>OX457030.1:71487173-71974485 GCA_949752745.1 Protula sp. h YS-2021
ACCGACAGTAGTACTCTGTTGTTTTGTGGCAGGAGAGAGGGAGGGAGGGGCAACATTGTCGGCGGCGAAGACCCTCTTTTCTAAACGGCCTTTTCGAACACTTCTGACCCCCCCCCCCCTCCTTTTCTCCCTTGTGCACATATTTTGTGGTTCTATCACGTAACAACGGCGTCTAGGTCGTTACAGACCTGCTCCCCCCCTCCCTCCCCCTAGTGTCCCTGCCACCCCCCCCCCACCCCACCCCGGCCCCACACACACGCCCACTCTTCCATGTGTGATCCTTTAGCTGTACACGAGTCGTATTTTTACTGTAAGATTCTTTGTTCCAACACGGGCCGCCCTCCCCCCCCCCCCCCTCCTACGCCCCCCCCCCCCGTCTCCCGCCCCCCCTCCCTCGCTACTGGTGCTACTGCTTATTGTCCTCCTCTTCACTCTCTACCCGTTACTACCGTGTCTTCCTGCTGTTGTACAGTAGCCGCGGAGTGTTGTTGTTGTTGTTGTTGTGTACATGTAGGTCAAGGTCAGGGCGACTACCAGTGCCTGGCGTGCCGCAAGAGGGCGCCGCACCTGAGTGTCATGACACGCCACATCGCGTGCCACCTGCACTACCGGCGCTACGGCTGCCCGCACTGCAGCTACAGCAACGTGATCCGCACGAACGCGCTGCGCCACGTGAGCGAGAAGCACCCGGGCCGCGACAAGCGCGTCGTCGACAACAAGGACGCGGCCATGGAGAGCCGTATCCATGACTACTGGGTCAACCTCAAGGATCCGGACGCGCAGCGCCGAATAGCCTCCGCCGAGAGCTTGATGCAAGATGGCGGCGGCGGCATGCTGGCGCCTGTCCCGAAACCCGCCACTTCCGGTGTGAAGAGGAGGCGAAACGACAGCGGGGGGTAAGCAACGATCCGTGAAGGGCCGGCTGGGCACACCGGAAGTGGATGCTGACGTCAAGCGATCCGTGAAGGCAGGCCGGGCACACCGGAAGCGGATGCTGACGTCACGCTATCCGTGAAAGGCAGGCCGGGCACACCGGAAGCGGATGCTGACGTCACGCGATCCGTGAAGGGCAGGCCGGGCACACCGGAAGCGGAAAGCGGAAGCAGCGGCGAGGAGCCCGTGGGCAAGCCGCTTGCAACGAAAGGGCGGCGCGCGAGCACTAGCAAAGACACGAAAGGCGATGAGGCATCTCACAGTGCCCGTGCCAGCCCGCCCCGGGCCGACCCCAGCGGTGACGGCGCAGTTGCCATGGCAAACGGAGGCCGCGGATGGCGACGGCGACGGACTGTGCTTCCGCTGCGTGAGATGCGGCTACGAGACGGAGCACCGGGCGTCGATGCAGCGCCACCTGATGTGAAGCTGGGCTACAAAGCCGTACCACTGCGGCCACTGCCCGTACAGGGATGTCGTGCAGAGCGGCCTGTACAAGCACCTGGCGCGGCGAAGCATAAAGGTAAAGTGGCCCTGTCGTCACCATATCTATCCGTCGGGGAGGGGGGGGGGGCGATGCGGTGAGACTAGGGCTGTGGGGCGGAGGACGGAAGGGGTTGGGCAGGTCACGGGAGCATAGAGGTCAATTGTCCTTCTTCTACCAGCCCATCTGAGAAGAGGGTAGGGGCTGGGGCGGGGGGGGGGGGTGTCTCGGGTTTTTTTCTGACTGAAATTTACGAGATCCATTCGTTGTGGCCAGACCCTCGCAATCACATCGTGGGTAAGGGGAAAGGGCGGAGACGGCTGAGCTCGGGGAATTGTGGGGGGGGGGGGGGGGGGTGGGGTGTGCTGTCACTAGACAAGCAGTCACGATTTTTTTTCTGTGGGTTTTTTCAGCGCTTTCCTTCATTTTTTTCTGTCAGCGTCGTTGGTTCTTCAGTCCCTCCGTAATCCTTTTTTTCTTCCTCTTTCTGTTTTATTTTTGCGTATAGACGTATTTGTGATGTTGTGACGCCAGCTGCTATAGCTGCTCTGAACAGAAACGAAGATATACGTCATAGTTGTTCCATTTTGATTTTAAATCTTTGAAAAAAAATATAAAGAAAGAAAAGAAATAAACAAAATATATATAAATTGGCACCTCGCTATCTCGAAGTTATTGGAACCGATCGATTTCGAGATATCCGTGGTTGGGGATAACCGATGTTAGGGCTGGGAAAAGGGCTTCGAGTTTTCAAGATATCCGGTATATCCGAGATAACGAGGGTTCCACTTCTAGGTGTCTTCGTAGCATGTATTTGTTATTTTGTGTCGTAGTTTTTCACGTCACGTCAACGTCGCAAAAGAGCTGCTGGCTTGCCCTCTGACGTCACTTCCGTGGATACGCGTAGTTTCCCACGTCACGTCGCAAGAATAGCTGCTCGCTTGCCCTCTGACGTCACTTCCCTGGATACGCGTAGTTTCCCACGTCACGTCGCAAGAATAGCTGCTCGCTTGCCCTCTGACGTCACTTCCCTGGATACGCGTAGTTTCCCACGTCACGACGCAAAAATAACTGCTGGCTTGCCCTCTGACGTCACTTCCCTGGATACGACGTCTTCCCTTCAGAGATCGTTGCTTGTTGCATTGTGTTACAGGAGAGAAGTCATAATTTGGCTCTTGAATATTAGAGATTGTTTCATGAAATAGAGGTGTGCATTAAGAGGGTCATATGGTATATTATGCACAGAAGAACCCCTTTATAACGATATCACAAATAGAGGTTTGCACTCAGAGGGGGTCAGATGGCATATTATGTACAGTAGAACCTCATAACGACATCGGATATAAAGACATCTGAACCCAGAAAAACTCTTCTCTGCTTCAGAACTACAAGTGATAACGACTTTTATAGTGACATATTTGTTCGGTTCTTGCCATGTCGTTCTAATCAGGTAGTGCAGTACATCTTTCTGTAGGGGATGCGGACGCCCATATGATCAGGTTGCATTGTACATCGTTCTGTGGTGGCTCCTGACGTCAATATGTCCAGGTTGTACTGTACATCCTCTCCTGTTGGGCCTCTCACAACTAGTCCAGCCACCCATATAACCAGGTTGTTCTGTACACTCCCTCTTCGTACCCTGACAGGTAAGCCGCACCCCCCCCCCCCCCCCCACGTAACCAGGTTATACTGTACCTTTTTCTGTGGGACCTCTCACAGGTAAGCGGCCAGGCATATAACCAGGTTGTACTGTACACTCCCTGTTCGTATCCTGATAGGTCAGTCAAACCACCCATGTAACCAGATTGTACCCTGACAGGTAAGCCGCCCACCCATATCACCAGGGGTGTACTGTACATCTGTCCTCGTAATCTGACAGGTAAGCCGGCCAGCCACGAGCTACAGACAGACGAGGCCCTGGAAGCAGAAGTGGATGAATTGCTCAGCAAGAGTACTGTGCGGATTCCCGCCAAGCGCAAGGCGAGCTCTGACAGCCCCACCAGCCAGCCGGACACAGGTCAGCTCTATCGCCCCTCCCCCCCTCCCCCGCCCTCGCCCCCCTCCCTCGTACTCGGAGGATTTCATTCGCACGCACTCCCGCCAAGTGCAAGGCGAGCTCTGACAGCCCCACCAGCCAGCCGGACACAGGTCAGCTCTTTCGTCCCCGCCCCCTCCTCACCCGCCTCCCCCCCATCCCCCGTACTCGAATCCTGGGGCCCTCCCCAAGCTCGGCGATTCCCTTCGTACGCTGCCGGGTCGAGCTTTATTCAAAGGTAAAAAAGTGAAAAAGTACACAAATCTGTTGCACCTGACTCTTGAAAGTCTCATATTGTGTGGAGTTGTGTAAATTGAAACACATTTTGTTTCAAAGTCAAAACGCATTAACTTCAACTTGTTACTGTAAAAGTAGAGATTTTTTACCAGGAACGTATTTTCGCAAGGCAATTCCATTCGTGAAAGTAAACCTCTAAAATGCCTCCGGTGGCCAATTCTCTAAATTTTTCCACCTGTAAGTTATTAGTATTGCACGTGACTATTTACAGATGGGGAACAGAACAGCAAGAAAATCAGGCTGGAGAGTGGCGAGATGACGTCATCAACACAGCCTACAGCCAACCAATCAGTGGACAGCGCGCCAGCAGGTCAAGGACGGTCAGAACCGGAAATCATCCACAAAGGCGCTGGTAGGGGTTAAAAAATCTTGCACTGCCAACATCCTCTTAACTCCCCACACCCCCCCCCCCTCCCACCCTTCCCCTTCTACCCACCGTCCTGCCGAAAACTCTCGTGCCCACGATTTTCAAAAAGCCACAAATATAATAAAATTTACACCATTGAAGTTGTAACCCAAGTGAAATTTAATTTAAAATGACACGTGGATCTGTTAGCTCAACGTCTGCTCACCGAAACCCCCCTCCCCTCCCCCTCCGCCGCCCCCCCCCCGCTGCTTTCTGCGGACGCTCGTAAAGTCACGCTATTTATTTACGATGACTTTAATTACGTAACGCTGTCGTGTGGCCAAGTTGCTTAGTTCAATTCAGAAATAGAATATAGCAAGGTTTTCAATTCATGACGTGTATATGTCAAAAAATGCGTAAAACAGTGATATAGCAAAAATATATTCTCTCAGATAGATAAGTAAAAACAACGGTTATAATAACCAACAATAAATTAATGCGCTGGAAATATAAAAAAATGATTATTTCAGAATTTGAGTACACAGTTTTTGAGAGAACACCGGTGAGGGTACCTAAACGACACAGCACGACGGGGCAGTACACATGCCTGTACTGTCAGTACACGACAAGCAAGACGCAGAACATCCGCTGTCACATACTGAACCAGCACGAGCCGGCGCACTGGCGCTGCGATCACTGCCACAAGGCCTTCTCCATGCTGTAAGTAGAGGTCGGATCCGTCTGTAAGTAGGGGTGGGAGCCGCTTATAAGTAGAGGTGGGATCCGCCTGTAAGTAGAGGTGGGATCCACTTATAAGTAGAGGTGGGATCCGCCTGTAAGTAGAGGTGGGATCCGCTTATAAGTAGAGGTGGGATCCGCCTGTAAGTAGAGGTGGGATCCGTCTGTAATTAGAGGTGGGATCCGCCTGTAAGTAGAGGTAGGATTTGCCTTTAAGTAGAGGTAGGACCCGCCTGTAAGTAGATGTTGGGTCCGCCTGTAAGTAGAGGTTGGATCCGACTGTAAGTAGAGGTTGGGTCCACCTGTAAGTAGAGGTTGGATCCGCCTGAAAGTAGAGGTTGGATCCGCCTGTAAGTAGAGGTTGGGTCCGCCTGTAAGTAGAGGTTGGATCACTGCCACAAGGCCTTCTCCATGCTGTAAGTAGAGGTCGGATCCGT
Organism: Protula sp. h YS-2021; assembly: GCA_949752745.1. Lineage (NCBI taxonomy): Eukaryota > Metazoa > Annelida > Polychaeta > Sabellida > Serpulidae > Protula > Protula sp. h YS-2021. The sequence continues at coordinate 71,492,441 of OX457030.1, forward strand.
CTGTAAGTAGGGGTGGGAGCCGCTTATAAGTAGAGGTGGGATCCGCCTGTAAGTAGAGGTGGGATCCGCTTATAAGTAGAGGTGGGATCCGCCTGTAAGTAGAGGTGGGATCCGCTTATAAGTAGAGGTGGGATCCGCCTGTAAGTAGGGGTGGGATCCGCTTATAAGTAGAGGTGGGATCCGCCTGTAAGTAGAGGTGGGATCCGCTTATAAGTAGAGGTGGGACCCGCCTGTAATTAGGGGTGGGATCCGCTTATAAGTAGAGGTGGGATCCGTCTGTAAGTAGAGGTGGGATCCGCTTATAAGTAGAGGTGGGATCCGCCTGTAAGTAGAGGTAGGATTTGCCTTTAAGTAGAGGTAGGATCCGCCTGTAAGTAGAGGTTGGGTCCGCCTGTAAGTAGAGGTTGGATCCGCCTGAAAGTAGAGGTTGGATCCGCCTGTAAGTAGAGGTTGGGTCCGCCTGTTAGTAGAGGTAGGATCCGCCTGTAAGTAGAGGTTGGGTCCGCCTGTAAGTAGAGGTTGGATCCGCCTGTAAGTAAAGGTAGAATCCGCCTGTAAGTAGAGGTTTGGTCCGCCTGTAAGTAGAGGTTGGATCCGCCTGTAAGTAGAGGTTGGGCCCGCCTGTAAGTAGAGGTTGGGCCTGCCTGTAAGTAGAGGTTGGATCCGCCTGTAAGTAGAGGTTGGATCCGCCTGTAAGTAGAGGTTGGATCCGCCTGTAAGTAGAGGTTGGATCCGTCTGTAAGTAGAGGTTGGATCCGCCTGTAAGTAGAGGTTGGGCCCGCCTGTAAGTAGAGGTTGGGCCCGCCTGTAAATAGAGGTTGGATCCGCCTGTAAGTAGAGGTTGGATCCGCCTGTAAGTAGAGGTTGGATCCGCCTGTAAGTAGAGGTTGGATCCGCCTGAAAGTAGAGGTTGGATCCGCCTGTAAGTAGAGGTTGGGTCCGCCTGTTAGTAGAGGTAGGATCCGCCTGTAAGTAGGAGTGGGACCCGGTTATAAACAGAGGTTTGATCCGTCTGCAAGTAGAGGTGGGATCCGTCTGTAAGTAGAGGTGGGGTTTGCCTATAAGTAGAGGCGGGATCCAGTTATAAGTAGAGGTGGGATCCGTCTGTAAACAGAGGTGAAATCTGGCTATAAGAAGAGGTGGTATCTTCCTGTAAGTAGAGGTGGAAGCCACCTATAAGTACAGCTGGTATTCGCCTATAAGCACAGACAGGAGATAATAAAGAGTTACGAACTACTGATCTTTCTATCCGAATCGGCAGATGATTTTACTCGGTCAGTTTTTTTGCCTATGCGCAGGTACAAGCTGCGTAAGCACACGACGACGACGCACAAACTGCCACTGCGCTACACCAACACTGTCACGGGCGAGATTTGCGTCGATGACGTCATCGTGTGCGCCGGAAGCTCCCCTCAGCGGGCCACACCATCGCCCGGCCCCGTGGCCGATTCAAGGTCACGATCTCCGCACGCACCAGAATCAACGCCGCCTCCGATAAAGGCCGATACCCCCGCCGGCCGGGCGACCTCCACGGGAACCGGATCCCCCGAGCCGTCCCTGCCGAGGTCACCAACAAGGTCAAACGACGACGCGGACCGGCTGTCGACCGCGTCGGGCGCGAGCGGCGCGGCGCCCGAAGCGAGTGTGACGCTGCGCTGCCATCAGTGCGGGTACACCACCGAGGCGGAAGTCAACCTCCTGGCGCATCTGCTGACGCACAAGCGCCTGGCGCCGACAGCGCCGGCGGCGCCGACGTCGGGCAAGAAGGTGCCAATGGCGTGTCCCCTCTGTCCGTACGCGTCCGTCAGACCCGGCGACCTCCAGGTGCACGCGCGCAAACACGTCCTGGGCAAGCCCTACCAGTGCGATCACTGCGCGCTCAGCTTCAAGCTGCGCGCGCAGGTGACGTCACACGCCAAGCGCAAACATCCGGACTTGCCGGTCAAGGTGAAACTGGCCGATAAGACGGTGAGCCTGAAGAGAATAGAGAGATTGCTGCAGCCGAAGGTTCCTCTTAGTGATTTCATGACTTACTCCATAGAACAGCTGCACACTCTAATGGTAGACAACGCACTGAAGGAAATTCACCAATAAAAAAAAATGCCTCGTCCATGTAACGGCCTTGATCACGTGACCTTGTACAACTCAATACGCTGCTTACTCACACTGCCATTTTGGGCGTTTGACTGCATAGGCTTGGCTGTTGAATCTACGTTTGGCTGTTGACTCTACGTTTGGTTGTTGACTGTGTTTGGGAGTTCTACCAGGATAAACTGATCACCAGCGTAGCCTTAACTAAGACAGCTGAGTCTAATTAAGACGTTGAAGACATTCCCTTGCACTTTTCTATCTAGATGAGTATATAATTTTGCCAGATTTTGAAGTGAGTTTCTCAGCCTGAATTTGTACTTTGTTGCTTCAAAATTAGTAAAAAAAGTCTTGATCCCGACTGAGAAATTCGCTTTCTAGCGCTTTTATTATTATTATTCTTAATTTGTATTTATTTTTCTTTTCTTTTTTTCTGTTTGGCATTTCGAAGTCTGGAATGAACTGATGTCCATATAACAAATTGTTCATAAATTTGCGTAATTTATGCATAATTATGCATAATTTTATATGCATACATATTTACATAAATCCACGTGTTCTTGTCCTGTCTGTAAGCTTGGTGGTGTTGGGCGGTAGAGGGGGGGTGGGGGAGGGGGGTGTTCTGGTATATGTAAGTGAGCGTTTGAAAGAGTAAAAAATCGTCGAACGTCTATTTTTATTCTGATATCTATCGTGATGGTTTGTTTGTTTGTAATGGTTACTTGTGTTATCGTTAAAAATAGGTTTAATTTCATGACAATCTTTTAGATTTTAAATACTCTTTTGATTTAACGTGTAGTGTTAGCAATTGAAATAAATTTGCACTAAATGTGTGGAGATTAAAGCTTGATGTGTTTTTGTTAAAAGTGCACGTGCACTGTGATATTTCGTAGTGCTTGGCGTATAATTGGTTGATAGATCGTTTTTGTTTCTAAAATCTATGTTTTAGTTTTAGAAAAATAATGCATATATTAAAAAGTGAAGGAAGAGATGCAGTCACATGGTGACCGTCGCGCAGACGGAAGTGCGCCCTTCATACGTCCCTTCCGATCCCCGAGCACGCCCTGCCCCCCTCTCCCCCAAAAACTGCATTTTGTGTGTAGCAGCTGCTTCCGTTGAAAAGTAGCTACAGCCTTAATAACTTCATCACGTGTACGAAAGCTGCATCCTTTGTATGACAGCTGCAACCTTTGTGTAACAGTTGCATCCTTTAACAGCTGCATCCTGTATTTAACAGCTGCATTATGTGTGTGACAGCTGTATCCTTTTATAACTGCACCCTGTATGTCACAGCTGCTCCCTTTGCACGACAGCTTCATCATGTAACAGCTGCTCCGTGTCTGACAGCTTCATCCTGTATGTCACAGCTGCTTCCTGTACACGACAGCTGCATCCTGTCTGTCCACCTGTTTAGTTCTCCAGTGGAGACCCCCGTTCTGTCGCGATGTGCTTATTTCGTTAACGTTGTTTATGTTTGTGTGTTTTAAGTTGTAAAAAATCACCGCTTGTGTTAGGATATGTGTGTGACTCTATCAAGTATTGTGATACTAGTTTTATACCAATGGACGGCATTCAACCGGGTTTAAGAATATGACAGCCACTTTTAGGCGAATGTACAAGCCTATTGATACGTGATTTACTAGATCTCGGCTGGCCATAATGTCCCTGGACATGTTTGTATCCATAAACGGCATTCTCCAGAAATTCGATATGGAATGTACTTCACAGGAAACATCTAAAAATACACAAAGTCAGGGGGAAAGACCCTTTAAGAAAAAAAAAAGCTCTTGTAATTATTTGAATTAGTGCTACGCCTTTGAGAGTAAAACATTGATTCGGGGACTAGTGATGATTTTTTAAGGACAGGAAAAAAACGTGTTTTAAGGATTCGGTTCAGTCTTTTAAAGCTTTTTCTTTCATTTTCGCGCTGAGGAGTGAGTGGATGATTTTCTGTTTTTGGCGTAATTCTTGCTCTTGGACACTTTAGTGTTTCTTTCTTTTTAACGGGGTGCCTTAGCTTTTTTAGTAGTGGGGGGAGGAGGGGGAGGGGGCTCATGGGGCGACCGATATTAAGTAGCAAAGTAGTAAAGGTGAAAGAATATAATAACATGGCGAATCTGCGTGAAAGGAGAGAACGATGTGCTGGTGGTGTGAGGTGCAGATTGATGCCTAGTGGCAGTTAAAATATTCAAAATAACGAAGTTATTTATGGAGATTGATGCCTAGTGGCAGTTAAAATATTCAAAATAACGAAGTTATTTATGGAGATTGATGCCTAGTGGCAGTTAAAATATTTAAAATAACGAAGTTATTTATGGAGATTGATGCCTAGTGGCAGTTATAAAATATTCAAAATAACGAAGTTATTTATGGAGATTGATGCCTATTTGGAGTTAAAATATTCAAAATAACAAAGTTGTTTATAGAGATGGATGCCTAGTGAGAGTTAAAATATTCAAAATAACAAAGTTGTTTATAGAGATGGATGCCTAGTGAGAGTTAAAATATTCAAAATAACAAAGTTGTTCATAGAGATGGATGCCTAGTGAGAGTTAAAATATTCAAAATAACAAAGTTGTTTATAGAGATGGATGCCTAGTGAGAGTTAAAATATTCAAAATAACAAAGTTGTTTATAGAGATGGATGCCTAGTGGGAGTTAAAATATTCAAAATAACAAAGTTGTTTATGGAGATGGATGCCTAGTGGCAGTTAAAATATTCAAAATAACAAAGTTGTTTATAGAGATGGATGCCATTGGGAGTTAAAATATTCAAAATAACAAAGTTGTTTATACAGATGGATGCCTAGTGGGAGTTCTCACATCCAAAATAACAAAGTTGTTTACGCTGAAGCGGGTCGTTGCTTATCGTTTGCTCGTGTGCCCAGGCCGGTGCATGGAAATTCAATTTCAGTTGGATTTACGGTTACATATATAAGAGAACTGGAGAACTGCACGCGGTTGGAAAATATCAGTTGCCCGGATGACCCCTTTCCAATTTGTGAGTGTTGTGCAAACTGTTCGTCCAGATAATTGATATAACCAGATATAGCAACTGGAAGCCAAAAAGAAAAGAAACGTCATGGGGAAGAAGTGTAGAAGTGTGAGGCATCCAGGTTATTCCCATTTCCAAAAAAAAAAAATAAATAAATAAATAAATAATAAATAAATTAATAAAAAATAAATAAATAAAAATAACTGTTTACTGATCCACGGTATCCGTAAGTGCTGCTTTTGTCAGGTTGAGGAGGTTCCCCAAGGTGATAAACAAAGAAACACGTGGAGGCTCAATAAAATCCTTCCCCTCCCCCCCCCCCCCAAAAAAAAAAAAATAAATAAATAAATAAATAAAATAAAGATCACGAGGCTTGTGATCTGAAAACCCTCCCTTCTTCCAAACGAAAAAAAGAAAGAAGATCACGGGGCGTTAGATATGAACATCATCTACCCCCCCCCCCCCAAAAAAAACAAAAAACAAAAAAACACGGAGCTTATGATCTGAACACCCCCACCCCCTCCCAAAAACAGATCATGGGGTTTGTGATTGAACACCTCTCCCCCTCGACCCTCCCATAAAAGAGATCGCGATGCTTGAGATCTGCCTGTCTCCTCCCCCCCCCCAAAAAAAAAAAAAAAAAAAAGTCACAGGGCTGGTGATCTGAATAGCTGTTACTATTGATAACTGCGTTCCTGTCAACATTGAAAAATTATGGACTTGAGAATCGACCAATCAGATTATAGCATTTTTCGACTCGAAATCAGCGGAGTGGTTTCACTTTCTGCACTCTTAACCACAACGCTCCCGTTATAGCTTGCTGACGTCAGTAACTTATAGTCAATTTGGATTCTAGTTGTTAAAAATTTAATTGAATACATTTTTACATAGCTCTACAGGTTATACACTATAATTTGGCATTTTCTTTGTTGATCTTTTGTTTGAGTTATAATCACAGCAGCAGTTGATACCGATCGATCGATGTTCTAGTTTATTTTTTGCCTATATTTTGTGTTGGGGGTTTTCTTTGGGTTTGGCCGTAAATAACTTTTTTTTTTTAAAGGGATGGCCGGAAGACTCATTTGTGCTAATTTTGAATTCCGTGGTGATGAATAATCCTGGCCTTAAATAACTTTTGTACACCACTGAAACATTGCAATAAAATCTTTTGTAAATAAAGAGTAATAGTTATATTTTTTTGGCAGAACGCCTGCGTGGCCTACCCAACCCCTGTATCGCCATAGTAACAATACAACGTTTGTTTTTTTCTTAATACAACTATTTCAATAAAGAAACATTAAAGACATCAAGAGTCATTCTGGGATTTCCCGCTCCTCCCCCCTCACCAAGAAAATCTGAACACCCCCCCTCCCCCCCCCCACCAAATAAAAATAAAAGATCATTGAGAATGTGATGTAAACACCCCCAAATAATAATGATAAATAAAACACCCCCAAACACCCCCAAATAATAATGATAAATAAAACACCCCCAAATAATAATGATAAATAAAAATACATAAATAAAATAGAAAAAAAAATAATAAAAACAAGTAAATCCACAAACGTTTCTGATATTTTATTGTAATTAATCACTGAGCTCGTAATCATGAACAATGAATGAATGAAAATCACTTCCAGGACGTTAGCCTTGACCGCACAATGACTGAGCCAATCAGAATAAACCTTAACAAAAGCGGGTCAATGACGGAGCCAATCAGAATAAACCCCCACCAAAAGCCGGTTAGCCCGTACACAAGTTACAACCGTTGGCCGGAGCGCAGATGTAGTAGACTTGGCCGATTTTAGAATTCTACTAACACAAAACATTATTATTTACAATAATACCCAAATAAATATTAATTATATTGACCATTATTAACATCAGTTCACTAAAAAATATACAAACAAATATACAAATTACATCGAAAAAATATAAAATAAAAAGAATATACAAATTACATCGAAAAGATATAAAATAAAAGGAATACATGTTTTAATTGGCTGTTTGGTGGCGAGTCGGAGGCTCGTCAGTTATGCGTCAAATAATTTCTGTCATTGTCAAAATTAACAGTAAATGAAAATTAAAAAAAAAACAGGAGCATTTGTTAGTGCAGTCATGTCTTTGTCGTACCGTACGATTAAAATGGTGCGTTATAAATCATACAGACATCAAGGCAGTAATCATGTCTTTGTCGTACCGTACGATTAAAATGGTGCGTTATAAATCATACAGACATCAAGGCAGTAATTGTGATCACACTCAAAAAAAAAAAAAAATCAAAAAACAAAAAAACAAAAAAAAAACCCTGTCGTAATTACAAGAATGCCACTGTGAGTGGTTTTGTATCGCTGATCCTTAGAATCCCGTGAAGCCCTTGAAGTAGTGCACAAATGTGGCTTTCGCATCGATGCCCGCGTAGCTCACCAGCAGGGTGTGCGCCAAGCCGAGCAGCGCCAGCGTGACGTAAATCCGCAGCGCCTGCGCCGACCTCTTAAACGGCCGCAACCTGCAGCAAGTCCCAATACCCACATTTTCCACCTACTTGGATATTTCACTGAAAATTTCACGCCTACCGATAATATCAAATTCTCTGAGAGTTCATTGGTAGGATATTCACTTAACCATCCCCCCTCTCTCCCCCCTCCCCCCCCCCCCGACCCTTCACCAAAACATATAGTGCGAAGGGACACGGCGTGTTCTCTCCTACGATACCGCAACATAACTTTACGACTTGGAATTTTTTCCAACATAACTTTACGACTTGGAATTTTTTCGCCCGGCGAACGGCACAACATTTAATTGTGATCGTGTTACAATAATTGTTGTTCACGCAAAGACTTGGAATCAGAGAAATTGAAGCAAGGCCGTTTCTGTTTTTTTTTTTTTTTTTTCTAAGGGGTCGGGGAGGTTGTTGTGACAGTTTTGGCCCCTTTTCATACTCTCCCTACCTACCCACTTCCGGAAAGATCAGCATCGTTTAAAATGCTTTGAACTTCCTGACGTAACCATTAAATTACTGGTTCTGTAGTGCATGTAGTACACCCCCAGTATTACCACTACCCTCTCCATCACAACCCCACCCCCCCCCGCCAGCCACGGACACGACAGCACCGCTCACCTTCCTTTGGCTTCCCTCACGTACCCATCAAAGTACTGACTTCTACAGTGCATGTAGTACACTCCCATTATTGCCGCTGGTACTGAAACAAATTCAATTATATATATATATATATCCAAGAGCAGTCTACTTTGTCAGACGACAAATCAATTCGCTCACGACAGAAAACCATGAAAGATAGTGCATGTGCGACACTTTTTTTCATTACTCGTAAAATTCTAATCGCAACAACTTGTAAAATTTAAGAACTTGAATATAAGAACATTTGACCATTTGATGCGTAACCTTTTTTTTCTCTCACTTTTGATCCTTATGTCTCCATCAGCATTTTACTAAAGTACATCTTATTTTGATAAAATACATTCAGTTCTTCCAACCCGATTACCCGCTTCACGACATTCGATTCTACCAACCCGATTATCCACTCCACGATATTCGGTTCTACAAACCCGATTACCCGCTTCACGATATTCGGTTCTACAAACCCGATTATCCGCTTCACGATATTCGGTTCTAACAACCCGATTATCCGCTTCATGATATTTGGTTCTAACAACCCGATTATCCGCTCCACGATATTCGATTCTAACAACCCGATTATCCGCTAAACGATATTCGGTTCTACCAACCCGATTACCCTCTTCACGATATTCGGTTCTACCAACCCGATTATCCGCTTCACGATATTCGGTTCTAACAACCCGATTACCCGCTTCACGGTATTCGGTTCTAACAATCCGATTACCTGCTTCACGATATTCGGTTCTACCAACCCGATTATCCGCTCCACGATATTCGGTTCTACCAACCCGATTATCCGCTGCACGATATTCGGTTCTACCAACCTGATTATCCGCTTAATGACACTCAGTTCTTCCTGTTATAGCAAACTGTCAGGAAAAGTATTTGAAAAAATTGAGTTACGTCGATTTGCAGAAAGCACGAGACTTACTTTGGTGAAAGAACAAGCCAGATATCCACAAACAACCCATAAACAGCGGGAAATACTCCAGGCTGTTCTGCCTGAAACCAGTCAAAGAATAAACAAAAAAAAAAAAAAAAACAAACAAGCAGATTTTAAAGCGGGTGAACCAAGTACTCACACACGAATACTTATCAATACTGACTCTGCGCTGCGTAAGTACTCACGCATACTGAATACATGCAACACAAATGCAACACATTTTCTCGCTCCCCGAGTCGGGGATCGAGAAAATGTCGTTATAAACAATATGTCGCAATAACCGATAGGTTTTAAAACACAGAAAATCAATTATATCACTACACGCTGTATGTCGTTATATCCGATGTCGTTATAGCGATGATCCCACTGTAAACGATCTATCATTTAAAATAACACATTCTATATCAAGCAAATAAGATTTCTCACATATCTCCTTTTTTCTTTTAGATTTGCGAAACAAGGCCCTCTGGTCAAAGTTAGTCTAGATCTATTGCGAAAAACACTTAGCTGGATTAAAGATAATTCAATCTCTGTAATTCCCTGTATATTTCAATTAGACTAAGCCCCATGAGTCTATTCCGAGACTATGGCTTACTTAGCCCTCAATTAAAACAAATTCGATCGATTCTTAATTGCTTGATATATTCCTTATTTGAAACCATAGGGTGTTATTTTTATTGGGGAAAGTGGCACTCACTGCGCTCTGACGGTGCGCACAAACTCAGGGTCACCGTCCATGCATGGTGGATCGATTTTGAACTTTCGTCTGGAATCACCGACTTTCTGCGCAAATGTCGCTAGAAAAAAAAAGAAAAGAAAAGGAAACTAGAGCAGTGTGCATAGCCTATATATTCCCCACAGCTCCCCCCCCCCCCCCCCCCATCATCAGTTAAACACGGCCATCAATAGTCAATCAAGAGCTGAAATTTTCTAAGTCCAGCTGGTCCATTTTTCTTTGACAAAGCTGGCCCATTTATAATACCGATCTGTGTTTGTTCGTATAGAAGCTACATACCAAGTTTCATTAAAATCCTTGCAGCAGTTTTTAAGTTATCGTGTTAACAAGCTCTTGATGACAGACCAACAGACCGACCGACCGACCGGCGGTCGATCGCATCTATTCCCCCCTGTGGGGAATAAATAACGTAAGAAAACAGATGTGACAGTATTGACTGCATGCAGAGACTTGTTTTAATGTAAAAAAAATAATTTATAAAGTGATGGCAATTCCGATAAACACATAATTTGTGACGTAACAGAGGAAATCCGTCGTTGATTGGCTAACTGAATTATGTGATCCACATACAGCATCGCCAAATCGTAATCTTTCTCAATGAAACCCAAAATATAGGGGATGTTTATGCTAAAGCTCAAAAAGTCTATCTTTATGCTAAAGCTCAAAAACGGAATATGTCTCCCCAGAACCACAGTTTGTCAAAGGCGAAGATACATAGGGAAATGCTGAAGTCCAAAATTAGAAGAAAAAAAATCGCCAAACATCGAAAAATAGTCGGATATGAAAAACAAATATATGGGCATTATCTGTAGGTTATAGGCAACACGTGTGTAAAATGTGGTTGCAATCGTTACTGAGAAATCGCTACTGAGAAACCGCTACTGAGAAATCGCTACTGACGGACGAACATACGGAACGGGCGGACGCGGACAGACAGACCAAAAACAATGTATGCCTCCCCGAGGGGGAGACATATAATTATGGGCTTTTGATGGAATTAGAGCAAGAGGTACCACGGACACGGGGAGTGAATTTCTGAGATTTAGGCAATTAAAAACAGAAAACTATGAATCATGGTACAATGGTAACTCTGGTAATGACACAAGCAAAAAAAAAAAAAAACAGAAGAGAAGCTGAACTGTGACAAGTTTTAATGTTTCCCTTACAACACACGATCCTATGAAATTATTGATATTCAGTACCACAAGTAAACAGCTTCGCAATACTTCGAATACTGATTAATGGGGGGGGGGGGGGGAGGGGGGAGGAGGGCTGCTTACGGTAACCCCAATCTATGCTCGAACATCGTTTACATCTTTGGTAGGACTCATTTGCAAAGATAACGACAGGTAGTGAGCCCAATGGGTGCTAATAAAAATATATGGGCTAGTTTGACCAAGCTGTTCCCTACTAAATCGAACTTTACAGCTTCACGGAGTATCGGCTATTTTACTGACCTTCATCCTCCGTGGGGAATCATTTACGGTAAACACAAGACAAGAAGTTGTTCCAAATTGACTATTAGCATACAACACATTAAGAATTCTGAAGCAAATAAAAAACCACATATTTTCTGGTAAGCTATTCCTGAGTACTGTATTGATAAACTGAATGTACGGAAATCGCAGTTTTTTTGTTTTTGTTTTTTTTTTTTGTTGTTTTTGTTTTTTATTTTATTATTTCATTACTTTATGTTGCAAACTATATAAACAACTACGTACGCACTTTCGTTTTGCTAGGGCCCTACTATAAACACATTTCGGGATGGTCTGATGTAGGTTAATTGATTTTCCAGTTACATCTCATAAGAATGTAATATCCAAATTATAAGTTCATAATATTGTTATGCATTCGGGTCTGTTCTTGCCTTTTATGTTGAAGTAATTATAGCATTTATAACTGTTGCAATACCACAAAACAGAAAAAAAAAAACAGTCTGAATTCTTACGGGATATTGTTTGTTATTAATATGAACAAGTATATGTAGACCTCTTATAGTATTAAGGAAATAATGCAACAACCTTTACCAGTGTTGCCACAGCTTGAGGAAGAAAAAAGGATAAAAAAAAGGATTTTTAAGAATGATTGTTAGGGAAAAAAGGATGAAAAAAGGATAAAATTGTACATTTTGAAGTCGAAAGTTTTCGCACTAAAAATTAAAATCAAAGAATCAAACCAAAAAAATAAATAAGTAGAAAAAAGGACAAAAAAAAAAAAAAAGGATTTTTTATTTTGGTAGAGAAAAAAAGGATAAAAAAGGATTTAAGGATGGAATAAAGATGATTTTGGGATTTTCAAGAAAAAAAGATAATCCTTAAAAAACATGATGTGGCAACACTGGTTTACGCAAGGGTAATGGTATCATTCATTATCACTCTGTTTTTTATTCTGCCCTGTGAAGCCAAAAAAGTTATTTAAAATTTGAGGACCGTAACCTAACGAAAGGCGGTGTTTTTACGGACGGGACTCCCACCCCTCCCCCCATAAGAAATCCACATTTTAAAGTTTATAAACGTTACCAAAAACCTCACTGGAATTACTTGTTTGAATGCTTAACCTCCGATCAATATGAAAATATAAGTTTTCAAATTCATGACCTTACATTATTTCTCATTCGGTTCCCTTTTGCAAATTCTACTTCTCGAGGAGGGCTATTTATACATAACACTAAGGTTAATTGGTGCCGACATTATATCTTCCAGCCTTGCACTTCGTAATACGTCGCTATTTGTCAACTATTTTTATGTAATTCGTTCTGCGTATAATTATATGAAATGAATTGTTTTTGAAACGAATATTTTCAGGCTTGTAATAGCTAATTTTATATCTCAAGTACCGTAACTCATGGTGAAACGGAGGCATATTGTCGCATAAATACCACTGGATGAATACAATGTTCAGTAAATTTGGTAAGCTGCGGAAAAGAAAAAAAAAACAAGATATCCAGCTTGTTATATATTTCATTGATATTTATTTGCAGCTTCTTCTGCTTTCTTTCAAAAATTATTAATAGCACTCCCCAAAAATTACAATATAGAATTCAAACATGGAATTGGAATTCAAAGTGTAATTTTCATGTCGATATAAGTTCAGCTCTTAAATACTCGTAAAAATAAAGAAACACCAAATTTCTGTGAGGTTTTAAGGTTTTTCTTATATTTTGCATAACCTGTGAATACCCTCTTATCTTTCGAATTGCCAAAAATATGGCAACATTAAATAGGGCGTGTTCAAAAAGACATCCTGTGCCTTACTGTTTATTATCTGTTTATAGGTCCGACTTCAGTAAAATGCAGGTGTGACAATTATTATTTAATTTCATATAGAAAGTACTTTGTAACCAAAACTATTGGATATACCAGCATATGGCCTGAAAAAAAAAATGGTAAAATACACAGTAGAATGCAACACAAACGCTCTTTGTCATAGCAGCGGGTGTGAGTCATTTGTCAGATGGAACCTCTGTTGTCTTGGTACGTTTGATGACTCAGTGTGTTGTCTTGTGTTCGATAGTCTTTGCTATAATGAACTCGTTTTATCATTTACAAGATCATTTGTGTGCATGGTTCCAGGTAAAAACCTTCATGACAAACAGAGACGTGTGAATTAGTTAGTTAGCTATATGATCTGCCATATGACACGGCCGACATTTAGCGGGTTTTGTTGTGTCAAAACAGAAAGTCACCGTTTGGCAAGATTTCATTGTGGGAAACATACACCGGTTTAATAATACACTGATCGAAAAATCTGAATATTTAACGAGCCGTGTGAATTAGTTGTTTACTGTAAATTTCTAATAGCATGTGACAACAGGTGTGGACCTAATAATCATGACAGGCTATTGAGAAATAGAGTACTAACTTAGATTTTAAGCGAAAGTGTTACAATGGTATAAACGCTACATAGTATAGCACATGTTATGCCGTTGTTTTTGCAGCTGTTGCAGAACTTAAATCACGCTGGTGTCATAATCTGTAGTACGAGTACAGGCTGTGCTGCAGACAAAGTGTGCAAATCTTCTATGGAATGACCAATGCAGTTGAAGCACGATTTGTAGGTATTCAGTCAGGACAACAAATAACATATGGCATTTAACCACTACAAAGCACACCAGCCCAATGGTCTATCGCCAATATAACACAAACCAACATAATTATGTGTTTTATAGCCAAACAGATATTCCCCCTACTGTGACGCGGTCTGTGGAACAGAAATGGCTGCAACAGAACTAATAGTGCATTCAACATGTCTGAATATTGAATTGGATTATTATTTCAAATGCTTTAGTATTTATCTTATGCTTTTTTGTCCTTTCATTAATCATGCATGTACACATGTTCGTTCGAATGTAGTGTGGACGGGGGATTAAGTTTAAAAAGGGGGGTAGTGTTGCAAAGATTGGACTTCGTAGTTTTGAAAAAGGTTTTGGTATCTCCTTGGCTTGGTCCACCGATCCCTTTAAAACCCTGTGCCCTTCTCTGGGGCTCTCTCTCTCTCTCTCTCTCTCTTCTTGACCGCCAACCAGACAACTGAACCTGTCAGCACGTAATTAAGATGAGCACGGTGAAGCCCCGAGGTAAAGCCAACGTCGGAGCCGTTCGGTCTGAACTGGCGTACCTTTATTTAAGTACTGCATTATGAAATATCTCTTATTGTCTTCTGTATTCCTGGTTGCGGAATAGCAATAATATATTTGTTTCATATAAAGACACAATTGTTATTGTGTTTATGTTAGAAGCATTTTTTTTTCAAAAAATTAGAGGTTGCAGCTCTTGATCATGTCACAGCACACATGTGCATTTCTGCCAATGGGTTTTACCGACCTTTCTTACATACGAGAAAAGCTTGCCTCAACGATCTATTGATGAAAGGTGTCCCTGAAGACCGGGTATTTGGATATTCGCCTACAGTTAAATGATTTTAAAAAGTACTTTGCAAATGCTTTAAAAAATTTCTAAAATTGGGGAAAGTATGACAACTTGCTACTAAAAATTAAGTACTGTTTGCATAATTAAAACGAAACGCAATTATTTAAGAGAAACTTGAAGTAAATAATTTCTTAATTAGGATACATAGATCACGCCTTATTCAAAGAATGGTTTCTTCATATATTTCTACCGAATGGTGGAACGAAGAGACCGGTACTGCTCACTTTACATGGGCGCAGTTCCCATCTTTGTGGAAACCATGTTGGTAAATTAAAAAGTCAATGTTAATACTACGTATTGCAACATTGAGCCGCTTGTGTGTCGTATTTTATTAATTATTTAGTCATTGGGAAGGACATAACAAAAGACTTTTAATACAAATTTCAAATTTCAGCTTGCTGCTTCTTTCCTACACGTACTTCACATTTGCACCAACCACTGGACGTCTCTGTCTTTGGACCACTGACAAAAAGATTACGACAGGTTTTAATAACAATTAACACGGTTAACACTGATTGTACTGTCAACCGCCGGTATCTGTCTTTAATATAGAAGTACGCAATACAGCAAGTGTGCACGCCATGTTTCGTCAGAGACAGTTTCAGAAAATAAAAAACGGTCCCTTCCCATTCAATCCTCCTTGCTGGGTTGGATGGGAACATTTCTTGGAGAATATACAAAGATGATTCATAAAAAAAATGACTACAGAAGAGACAGCAGTGTCACAGGTATGCTTAGTGAATTGAAACTAAAGCCTTTGAGAGAGAGCCTCGAGTGAAGCCAGACTGATTCTTCTACATAAGGTTGGGAACGAGCTGATGGCGGTTAGGAAACTAATTAACTGCAAAAAATACAACAAATAGAAGCCGCCATAACAAAACTGTTGTAGTGTTTGCTGCAAAAACTGAACGATTCAGGAATTTGTATTTCCCAAAACTGTCCGAGATTAGCATAATGTGCTAGTGACCTAGTGAACTCGAAGCAAAATCGATCGAACATTCTAAAGATACACTTTATCAATAGTTCACCTCTGCGCACACCCAACTGAACGTGATACACACTGTTGAGGCCTGTTCAGTATATCTACGAGTACAGAAACAGAAATCCTCTCGAAATTGACCCAACACAGCTTCAACCGAGAAGTTTAAAACCATGGTAATATCGTACTTGACAAATAATTTTTTTAGCCACGGAAGATGTTCTTTTTCAATTTCACCAGTTTGGATCTACTGCATTCAGTTTATTTTTGTCGAATTTCCCATTCTACTATCCTTCTCAATTTCGTGGCCTGTATAAATGCCTTCACCCTTTTTGGCAAAGTTCTGCCAAAGACACAGAGATGTGCGTCTGCAAAATATTTTACGTTATCTTAACGGAACTTACCAAATGTTGATAGTGTGTGATTTCACTGATTATTGTCCACATAAACTGCAGTCCTGCTTATTGACCCTTGCTCGATAACACAAATACCTTATTATCGCTCATATTTTCAGTCTTTCAGACAAATATAAACATGTCAATCTACAAAAATAATACAAAAACTAAGAACTACAATGTAAGTTTTTAATTACCTAATTGGAAACACCCGGCAATTGTCATAACGCCCAGCCACACGATATCTTCCAGTTCAACGGACATTTTTTTCTTATCGAAGACTACTCGCAGATATGAATGTGCATTATGACTTCATATGGCTCAGAAGATTGGTGGTTCGAACCCAGGTGTGGGTGGCCTAACCCTAGACCATACTATATGACTATGTGACCAAGACAGTTTTGGAGTACCAATGACGTCATAATAACATCAGAAAGGTGGCGTAGAATTGTCATGAGAGTTTTGGAACAGATATGAATGCGTTATGAATATGTGCTATGAATGTGTTATGAATGTGTATTATGAATGTGTGTCATGAATGTGTGTGTTATGACCTTATACGGCATGTTTTCACAAACATTTTGGTTAATTCCGGAATAGCTCAGTCGGTACATCGTAGTACTCATGGCCGGAGGGTTCTTGGTTCGAGCCCACCTATGCGCTACCTAACCCGAGACCATACTATATGACTATGTGACCAAATCATATGACTAATCACATGACGTCGTTATGACGTCATTAGAACGGGCGCGCGTTTTATCAAAAAAAAAACTGACTCAGAAACCCCATGCCAGTTCTAAGTCGCCCTATGACGTCATTATGACATCAAAAAGTTCCATCCCTTTCCTACTACTTTGTTTACGTATTTTAAATGATATTTGTGTATTCATCGTTGTGTGCAATTGATTTGCACTTAAAGGTTATAAACATTATTAGATTCAGAACCACCATTCATCTGGAGGGCATAACTAGAACCAGAACTGATACTGCGCATGTCACCGGTTCTGGTTCTAGTTAAGCTTCACGTAAACACACAGTAAGACATGAACCCATAAGTTAAAGTCAGAAAAAATGTTTTTGTCTATTAACTACATATCGTCCTACCATGGTTTTGGGCGAGTAGATGGTATGTATAACACAATAGCAGTTTGCCTGGGAAAAAAGCTTTTGAAATGGACATACATAAACCCTTAAACCTGCCCGGATGGCGTGCATGCACAAACTTGCCATTCAAATCCATTGCATTTGATCTAGAGACATTTGATCTAAATCTATTAGTAGTAGGGAAATAGGTGTTCTAAGGCACCTCCTTCCTTAGGATTGACCTTGACCGGCCTCCCCCACCCCTGAGGATATGCTATGTCAGACCCCCACCCCCCACCCTCGGTAGAAAAATCTTGCGATTTCAGCATATTTATCAGACAATTTTGAACTTGTTTGGTTTTTGGCCCCCCCCCCCCTTTTTTGGGAAAATTTTGTGAATTTTGCATATTTACACGTTTCAGACGATTCTGAACATTTTTGGCTTTTTGACCCCCTCCCGTGGGAATATTTTGTGATTTTTGCATATTTATCCGTTTCAGACAATTCTGTACAACTTTGGTTTTTAGAATAAGTTTTTGTTGTTGAATAAGTTCAACATGTTCAACATGCTTACATTAAGCAGTGTGGTGAGGGTGATGATGACAGCAGTTAAGACAGCAGTTCAGACAGTGAATTAGAAATAGACTGTTTGTTGTGATATGGTTCAAGACGTATATGATGAATATGATGTCACATTTCAAGAAAAGGTTTCAGAGTATGAAGAAATAGGGCTTAAAGATGCGCGAGAATTAGGAAGTGATGACTTTCAATCCGTTTATAAGCGTGGACTAAAACATCTGTTTGTGAGACTATTGAAATATACCCAACGTCTAGAACATTATCAAACCATTTTAGAAGACTTGAATTACTTTGCTGACGAAAAACATTATGTGTATTCAAATGCACTAAAGGCGGCTATAAGAAGAAGCGATGCATTCTTTGAAGAGGTTCTAGATGAGGAGGAGTAAGATGAAAGCAGCGTCGAAGAAACTATGAAACAAATGAAGAAAAATAGGCTTATTTAACTAAACTTTTTAATAAAGACTTTGTAAATCAAGAAATGTTGTAATATTTTATTGATTTAAGCGTTATGTATTTAAGTGTATTAATATATGTCTTTTGGTTTTGATGTTAAATGTATGAAGTCGCAAGAGGCTAAGTTCCGTGGCGCAGTATTAATTTACCTGTAAACCATATATCATATATCATACATTATAATGAAGTATTGTATTACTTTGTATTATAGTCAACTATTGTATGAGAAAAATAAAAAGTTGAAAAGCATCATATGTGTTTTTTTATTGAATATTACAAATATTTACATTTATGCACAATTATGATGAAAACACAAATATTTTATCCCGTAAATTGTATTCATTAAATAACATCAACAACCATGTTCATGACGCACCATGGCGTCATTTCTGCTGTGTCGCGTCACGTTAATGCGTAGAAATTGCTTATTGACATACCTGACAATATAACTACCAATAAAATAACTTTTCGGATAGATATTTTTGCACTACTTGTTACATAACCATTTCGAAAATCCAAGATAGCGGCTGTGGTAGAACCACCATTTATACACTACTTTCAAATACATATTATGTTAATACATGTAACATATGAGCCCATTCACAAGAACGTAAATTGATATAAGTTTGCAAACGTTATAAAAACCGACTTCACACCAGCATAGATTGATAATGTTAATTCATTTCATAATCTACATATTAAGCATAAAGACAATTTTATTTCAACTGCATATCAAATGTACATGTCCATTTGGGTCAAAGCTAAGTTTCAAGTTCTTGCCAAGCCTCATAAACTTCGCTCCAATCTTATGCACTGAGGGTGATGAAATCATAGCATCCATTAAGCTCGTCATACCGTTGAAACTGTATACAGCGTTCCGTCACCGTCTCGCTCAATGACTTTCACACAAAGACCTTCTGAGACTTGTAGATGAAATCCTGGTATTGGTAAAGATTAAAAAATAATCCTTCACCACAGCTTGATCTTCAGAAGATAAGACAATGTAAGTTCCACGACAACAGATGACTAGTTTACCAAATAATCTAGAGACAGTTTCACGTTTGAATTCATGATGATAAATTAGTTCTACTCAACCATCTTCTTACAGTCACTTCATTTATAAACATCAATTTTCTGAAGCATGAGATCTACTGACGTTATTTGCTTCTTCAGCATTTGCCAATCTTTCAATGACAACGAAATTCCCTTCTTGGTAGAATATAACCTCCCAGATGTATGATCCGTAATATATTCACGAATGTTAACCATCACTTTCTGTTGATATTTCGCCACTTTAATATATATTTCTCCATTAATGGGTATAATAACCGGTAAATCGTCTATACTCATCTTCTTCGTGACTTTGAAGTGGCAGCTTTACGCTAAGGTTATCGCTTCATTTTAGGCTCTGTCTTAATTTTTTGCTTTTTACACTGTAACGTCGTAGCTGGTAACACATCTCTTTTTATCTTTCTAAAATGTGGTTGCCTTTGAAGCTGCTGCATTGGTAGTGACTTCACCTCAGACTTTACCATGGGCATTGCCTTAGACTTTGCTGTAGGTATTGTCTTAGGCTTTGCCATAAAATTTTCTGCAGGCATTGCCATAGATTGTAGTTGTTGTTCACTCGCTGCAGACATGTTAACTCTTCAGTATTTTGATACAGATTGTTAGCTACGTCTGAGGGGGCGTGCCTTTTATGCTCTATAGGGAGATGTAACACTCGAGGTTGGACACATTATGTCCTTAGATGTTTAGAAATAACTTTAGAACATGTTTGAATGGCGCGGTCTTCCTACATAACCAACAAAAGAAAAAAATAGACATAAAAAATAAACACGTAATAAATAAATACGTAACAAAGAATGTCACATCAAACCAAAGAAAAACATATAATAATATATATACATACATAACGAAGAATGTCGCTTACTTCACATTTTCACTTCTCATCTTCCAACAACCAGCCAACCACAACCAACCAAAACCAACCAACCAACCAACAACAACCAACTAACCAAGTTTTTGTTCACTCACTGCAGACATGTTCACTCTTCAGTATTTTGATACAGAATGTTTGTTACGTCTGAGAGGGCGTGCCTTTTATGCTCTATAGGGAGATGTCACACTCGAGTTTTATAGACACTATGTCCTAATATTTTAGAAATAACTTAAGCACATGTTTAAGTGGGCTTGCCATTCGAAAACATGTTTGAATGGCTCGATCTTCTGACATAACCAACCAAAGAAAAAATATATACATAAAAATAAACATACATAACAAAGAATGCCACTTACCTCACATTTTCACTTGCCATCTTCCAGCAGCCAGCCAAACAACCAAACAACCAACCAGCCAACCAATCAACCAACCAACCAACCAACCAACAACTAGAGCCAACAAAGTCTTGCTAAACGTTTTAGTGAAGGAATGGTTCAAATCGTAAAAACACCAAAAATGTTCAAAATCGTCTGAAACGTGTAAATATGCAAAAATAACAAAATTTTCCCACGGGGAGTTGCCAAAAACAAAACATGTTAAGAATTGTCTGAAACGGATAAATATGCTGAAATCGCAAAATTTTTCTACCGAGGGTGGGTGGGGGGCGTCTGACATAGTATGCATTGTGGTGGGGGGGGGGGGGGTCGGTCAAGGTCAATCCTGGGGCGGGGGAGGGGGTACCGTAGAACACCCATTTCACTACTACTTCTACTGAATCTACAGAGTATGATATTTGGTGTAGATTTTTGCTTCGTGCTTCGTTTTTACGTTGGAAGAGACAAATAAATCAATTGAACACTTTCATCTTCTTATTCATTCGCCTTTTATTCCACGATTCAAAATAATCAAGATTTCAATAAAAAGTCAGTCACTTTCAAAATTTTTTTTACTTAACATAAAAAGGACGCATCAAAGATAAATTAATCCCGCTCAGTGTCTAATTGGAGGGGCGACGTTTCTAGCCAAACGGCAATACATTCCATACAAATTAACTCGTTCCCGGAAAAGCCAAAATAAGCTCGACAACCGACTTGAACTGGTATGTGAAACAAATCCGTTCTTAATGTCTAAAGTAACCAAAGAATCATTGGCCTGTAGTATCTTAGCCACATTGTTCATACCTTTATTCACAATACCGGATCTTCCATTTTGGCAACTTTATACAAAAGTAACAAAGTTGATCTTATTTTCTTTTAGCTGTAAAAAGTGATACTATGTCTACATTTCTCCGCTGCTCATGTTTGGCTTCTTATTGGCCAGATGAGTCGGAAGCAACTGAAAACCCAAAGGTTTTTAAAAGAAATGACTAAATATGAAATATTATACCCAAAAGATTGAGAATTTTGTGGTTTTGCGAAAATCAAAGTGATGCAATTGTTCATTCCTTCCCATTCGTTTGTTTATATGTTCAATAAGGGTTAATGTTTATTGGTAATCTACCAACATATTACTAGTATTCGTTTAAGAAGTCATAATGCAGTCCTTTTGGGACCTCGTCTACAAAAAAATACAAAAGAATTTGCAATACAATTAATTAAAGCTTGATGATCTTAAGGCATCTAATGGATGGTTTGATAACGTTCAAAAACGCAATAACATCATATCTCAGTAATTCTGAGTATGTGTTAATTATGATTTGGTAAAACACTTGAAAGAAAAATACAAGCCATTATTGACAGATACGAATCAAAAAACATATTTAGCATTGATCAAAATGGGTTGCTGTTTTCGAGCACTTCGTCTCGAACAAATAATGCAGAAAATGACTGTAAGGAAACTGATTTCTAACCGAGTTCTAACAGGGACATGGGCAGGTAAATTCTTATCCAAACATAACCCCCTTTCTTCGCTTTCTTTTGAAAGGCAAAGCTATACATATCATACTAAACGCCCCCTTTGAGGCAGGATCCGTATGAGTTTGGTTAAGAGTAGAGGAAGAATTTTGAACTGATTTCTTTCACAGCCATTTCACTTTGAAGTTCCTAGATTCTGAACCACGTTAACCTTCTAACTCTTCAGCGTGCTTTCTAACAAGTCAGTAATGCTTTGAGAATGCATCTCGTGGGCCACTTATGACTACAGTCAAAGCTTAGGTAGAGGATTCTTATTATTTAATAACAAAAATATAGTAGGGGATTCTCATTAATTAATTTCAAAAATTGATTACATTGATTTAAGCATAAAAATAACGTGAAATTTTATGCTTATTAAAAGTATTTAGGAAACTTTGCATTTAAAAATTGCGCTGAAACTTTGAAACGCAATTGTCATGTAGTGGTGGTGGCAGGCAGTCGTGGGGACACTGTAACATATGGTATATCTGTGATACGAAAAAGCGCAGCCTGGATCTCGGGATTTCTCTTTCATCTGGTGTTGTGGCCAGCATGACTGAGGCTTCAACCGCCTGTAGCTGGGGCTTCAACCACCTGTAGCTGGGGCTCCAACAACCTGTAGCTGGGGCTTCAACCACCTGTAGCTGGGGCTCCAACAACCTGTAGCTGGGGCTTCAAAAACCTGTAGCTGGGGCTTCAAGCAATTGTAGCTGGGGCTTCAACCACCTGTAGCTGGGGCTCCAACAACCTGTAGCTGCGGCAGCCACCAAGCGGAGGGCGGGGGTGGGGGGGAGTGTCAGGGAATAGAGACGAAAGCATCATGGAGATCGCAGCACTGGTTAAGTTGCTGTGGGGCATGAGCTACATGCCCTAACAGCAACAAACAGTGGACACATCGCGCAGTGGTTAGAAACACTGGTTAGAAAAACAGTAGTTAAGATGTTTTATTGCAGACTAGATCGTATAAAATCGTAAAAATTTAGGAGCACTTACTCCGTTTTATGCTATAAAGGTATTATACCCTTTGGGAACTTGTACATATTACAACCACGCTACAGAGCTCCAAAGTTGTGTCCAGTCATGGTAATCAGATTTGTAGCTTTATTTGATTGAACCGACACTGTCATTAACGTTCCCCTCCCTTTACACTGAAAATACTAATTCTTTGAAAGCTCATTCAAAGTATCGATTTGTATCGATAAGAAGTATCGATTTGTATCGATAAGTATCGATTTGTATCGATAAGAATGTTTATGAATTCCGTGACAAACATGAGGTGATAGTTTATTTCTTTTTATTTAATACCTCAAAATAGCACCAACATGAATATTGTATTGATCTGCATGCAAAACTACGTCTTAGAGCACGATTTTGGCTTTTAGACACCATTTTTGAATACGTTAAACATAAGGTAAACTAGACTGAATTCTGTTAGATAGCGATCGACAAAGTACTCCGTATGTAACTGTAGGATCAAACCGTTGGCTCGAATCCTGTCTCAAAATCTCTAACCGTTTTCAAGATATATAATGTTTAACCTCCGGATTTCGGCCTTGATATTAACTGAGGCCAAGGTCGCTGAGGTAAATCTTATGTGACGTTGGCTAGGCCCTAAGGGTGAAAAATGAGCTCAAAACCGATTTATACATAACTGTTTTCGAATTAATGATCAACTCCCGGTTTTTGATCTTGATCTTGATCGAGATGAATGTCAAAGAGGTAATTATTATACAAAATCGTTTAAACCCAAAGGCTAAAAGGGTCAGAATCGTTCAACGTCTAAGTCGTCCTATACGGGTTACATGACCTTTGACCTTAACCACCACAATCAAAATTCAGGATTTGAAGTCACTCTTTATGCATAATTTAGATGCATTTATACTGGGATTTCCCCCCTTTTTCATTAAATACCATCATTTATACGATTGTCCGACAATTTTTCAACTTCCATCTTACTTCTTCGATCCATTATGACAGCTAAAGTAAAAACCCGCATGCAACCTCGTTTTCAGTTTGAATGTTCTAGAAGCTGTCATTCATTTTGTCAATCATTGCCTTTAAGGTGGCTCGCAAAATTTTGTCTATATGTTAATGGTTTATAGATTTTGTACTAAACCATATCTAATCTGTAACACCTCTGTATATGATTTGGTACCTGTCACACATATAAAACAAGACATAGTCATATTCAACACACGGCGTAACATATTTTATAGTTTACAAGGCTATGTCCGGAGTACAGTGCATCCATAGAATGTGGAGAGAGCATTGTGCGAATAGCCACTACATGAGTGGTTATCTTTGGAGCAGAGCACACATTATTCCGAGATAGGAGACGTGTAACTGATGCAGATAGGATTATTTTCGATGGATACTGAAGTATTCCACAACTTCACAACTCGCCTATCGTCTAAAGACAGTTCACTGCATTCATATTTTGTTCCAAAACTATCAACTTTCAAGAATTTCTCGACCTTGTTTTTCAACGCGCAATCGACATTTGCACAACAGTCTACATGAAGGCACGCACCTGAAGATTGTTCTTGACTTCGTACAGGATCGTTTACAGTCCAACCGAGTTGTTCGTACTGCATATGGTTCGCCGGACTGACCTCGACGCACTTCAAGTGGAACTAATTCATCTTGATTGTCTTGCCCAATCAACAATGACAAACTTTCACTACCAGAACCGCATATGGGTAAGTCATTCAAATGACCAAATAAACTAATGCCATCTTTGCAAATAACACAAGCGAAGTGAAATCGTTCATCACTCACACTTTAGAAAGTGTAGCTGTCTCATTACTACGGCAGCTCGTCTGTGTGCTTGATGCAGTCAAACAAATTTCTTCTAAAGCATCGTTCATGTCATTTTTCAATGTAGAAACCATTATTAGGGTCAGTTTACCTTCTGCATCCAATTGTTGTTGCAGCTTTGTGGAGCAGAATGTGCGGTTACTTCCGGTGTCCAGCAATGCAAATGTCTTCACTCCCAGTCTTTGACCTTGTACCCTCACGTATGCAGTAACAATAGGAAGAGACACCATAGGTTTCTATGGTGCCTGTACTGAAAGATATGGGTGCACAGCTAGAGTTATTCAGAGTATCACGAATTGAAGCTGACTCACCGGTTGTAGTCAACGTCGAACTCGCAGGCGATTCTCCTTGCGCGTTTTCTTTCTTCAGTGCAATATGTAGCAGGAATGAGTGCTTCCTGAAATAGCCGTCTACGCCACACGTCTTAGGGAACATGCATTCCTTTGAAACGTGTCGAGAACCTTTCAAACAATTGAAGGAATTTTTTTTTCTCTAACAAACTTCAGTCTCTCAGAAGCAGGCAATTTCTTAAACTTCTCACACTTGCTCAGATAATGCTAGTCGCCACACATAAAGCACTTTCGACTTGGCCTTGTTTGCACCGACTTGAAAACTCGTGTGCAAACAAGGCCTTTCTCGCGTTTTTGTTCAGCGCATATACCAAAAACTGGATCACTCACTTCGCTGGTCAGAAGGGTAAGGAAATCCAAAAATGCATCAATACGTGGATATTGTCCACGGGCTTCATGATCCTCTACGGCTTTCTCCCTGCAGCGATTTAAAGGTAGTTTGGCGGTCTCTTCACCAGCTTGACTAGGCGTACTCATGAATCGACCTCGTTCAGGTGCCCTATAGCTTGTAGCTTGTTTCAGTACAGCTGCGAAAGTCATCTAGAAAGTCATGTAGCACCTGCACATTATCGGACTTGATCGGAGGGCCTGGGGTGATCTTCGATATCCATGCTTCAGATATCACATAATCATTTCCATACCACTCTATCAACAGCTCTTTGGCTTTTCGATAACCAATTGCAGGCAGCATACACGCACATGAATTTATGACGTTTGTGCTCTGCCCTTGCATAGTTCAAAAAGCTTGTTCAGTTTAGAAACATCACTCATTTGGGCAGAATCTACACTATTGTGGAAACAGTTCATAAACACGTGGAAGTTCATCGGGTCCAAATCAAAGGTAAGTGTCTCGGACATGGGCAAGGATAAAAAGTAAATCATTTTCGTCATACATTGCGAGGACTTGCTGTTCTGTTTCAACAGCAGCTATCTCGGACTTGAGTTGGTGCATTTTCAACTAAACTGCCAAACGCTCCTCTTCCTCGCCAAACTTGAGCTTTGCTAGAGCAGCAGCAGTTTTATCAGCGGCACGGGCGCGAGCAGAACGAACACTACTTGTGGAACCAGCCTGGGAAGCACTGTCACTTTGCTTTACTGTATCGTCAAGAGTAGACTGTATCTTAGATCGTACCTCAGATTTAACGTCAATTGCCTTCTGTGATGGCTCCGTGAATTCAGCAGCCGCACCTTCCGGAACTCTACAAGCTCTACAAGCTTTACAATCCCTCTTTTAGCTGTGCCATGTTGATATTTCCGATATCCAATTTTCATCTTTCGGTCTGCTATCACAACTTAGAATTTTAAATAATTTTGTACTAAATTAGCTGCTCTTAAATAACACTATTTGTGGAGGATCTTTCTTTTGTGGAGGATGAGTTTTTCTCTGAACGATGTTGTTAAACTGTACTCTGGCATCTTTCAATATTTAGGCCGTCGACGTTTAGTGCAGATATCGTTGAACAAAGACACACCAGTATATACCACTGCCGAAAGTGAACTGTTCAAAATAGAATGGCTTCACACAATATACGGCACTATTTAGCATTTGAAAAGATCGTGTTTATGATGCAGAACAAATAGATTTGTAATTTAAGTGAGTTTTTGACTATAAGTCCACTATTTATTAATTGCAAAGCGGTTTTACTGTTTTTCATTCTGTTGATTTCATACATATTTCTACTTCCAAAAAGAGTGATCTGCTTTTTCTCTCCACGCCCTAAGACCTAACTTTGAGATCGTTTATGAGCCAAACCAACATTAACCTCTCCTTAATTTAGATCAAGAGAAATGTCTGACATTTTATTGTTATCACTATTATTATTATTATTGTTATTATTATTATTATTATTGTTATTATTATTATTATTTTGTTGTCGTTGTTGCTTTTTAAAAGCTTCTTTTGAAGAAGTTAGTGGTTCTGAGTTCTATCCTCATCCTGGACGCAATTTTTAAGTGAACGAATTAAATAAAAACACCACTAAAATGTTTGTCGTGCCACAGATTCCAATCCGACTGCATTTTTAGTTTAATGACATCTTCAAAAAATCAATATTGTGTCACAATTGCATCTTACTCCTTTACCGTTACAATGTCGTTGCTTTCTCATCAGGGGACGATGTCAGCGAACGTTTTTATAAAACTGGACAAAAGGGCATCATATTTTTATTATTTTTAATGTAAAGCCCAATTTGAATTGCGGCTTTTACGATGTTCTATTCTATTCTAAAACCAATTCCTTGATTTAATTAAAACACAAGAAGTAAGTTCTGTTCATTGCTTTATTTCAATTTTAAACTTGAGTATATTTTTTCTGAATAAGCCTTGATTATGTGTGCTATAATTCTAGGATATAAAGGATAGAAAAAATCAACTAATGAAATTAAAGATATCATATAGAACCATCGAAAAATTAACTATTTTTAAAAATTAAAGTATATAATGAATTATTCTGCTGAATCAATTATTACGTGATTGTCACAATGTTGATTCTGTGGCAATGTGTCATCCTTTTTGTCGTTTGCATGTACCATCTCAAATTGCAATTTGTTCACATTTGCTGAATTGAGAAAAACAGCTACGTGAATTAACTGCATACAATAAGCTATAATACCGAATTAGAGTTTGATAACTTCTAGTATTGTCATAAATCATTGACATAAGTCATATCTGATATAGATAAGAAAAGTAAAAAAGCAAACTTTGTTTTAATTTTTTTCTTTTATAAGCATGATGTCATTCTGCATATTGCAAAAAGATTTCCTGCAATGTCTGTATAATTCATTCACAGGAATAAACTGGTCTCATTCAAGTCGGACTCAATGGGAATCGACAGTGGAAGCAAAAATCTCGGGTACATCAGCAAATTAAAATCTGCAGCGATAGCCGCACACTAATCTACATCTGCCTGTGTAGTCGCAGCTAGTCCAGCAATCCCAGCCGCATTCCCAGCTTCTTTTGTGTCGCTTGCCTAAGTAA
This sequence comes from Protula sp. h YS-2021, assembly GCA_949752745.1. Classification (NCBI taxonomy): domain Eukaryota; kingdom Metazoa; phylum Annelida; class Polychaeta; order Sabellida; family Serpulidae; genus Protula; species Protula sp. h YS-2021. Next base: position 71,520,742 of record OX457030.1, read on the forward strand.
AATAAAAAATCAGCAGCATTCACTCTCTCGTTATTTTTGTTAGTCATGTTTTAAATACATTTTAGACTGACATGTCTTCGAATGGCTTAACAAATGAATCGTCAGAATCAACAGTCAGTGGACGTTTTAAAACAAAATTTTCTGAATAAACAGCTCCATAAATCCTTACCAGAAAAATAAAAATTGCGCTTAAGTGTTGTATACACATAAGACGTTTTACATATGAATTGGTGAATCAGTTGAAAAATTCGGTTTTGAACCTGGGGTATTGAAGCACAAACCTTAGTTTTCTTGGTCTCTGGAGACGTAGGTAGTGCAGAATTTTTAGGAGATTTGTTAACCATTTAGCTTTAAATAGTTTGTTCAATAAGCTTCATTTTTAATCGTACGATTTTTCTGAAGTTTTGACCATATGTATTGAGTAACAGGAATGGAATGTGATATAATTTTACCAGGTTTGGAATCACGCCCTGGATGAAGCCAAAAGGAGTTGCTGGACGAGCAGAACGCAGCAAGGTCATCGGGAATCAACTCCGCTTCTGCAAGGGCCTTCCCAACGGTGTACTCAGCCACTGTTTTACCATCCACTGTGTTGCCTTGGACAAGGGAAAAAGTCATAAATGAAAACTTGCTGTCTCAGCTTGAAAAAAACTAGATCCTACTTAATATTACGATTACGATTACGATATTACGATTACATATTATACTATGGCTCTGAAAAAAACTAACGGTGGTTATTTGTTTTTGACAAGTAATATTTATATCATACTTGGTGATACCTTCATATCTAGTACATTTCTGCAACAGACATAAAATAGGAATAGGCGGCAATGAATATAATAATGAAAAGCTACTAAAATCATAAAATTGATAAAGTGCAATTTAAAATACTTTCATTTGTAGATTGTGTGAGATTTGGTGTATCGCAGAAGGAGATAAGTGTAAGAGGCATACAGTGATGAAAAGAGCAAACAGGATTCATTTTGCGTATTGTGTGACTTATTTTATCTTACATTTCTTTCTTTCAGCGCCTCTATGTCCTGTTGAAAGTTTGGATGGGAGTCATTCATATGCGCAAAGTAGCACTTGTCAGTCTCGCTGTTGAAGATCACATCCAGTCTCTATACAATGTTAGCACAGAATGGCATTAAATCTATTTCATGGTCATATTTATACTATTTATACAAAATAAATTTCTATAGCATTTTCTTTACAAAATGATAAGTCGACTAAATTATTGCATTTGTCGTCGTTGTGTTTAAGCACGAACACCTTAAATTAATGTTTCTTTGGCTGCTAAATTCTTTAATATTTTGTGCAGTTTACACTCTGATAGTATTAAAACTGATGGACCCGTTTAGCTGATTGTACGTTTTTCTAATTTTGTTGATAAAAATACGACATAATCAATACGAAAAATAAAATAATGGTCTAAAAATAAAATTCATTACATACTTTCTTTGTGCTGTTTGAACATAATGGCTTACCTGCTCGAAGTCCGACAGGAGCACGTGACTGATGTGTTGTGTTTTCGGTGCACGCACGATGACAACTTCCGTTTGACTCACATCGTCGACAAGCACGTGTTCGCGATGAACACCTTTGTTGTGCCTCACGTTGACGTCATATTCCGCCTATGGAATGAATTCATAAATTTCAGCATGGGTGCAAATTGTTGAAGGAAAAGATCATACATTCAGTTTATTTCAATACAGGGTATTAGGTTTGTTCATAGTCATAACATTTCAAAGTGTCAGTAACATTTGAATCTGATGCCATTTCATCACTGAACCTTTTCTTATTCAAGAACATTTTACACTTTTTTCAAAATTGATTTAAAAAATGTAAAGCGGTTATTAATGCATAGTTAAGTTTGTCTCTCCTTTTTATGGCAATATAAAGTAGGTAGAGCTCAAGGGGTAATTGAGAATACTTACGATATTACACAGAAAACCAAACGGAATAATTGAGGATACGAACGGTTAAATACACTTCTAAAAAGGTAATTGAGGGTACTTACGGTATAAGCTTTAGGATGTTTCAAGTTGTCACGTGACTGGTAACACGCTTGTTGTATGAATGTGACATACCACGCACCGAACGCAAAGAACAGCACGAACACCAGAGACAATACAACCAGTGAGCGAACTAAAACCACATTGACGCGGCCGGAGCTTGTGCTCTCCTGCAATGTGCCACAACACGCATGGATACTTTTTCATAAAAACAATTTTACAAAATTTTGAGGTTCTAGATATCTCAGTTTTTTTTCATCTTTTTAAGAACCAAATACATTGTTATTATATTCGTAATAAATCATTATTTAATGATCAGTAAGCGATATCATGTCATTACAACGTGCAAATTGAAAAATAAATACTAAAAAACAATGTAGATATATATTAATGCTAAAGTAAAAAGTAATAACACACATATATATATATATATATATATATATATATATATATATATATATATATATATATATATATATATATATATATATATCACGTACAAAGAATATAGATATTTATTTATTACATTTATCATCAAAAATTCGTTTGGTTAATCAGCATATTGCATATTTAAAATTGTAATGGAATTGAAAAAAGAATAAAATTTCATTAAGAAAGAAGTACTAGCAAAACTTAAAATAGTTTTAAAGTAATTTCCTTTGGTCCTTGCATGTAGTTGATTGACAGTAATTTAATTTATTCAAATCATGCTAAATATTTAGAATATCTAGAATGTATAATATGTTTGATATCGTTTCCTTATATTTTGTTAATATGTTTCAAAATGTTACTACAAAACAATTTTTACTTTTTAATATATTGCTTCGAGATGCAGTTTCCTCTGAAGTGTATATTCCCTTACCTTTTGCGGACCTTCGATCAGCACAGCCTTATCCATAATCTACAAAGGATTTGGTTTTTTTCAGCTGCAGCTCCAAAATAAGAGGTTCTGGATGAACAATTGCGCCACTTCTCCTTATATTGTGATATCCTCAAGATTGAAGCCTCGTTCTGAAACATTACACATGCTATTTTGATACGAAACCGAAACATCTAGTTAATAATTCAGTTTCGGTTCCTTTATGAGAACAACTCCGTTATTTCTAGTGGCCTGGATCTAAACCAAATTGCATAACGACAGATATGCGTATTTTAACATTAAAGTTTTTTTCAGCTTTATCTTTTTAAATACTTCTATAGGAATGACTGAGAATTAGGGAGTGACAAAGTTGAGAGTTGGTAAACACATACTGCTTCATGTTCTTTCATTGTTTGGATCCCATTTTGCTATTTATAATATTATTTATATTATTTTATGTATTTTCCTGATATAAAATTATACTATTAAAGTTTAAGGAATCTGTCTAAGTAGGGTTGTGGATTGTTTATTCTTTCAGTAAATGAATAGATACATGAACAGATTACGTAAGCAATAAAATAATTATAAAGCACGGAATGATATTTAACTAACAGTCACAATACAATTATTGCAATTGATTTCGCTTCTGTGTATTATCATCGCTTTGCCTGTCACTTAGATAATGTATCGTTTCTCTAAATTTATTCTTTTTTACATAATGTAAGTTCCACAGCAATCGGAGCACTTCTGTAGGTACGCATTACAGCACGCATAAAACCACACATTTGCTTAATTAGAAACCGGTTCGAACTTTTGGTTTATTGATCAAGTGCTATACAACTTGGCTTTCCAAGATTTTATAAAGATTAAAGTTTGCAAATGTAGCTACTACACGTTTAAGGAAATATGGACAATATTCTCTCTTCTTTTCTATGTAAAACCGGAAAATGTGTCTTAGACCATAAAATTATAGACTGTTGGGTAGTATATTGTAAACGCGGCGCAAAATTTCTCATGGAATGTGTAATGACAGCAAATTAAAATAGCCAGTTTTCACTGCGGAGTAGGTGAAATTACAATTCTTAAACGTCAAATTCTAAAAGATCGTTGTTTAGACGTTTAGTCGAAAACAAATACGCCACTTTTCCCCGGCGTATAATGGATGTCTTTATGTATTTTTCAATTATTTGAAAAATCGATGTGATAATGGGTCACAAACCACGAATATGCTCATCATGTGACCACTCTCTAATAATATAAACGCTTCGAAATTGACCAAAAGGGAATATAGTTGCTTTTCCAATGCCTAAACAACGTAGGTTTCCATCATAAACCGGAATCAACGTTGTCAAATATCAAAAGGTTTACTGTGATATATAAATTATTACTGCGTCACAACCTTTAACTTGACGTCTATTTGTTGTGCTATGACGTCAAATTAAGGTTATTACTACTTACTTTTTGATAATATACTCATGCACATCAAAAAGTATACACAATTTTGAAGTTGTTGTGTCTTTAAAACTATTTAACATGGTTGAATTCTATTTTCGCTCAAACAAGATTACATAGATGCTCACTATCTGAAAAAACAATAAATTCGAAGAGGGACAACGTTTCGAGAGAGTTCAAGTTGAAACAAGGGTAGGTCAAATTTTCACCATTCTCGGTTTCAGTAAAAAAGCCAAGCACTTCAATAATGTGTGTGACCACCTCCAGCGAAAAGCAGAGCACCAATCCTTCGTGGCGTCGAGCAAATGAGACGGTTAATCCTCCACTGAGGCTAGTGGTGCTACTCTTGGATCAATGCTTGATCTCTCGGAGGTGGATCCAGATGCCTAACATTCCTATCCACGTAATCCAGACATGTTTTATGGGGTTCAAGTCTTGGGAGTATGGTGGCCACAGCAAGATGTTCACGCTTGTTAAGTTGTCTCCAGTTGTGGTTTGGCCACTGGACGCCACTGTGGTTACGCGCCCACTCCCGTCTTAAGCGGTGTCTTCGTGCGTCCAGTACCACGACTCGATAAGGTCTGCGAGCACGTATCCCGTATTCCGCCAAACGTCTGGACACTGTCATTCGGCTTATCCGGTTGTTCCTTCTGCCTGATGTTACTGCCGTCGTTTGCGTAGCACTCTGGAACCTGTTGCGTAAGTTCACTAAGCGGATATGGCGATCCTGCTGGGGGCGTCGTTACACGGGCTGTCCGGGTCGAGGTCGATCATTGATATTCCCCGTTGCTCTGTGCCTCTCCTGCAGCCGACAAACAGTTGCTCTGGTGCACCCAAATCGGCTAGCGATGTCCCGTACAGAAAGTCCCGTAAGTTTCACACAAAAATTTTCAAGGAGAAACCATAATTCATACGTCTTAACTTTTTCGTAGCACAAGAAATTTCATGATCTACTGTGTGTAAGTTGTGCACTGAAACAATATTGCTTAACCCCCACTATTGATCAATACTAAAATTTTAATGGTCATAGCAGCAATAAAGGTATAAGATAAACATCCAAACTATCATGTGGAATTTCAAAGATGAAGCTTTATTATTTTCGGAAATATTCTTAAAAGTGTGCACACTTTCTAAAGTGCATGTGTTTATGAAGTGTTAATTTTTAATGCTCTGTTAGGAAGTGACGTAGGAATCTGAAAATTTAAAATGAAAAAAAGAACAAAAGAATAAAAAATATAGAAATTCACATTTAGAAATGAATTTTTAACCTTTCAATGAATGAAAAATAAACATACAAAAATAACATATAAATGATAAAGGGCAATAACTTTGACATATTCTTAATTTTCAGTCATGTATAATGTGACAACTTAATAGCAAGTTAATTATATTCACTTTGACAAATAAAAAGTTATAATCAACGCTGAGAAGTTTGTGTTTAATCTGCCTACAGTATACACGGGCCCCATTTCTTCATTCACCTTCTGCAGTGAAACGATCAATATGAATTGCGCTGAAGCTGTACCATGAGTTATCATATTTGTTTTGTTTATGAAATACTAATGAATTCACAAAATAACGGCAGCCCATATAGATATGCTACAGAATCCTGTTATCCTATTATCGTAGCCTTGTTTCTTACAGGCTAGTTCCCGTAACAAGACAATGGCAGACAAAAATTAATCAGACGGAAATATATTTCTCTGTCGTATGGAAACAATAATTTTACTACATGACACTCACAACAGGAATTCTCACTCTAATGCATGCATATTTAGATCGATAAATGTATTATGCTCATATTGATAATACATTCGACAAGCTCATATACTGAAGCATCATCATGTTTGGTGGACTCCTTGATGTCTAATTTTCTATACTTCGTATTTTGACAAAAAGCATAGGGGTCTATCTTAGATTAAAACAATATTTAGTTAAACTTCGTATTTTCATAAAGAAACTTTAACTGGTAAACTCGTTGCTTCGAGTGATTTTTTTAAAATCTCACCTCTCTCCAAGCTGTCAAACAGCTGTATTCGCCACTGACAAAGCACAGAAGTGCTGTAATTAGAGCTTTATTTCTAGGTCAGCAAACAAATCAACAACAGTTCATCTTCCCGCTGTAAACTTTTTAAAGTTTTCACAACTTATTGCTAAAAATATAACTCTTGGGTTTATTTCTAGATAATGATTTTGTTTTGCGTTTCGTTTTCTGTATAAGAGATAAGTAAAATTTGCATATCAATAGAATTCAGCATTAGCATTTTTTTAATTTTCGGAAAATGTACCGGCGACATCCCGAACAACGCATAAGAAATAGAAAAACTTATCAAGTCATTGGTTACAACAGTAAAAGATTAGCAGTGTTTTTTCTCATACTTAATATTAAATATTTTGGGTTCTGTGTGTTTTCTTTTATGAGAGGCCTACTAATCAAAACTGTGCATGGTTCCTTTTCAGTATTAGCATTGTTTATCCACCACATAATTGGTACAATTCAACGTTGTGCCAATTACGTCGATTAGACGTTTCTCTATGGTAGTAATGAATCACAACCACATTACAAAAGATTTCATTTTTCATTTAATCGGGTCGACATAACAGCCAAATAGACGTTGAAATAACGTCAATACGTACTGAAGAAAAAACTCTCTGTAATTCTATATCTACTTAAATGATATTTCAAAGTCGAGTCCTGGCTGAAAGAATGTAGAGAATAATTTAAAATGATGATCATGTATTAAAACGTCAAAAATAAATTCAAGGTAAGTCGGAAGATTATTAGGCGCCCATTGAATGTCATCCGATTTGAATTTAATCTGCTCGCAACACTCCGTGATATAATAGAGAAAACTTTAGCAAGTATGCAAAACACACCAGCCACGAAAAAAATGTAAAGAAAATAAAAGAATGCAAAGAAAATAAACACATATGCATTCGAAAGCGAAACACTGAACGAAAGCCTTGTACAAATGGGTTAAGTTTCGATTGATGCATGGCATTACTGTGTATCCGTGGATCCCACGACGGGAGTCTAAAAATAACCTACTGCACAAATAATAGCTGCAATGCATATGTAGCAGTCACACAGTAAGTTGCAATATTGGTGCAAGATACACCATAAGCGAACGAAAAGCATTTAACTGGAGTGCTAAATTTTTAAACAATAAGCACCCTCTGATTGAGGTGTTTAGATTTTACATGGTTTACCAAACCATCTGTTACATGGTTCAATGTCCCCTAATTGTTTTATTTTCAAATGAGTTGACACTTTTCTCAATCAACAGTTTCGGAAAATACGAGTTAAGTATATCATTTAAGATTACTTTTGCATGAAAAATATGTGGTTTGATTTAACATCTGAATAATTGCATGTTTGCCAATCGGTACGAACTCCTACGCCCTTATATAGCCCTAAATTTCAGCTTCCTTACAAAAGAAAAAAGCCCTCAACTAAAATTTAAACATAACCGACTTATAAGTATGAACAACGCATGAATGGCACTGACAGCATTTTCTGGCTTCGTTCCTTGAGTTTCGCCTTGTGCAGCACTCATATGATGCCAATTTAAACTTTCATATTTTTTCATGTTTATAATAGGTAGCATAAATTATACTCACTATGTTAGTTAACGTTTACATGTTATATATGCTTATCTGATATTTTAGAAATCAGCTTAAAATACAATGCAAACAGATATTAAAATAAATTTAAGAAAAGATATTTAAATTATAATTGAAATCTTATGTTGAAACTAATGTCAGCTGTGACATCTAGTTGCTGTGAGTCTAGTTTTTGAGTTTTGTGTTGCAAGTGCAGAATTTTGTCCGGGACCTTTAATGGAGTGAAAAAGAGAAAAACAGTCTGTCTTCCTGTTGCAAATATTTTCATGTTTTCAGAGCTTTCGCTAAAAATAGAAATCAATGTGTTTTTTGTTTTCAACATTTGACTTAGGTTTTGTGTTTCGTGCTACGTGTGTCAGGTACAAGTGCAGTATGGATGAATGTAACGTCCTTAGACTTCAGAAATCAGATACCAGCAAATAATGGATATCTATGGAATCTGTGGAATCATTTAATATTATCTGCGGTTTTTGTGAAGCTATTAGCGTCACATACACAAGGGGATGCATTCTCTACCAGTATCACATCGCATTTTACGCGACATAACATTCACTAAAAGAATAATGAAAAAACTATAACAAACGCAAACCCATATTGCATAGTATATTTTATTTTGTTTGCGTAATTTCTGCTACAATTGCTCCTCTCTTAATCCATTGATTTATCTATATTTTTAATAGCAAAGAGTTCTATCTGTAATGAATTTGTGTTAATAAAAGACTCAGTAGTATCTTATTTTAAAAGGACTGATTATTTCAAATTTTATGGAATGTTTTAGAGGTTAATACTTACTTAACGAATAACATATTACCATATATATATATATATAAATATATATATATATATATATATATATATATATATATATATATATATATATATATATATATATATATATACATATTACTTCAAATACTTTAAATATCGATCATTAACATCAATCTCAATGCATTTGTATAAAGTGTCAAAGGTGAAACATATCGTTTTGAATTCCAAACAGATCGCATTGAAAGACTCACCATATATTACGGAAGGTGCATATGATATTTCTTTAGGTTAGAAAATAAAGGCTTTAAATCACGATGGCCAAATCAAATGGTTAATCATAGCATACAACGTAAGACAGAGGTATATTTGCCACAAAGTTATGTGCAAAAACTGTGTGGCTTTGAAGAAAATTGTGTGACTTTGAAGAAAGCTGCTGAAAAAACTGAGGAAAGGCCTTTAGTGTCAGTTTGAACAAAATCATGTAGGCACATGTTAAAAGAAAACATGCCAGTTATACAAACATAACAAAAATTGGAAATTATTTGGGAAGCATTTCAAAAGTAGATTCCGTTTTCTTGTTAAAAATAAGAAGGACGTTTTTTTTCCTTTGAGTGCCGAATCAGAACGTTTATTTGTGCCACACATAGATTCAAGAAGGCTGCTTTGATATCCTGGCACTGTCTCAACCGTTTAAGATATCAATTAAGCTAATATTCATGACAACACCTTCACAAATCTGTATGTGACGAGGTAAGACCTATTGACTGTTAGAGAACAACAATTTGGCTTGGAGGGTGTTTGTTTCCACTCATTAACATCTACACCCACCATTGCAGTGCAACCCACTTCAAATCCTCCAAAGCACCATAATAAAATGTTTTAAAACCTTTAAAATTCCACACTTCAATTTTCAAATGAAAGACACTTGAGCAATTAAAGTATCAAACATTGGTATTAAAGAGTACCATGCTTGCATGTTTCTCTTGATTGGTTTCAGTACTTCCCTGGTACTCTCGCACCGCAGGAGAAACTGGCGAAGGAGGATAGAAAGGATGACTTGGACAAACATCGCCTCCAAACGCAAAGCTTTCCTTAGGTGCTTTTGTTGAGATGACATATGATGTAACTTTTCTTGATGATATATCTTGTCTTCTGCTTGCTTCTGTTCTGTTCTAACTTGGCATCATTACAATTCGACTATTGTGCATTATGTACCAGCCTAAACTTTAGAGCGAGAATGACATGACCATAAGCCTTGTTAATGCATGATATGAACACCCACGCGTGTTTGCACCGGGAGGTAAGCAATCTTCTCACATGTCACATGACGTTTTCAAGGAGTACGACTTGAACAACAAACTTAGCATTAGGATAAGCGCCGATCTCCTTGTGATATGCCTTCTGCATGCCTGAAACTTCCCTTCCTCTCCAACATCACTCACTCCCCTCAAGCATGAGGGCTCTGCCTTGCGAAGAACCTCAAAAGAGAACGATCTTGTTGCTTCCTCTTATGTAAAAGCCCGGCTCGCTATGACTTCGCTTGAAAGAGGAGGTACACCACTGCGTCCCAGTAAAAGTATTCGTCGTTTGGTGGAATCATCTTTAGTTCGTCTTCAAGGCAGCAGCCTGTAATTGACGTCTAATTCAGCGTAATCTAGACTAGGGTTGGCTAGACAACTAAATTAGCACAAGCATTTGTAAACGTTTAAAAAAACGGGATTTACTTGCTGTCAGGATGATATATTGTGCGAATTGCAACCGCCATTATTTCATTTGATTTTAGAGGTTATATTACCTAACCAAATTCTTAGAAACATTTGGAGTCACAATTAGTTTAAGCGCCAGGAGTTTAGGTAGTTTCACTTGTTCGTACAGCTGTTGTCACATTCCCTAGAACTCACCTAGTTTTCCCTCCCGCTATGTCCCCTGACAGACTTAGTTCTGTCACAATTAAGCTTACCCAATTAAAACACCAAATATAAATTTTTACATTTAAATAAGTATTCAACATAGCTTTCATAGAATTTCACACAGCAATACAAATATTCACTATAAATATACAACACTGCAGATCAATATCACAGTCACAACAACGGTAATTTAAGAGTATTCCAAAGTCAAGTTGCACCAGTTTTCAGTGTCTTGTGCGCCCTCCTCTGGCCTGGATCAATGCATTAAGGCGTCGTGGTGTCGACATTATAAACAGATTAGTCCTACACTAGTAAAGGCTCCGAATGACTTCAGTAGTGGCGCGCGAACTCGAATTCTAGAATCAGACATATTTTAAGCGTGTTCAATAAGATTCCTTTAAAAAAGCCTAGACGATAAAGAACCTATTGTATGGATTGAATACGAGAGCAACAGATTTGTACAAATTTCAGCTACAAGCGAGCCTTTCCGTACTCGAAAGTAGCTATACTGTCGTTTATGCAGTACGGTACGATTTCAATTTCTACGACGGCTTCTGCATAAGTCCTTGTGGTCAAGCTTTCTACCGGTTTCACGAACATAGGGTTGTACTATAAACTTAACTGTATACTCTTTAGCGGGGTTCATGCTGGATCTGCCTTTCATTACTGTTGTTACTGCAGACTAGAAGCGATTGCGAAGCCATATCGTTCGGATAACCCGACCGTCTCTCCAGCGTTTTTTTATCAATTTACCCTTTTCCAGTCGTGCAATGTCTCCTACGGTCTCTTGATGACGTTGCTGAAAGACATTAACACAACCATACTGATCGTTCTGACGACTAGCACCGGTGACCAGCTGGTATGAAGCATAATCGCTTGCTTGCCTTTTTCACTTTTGCTATGATTCGCAATTTTTGCATGATGTTCCTACGAATTTTGTTCACTGCAATTGATTTTGGATTTCTTTGGACCGTAAGTAAATAAATAAATTGAAAGACTCAGAATCATGTGAACATCGCTAGATTTTGAGAAAGATGTGTTCTATCTGTAAGTAACTGAAATATTACTATCTTCATACTGAGAATAAATGCATCGGTTTTATTTTAGTAAAAAGGGGCTGTACTGGTTCTTGATTATTAGACGCGAGTACAAAGAACAAACATGCGAGATGAGGGGGAAAGTAATGGAATCTAAGCCAGAATGAAGAAAAAGCACCAAAAATACATTGTTGACAAAATTTGTCTTACTTAATTATAAACTCTCAAAAGAGGATAAATAATGATATATCAATGGCTGATGTGACAACGCTGGGTGATTAGAACGTTTTATTTCATATCGGAGTCTGAAAGGCAGGTCTTAAGCATACCAGATTTTATTCGGGGTAATGTAGGGAAGGTGGTGGGGTCTCTAATAATTAATTTTGCAGACTAATTTGCAAGATCCAACTTCTTAAAAATCCTCCGTACAATTGTTTTTTGCTTGAGTAAATAATGCACGGGTGGATTATGTGTAGCTGTATTTTTTACACTTTATCGGTGCTGATCGAATGGCATTCAAATCGTCCAAAACTAGGCATAAAAATGAAAACTTCTGGCCAAATTTCTACCTTATACAAAAAGCTTTAGAAAACGCTCTACCCACGATTTTTTGGCAATATGTTAGATATTTGTGTGAATTATTCTTGAATGGTAACCCCAAAAATCTTCAAAGCCGGTTAATTGGAACGTATTTAAAAATATCTATCAAGTGTGGATTATTGTTTTAACAATGGAAACAGATCTATTTGACTATTAAGAGGCTAAAGTTCGGGTTGTTTGTCTTTTCTTCAGCTGTGATTTATATCATAAAAGTTTTCAATGATGTCCTTTTTGCGATTTCATAAATATAAGGTTCGAAATTTCGGGAATTTTTATTTGGAGATTCGCCTATCACAACCGATGGGAAAATCCTAACTAGAAATACATGGACGTATTAAGTGATCCAAAGCAAAGCACTCTATCCTCTCTTCTAAGTGGGTTTAACCAATGATCGACACCTGCAGGTTTGAAATCAAGTATGTACAGAAAAATATTCGCCCAGTTTAACTCTTGTGTATGGAACTAGTTTACAATTTAAACCGCTGTCAAAAATGTTAGTTTATGTCAGTTATTTTAAGGATTTGTGGATTTCGGCAACCCCAATCACATCACAGTCCATATAGAATTAACCTAAACATTTAAATTTGTCCAAGCATATGATGCACTGCATAATAAAAAGGAGGATGGTGCATGTGATCCTCTTGTATTAACTTCAAAAGTGTCTCCTCCCATTGCGGCAGGGGAAGTATAGCTTCACATTTTCTGCAACATAGATACCGCTTTTTCTCTCAGCATTCCAGCATCTCGGTGCAAATAAACAAACCTTTTCTTCTATGCCCCTGGCTATTCCTTTCATTCAGGAAAAAATGTGGTATACGTCCTCTATACAGGAATTGTAGAAGCTTGTAATATATACCAGCTGCCCAATAGAAGCAGTCGAATTGAACATCTTTTGGAGACTCTTGTGAATCCTTGGTGATGAAAAACACACACGTTTTGTAAGTAGTAAGACTTCACAAGATCGTGTAAGTTCATTTTGAATCCTAAATTGTTCAGTTGTGGTGCAATAGGCCCGATGACATGGGAATTACGCATCACTTTTGCGAGTGTGTCTCCATCACGTATAGGACGTGGAAGCGATTTTATTATGGCGTTTTCAGTCTTGAAAAAACCCAAACACGATGATCCAAGCGGAAATGTGATAAAGACTTGTGTACGCGTTGGTAAGAACTTGTACCGTGGTACTGCTATAGCACTCTTTGTAGGAATTGCTGGAACCACATCGATCTTAATCTCTATATCTTTATAGGTCTCGCCTAACCATGTGAGCGACACCACGGGATAATTATCATGAGTGACAAGTCTTTCTGTCATTTTCAAATACAGTAATTCACTCCACAACTCTGTTGGATCGGCTAGAAGACACATCAAAGCCTCTGTAAATAATTCCCGGAAGGCTTCTTGATTAAATGCATTTGATTTCGAGCTTTTGAGTCTTATATAGTGGGGATCTTTTAGTAGTGGTAGATTGTTGCTGGTAGTACTATTTGCAGAATGTTTCTGAGTCATGAGTATTTCAAGGCACAGGTCGCCGTCGTTGCCATGGCGTTCTTCATCATCGAGTGAGTCCACGGTTTCTTTCTGACAGCAATAGATACTCCCCACCAAGTTCAGACTGGAAAGCAAGCCAGCAGTTTTTGGGGGTAGCTGGCGAACAGTTGTGTGACAGTTATTTGCAAGCTGTTCAAAGATCTACAGGTAATCGAACTCATTAGGCCACAAACCACGGATGCCCTCGCTTGCGCGACAAACAAGTGTAGGCCTACAAAACAAAAGTGGGTCAGTGTTGACCAATTCATCCGCTATCCATGTCATAAATCGCTGTACTTCGCTTCGCACAGCTGTAGACTCGTCTTGTCTAGAATAATCTCGTGATTTTTTCCATATTCTTCTGACATTTTGTTTTTGTTCTTCAGAGATTGTGTCGGTCATATTGTCAATTAATTTTATTTTTGTTGATGCCAGGAATTTCATTTCATCGTACCATTGGTAGAATGTCTTTAGATTGTATCACAATGATGCAGTGACATGAGTCTTATTCTGTCATACGCACCACCGGATAAACCACTTTTCGCAAAGGAATAACGTATTCGTGCCAGCGGTATATGGCCAAAAAGCATAGATGTAGAATGAATGTTAATGTGCGATAATAATGCCGAATCTCAGGGCTAGACAGAATGTTTTCTTACCCACATCGACAGTACTGGCAACTATAACATCGCTTAATCGAAAACGCTCCGAATAAAACATGAAAACTTTTAACCAGTGTTGTTGATGCGATGTCACATTTGCTGAATGCGTCTTGTACCAAAGACAATTTTCAAGAACATCCAAATTATATATACCTTTCACCATTGTTTGATATTTTGATATGATAAATGTGCGAAAAAATCTTCATGCAACGGATAAACGTCGGGCATTATTGCATTCGGCATTTCTTCAACAATGGCACTGTCGATATGCATTGAAATTTTGATTAAGCAGTGTTTTAAACAGCAGCGTATCATTCTCACCACTAGAGTGCAGCAAGCTGAGACAACATTCCTCTTTATTTCTTCTACGTTGGTTTTATTTTCAGTCCATTCAACAAGGACACTCCTGCACTGAGTTTTATGTTGATATATTCAGTTATAAACAAATGATATGCTTTTTCTGAAAAGTATTTCATCGTTCTCATTAAGTTAGTATAGAGTAATTAGTTTTACTCATGTATATGCCTTTGCTCTGAAAACTATGTCGAGGTAAGGAACAAGATCAAAATTATCTTTGTCTTGTTGAAATGAGAGCTATTGAGGTTTTCAGATTTCTGACATGAAATAAAAGAAAGGAACAGGCCTTAGCTAATGTAGGACGGGTGCAGCTTTTAAAAATTGACGCAAGCGACGGCTGTCGCAAATGAGCACTGATTTTATTTTTGCGCGCGAATCACGGCTCCTGGAAATAGTGATCAATTTAATTTCAACGAGACAAAAAGGCTATTGGGTACAAACGTCCGTTTAATTTCTGGGAGTCAACACAGCTCAACATTTTTGTAGGGTTGGAAAAACGTGACAGCAGTCCCTTAGACATCCTGCCTGCAAGCTGTTTTCTTTTATGTTATTTTAATTTCAATAGTTTTTCACCAGTATTTCGTGTTTACAGGAATCGATGTTAGCCCTCTAATGTGTATATTGCTTGCTAGCTGAACTCCATAGACTCTCTGGTGTTAATAACATGCATTCGTGAACAAACTTTGCAATGTACATACATTTGCACATACTTAAATTACCAATAAAAATTTGTGTCGGATTTGCAAATGTTTAAATAACCAAACATGCTTTAAAAAGGTTTCTCTAAATATATAAAACCAGAACATGAAAATGACAAGACCAATGTTGGCAACTGATTGAAAATGGTAAATTAGATGACAAATTCGATTTAAAAAATTGTTGTGATATTTCAAATATTTTGAATATCCAGAGGCAATGTAGACAATATCAAGTATTAACAATGGGTGGAATAAACAAACTAGATTGGGTCGACGTCTTATTTATTGCTTGCTATTTTATAACGACTACCATTATAGGAATATGGACTATTGTGAAAACTAAAGGGACAATCAATGGGGTGTTTCTAGCGGGTAGGTCAGTCACGTGGTGGCCTATTGGGCTCTCAATATTCGCCAGCAACATTGGAAGTATTCATTTTATTGGTATAGCTGGAACAGCGGCGGCATCGGGCGTTGCGGTTATCCATCATGAATGGAACGGCATCCCACTTCTTTTACTTCTCGGATGGATTTACTTACCAGTATATATTACTTCCGGTATCTATACCATACCTGAGTATTTGCAGAAACGCTTTGGAGGACAGCGATTGCGGATATACCTCAGCATCATCGCCATATTGACGTACTTGTTTGCAATATTGTCAGTAGATATGTATACAGGTGCGCTATTTATACAACAGACGCTGGGGTGGCATTTGTATGTGTCACTTGCTACGCTGCTGGGAATCACACTTTCTTTTACTGCTCTTGGAGGACTGCGTACAGTAAATGACTTTTAAAATATTTAACTACATATACTATAGCACATTTTAGATAAATTTTGTTATGTCATTTGCATTTACTGTGTTTACTTGAAATCAAAGTCACACATTGGTAAATTTGCTTCCTTGATTGCGCCTCGTTTTTTCAGCTTATTATTGTTCATTTTCCTTTTTAAATACCTAACAGAACAGTATGAGTAAAATAGAGCCGATGCTGTTATATTCACTTAATAGCATGATATTGATTTGTTAGTGTGTCAAATAACTTATTTTCCTTTTCAGGGTTTATTTAAATGCTATTCAAAAGACCAAAGTTATGATGATTAGAATCTGAGCATTGAGTGCAATTAAATGATAATTCTATTCAGTTTTAATAGGGGAATAAGAAGGAAAACTAAATGATTTTGACTAATATTTTGTTAATTAGACTCTGTGCTCTGAGTGCAATTATCTTTGCCAGGTTATTTTGACTGATGCGGTTGCAGTGTGTATTATGGTATTCGGTGGTATGACTTTATTCATCGTCGGCCTGGTTAAAGTCGGGGGATTTCAGAGCTTAAAAGTAAAATATCTTGCAGCGAAACCAAACTTGACGTTGCCTAATACGACATGTGGAGATCCATGTCCGGACAGCTGGCACACCTTCCGTGACATCAGTATGTCTGACTACCCGTGGCTCGGTACGCTGCTAAGGTCAGTGTTTGGCGCCGTGTGGTACTTTTGTGCTAATCAGTTAATTGTCCAGCGAGCCTTGGCTGCTAAATCAATCGCTCATGCAAAAGCTGGTTGTATACTTGCTTGTTTCATCAAACTGGCAACCATGGTGATTATCGTGCTGCCTGGAATGATATCACGTGCTTTGTTTCCTGATGACGTAGCATGTGCAACCCCAGAGCGATGCCTAGAGGTGTGTGGTAACCCACAAAGCTGCAGTGTGTATTATGGTATTCGGTGGTATGACTTTATTCATCGTCGGCCTGGTTAAAGTCGGGGGATTTCAGAGCTTAAAAGTAAAATATCTTGCAGCGAAACCAAACTTGACGTTGCCTAATACGACATGTGGAGATCCATGTCCGGACAGCTGGCACACCTTCCGTGACATCAGTATGTCTGACTACCCGTGGCTCGGTACGCTGCTAAGGTCAGTGTTTGGCGCCGTGTGGTACTTTTGTGCTAATCAGTTAATTGTCCAGCGAGCCTTGGCTGCTAAATCAATCGCTCATGCAAAAGCTGGTTGTATACTTGCTTGTTTCATCAAACTGGCAACCATGGTGATTATCGTGCTGCCTGGAATGATATCACGTGCTTTGTTTCCTGATGACGTAGCATGTGCAACCCCAGAGCGATGCCTAGAGGTGTGTGGTAACCCACAAAGCTGCAGCAACATTGCTTATCCGAAACTCGTTACAGAGCTTTTACCAAGTGGCCTACGGGGACTACTTATTGCTTCGGTTATTGCCGCTGTAGTAAGCTCAATGACGTCAATATTCAACAGCAGCAGTGCTCTATTTACAATGGATCTATGGTACAGACTGCGTCCAAAAGCCAGTGAATTAGAGCTGGTGATCGTCGGTAAATTGTTTGTAATTGTGCTGGTTCTTTTTTCTGTGATATGGATACAATTTATTAACCAATCAGAGGGTGGTATGATCTATAAATACTCAGTCACAGCATTGGGCTATTTTGGAGGCCCAACATGTGCTATGTTTCTTATTGCCATAGTCTGGAGACGTATGACAGAGCCGGGTGCGCTTTATGGTATGATTTCTGGACAAGTCTGGGGTCTTTTACGTTTCGCGCTTGACCTTATCTACATAAAACCGGTTTGTGGATTGCCCGACAGCAGGCCTTGGTTTCTTTTCCATATACATCCATACTATCACATTGCCTCTCAGATGTTGTTGACGGTTATTGTGACAGTTAGTGTAAGTTATTTGACTAAACCGATATCTGCAAATCGGCTGGCAGGACTAACATTCTGCACTCGAGATGAAATGCCCCTGGGTAAGTAGAATATAAGGATATAGTTTTATATTTTCCGTTGTGTTTACATTATAACCACCCTTCAGTTTATTGTCTGGCAGGACTAACATTTTTTACTCAAGCTCAAATGCCTCTAGGTAACTAGAATATATTTTTAATTTTGACTTCAATATTTAGGCTATAAGGGCTGATATGTCTCATTGGAAATGATATGCCCCTAGGTAAGCAGAATATAGGTTTGATTCTTGGTATTGTCTGAACAAGTCAAAGCTCAACATAAAGAGATTGTTTAAACAGAACATATTCTTTACATATCCCTGAAGAATGCATACAATATTGGTAATACAATCGAAATTTGATGCATGTCACATATAATTTGTATAAACACACTCTCAATCAAACGCTTGAACCTAAATAAAGATACAAGCAACCATAAAATATTTTTTGCAGAGTTAAAACTTACCTCAGGTAATGAAAGAAGAAGGAGTGGTATAGATGGCATGGCAATACGATCAGCTGCTGAGGATACGCTTAACATGGTGGCGCTAAATAGCACGGGAGCACAAGACAGAATAAAAGATATGGGAGAAGTGCAAGGTATCTGTTATGTTGTGCTGTTGAAGTGTAATATGAGCGATCCCCGAACGATACAACAATGACGTTTATTATTTGCGATTCAATGACATATTTATTGTTTACTTTGCAGAAATTCCAAACATCTTTCTTAAACTTATGTAATTTTCTAAAACGGTTTCAATGTCGATTTTGTAAATATAAGTTATGTGTCTTTAGCACCACAGGTAAATGAAGGTATACGCATTTATGTATCAAATTGCATATATTTTTCAGTTTGGAACATCATATGTTATCAAAACAACGGTTTGCTTCCAGAGTACAGCAGACGAAAGAGATTGCTATTGGGTATGCTCGGTCTGTCAGGGGCGCACTCCGGCGGTCAATTCTCTACTGAACAGACCATGGAGGACTATCAGAAGCGCATTGAGAGTCTGCAAGAATCACGCGTGTGGCAAATTGTACTCAATTCGCTAGCCATTTTGTTACTAGCTGTACTTGTAGCTTTATATGCTTATTTCTTTTAGTATTAAAGAATTGTGTGCAATATTTTAGAGTGTATTTAAATATCAATTTAACTTGCTTAATTTATAAGTGATATTTTAAGTTCGGAAACTATGAGTAGGTAATATAGACAAAATTATTGATTGGTCTGGGTTACAGTGATGCGGTTGTTTTGTTTCGGGTTTTTGTTTCTTTTTGTTTTAACCGATACTGTTAGCTCGGACTTCAGTCTGTGTTAATCTCTTGCGATATTTTATTTTTTTCTATATAAGGCTGCCGAATGCAAAATTAATGCAACATATAAAGCCTGCTTTGTTTTCGTTCATATATAGCTACATTTTACTAATGTTAACATAACTTTTATATAGTACTGGCGATTTGGTTGGCTTAAGCCGGTAAATACACTGTGTTTGACCTAAACCACTTTTAGTAATATTTTCTATAAAGTTCAACATGAAAGGTTTAGAGTTGTGTTTTAACTGGTAACTGTAGATTTATACGTTTTCTAAAATAATGAACAAATAAGAAATATATAATATAAATATATATTTGGAATCTGGGTTGATTTAAATCTACACACCATCCATTCTGTTTTGTTTTCAAACAACGATTAAAATGTAAACTTTTTTTGGTATTATATCTGCAATAATGGGAATCCTTTTCTCCCAAGTAGTATCCTGCGAAGCATTGCATTCCACGGATCAAGTTTTCAGTCAAGTATTCAAGTATTCAGTCAAGTTTTGCATGCTGTCCCTTTTTTCACTTAAGCTTTGCCTTTTGCAATCCTAATAAATATCTAATGCTTTAATACATTGTGCCTTCTTTACTTATATATCATTAAAACGCAGCTAAGCATTACAAAAAAAAATAAATTAGCTAGCTGCCATTAAAATGGCCTAATTGTCTTACAAGAAATTTATAACCTCGTACCTAGACTTGACACGATACATGAATTTCTTCTGCTCCTGGCTTGTTGTTCTACATGGTGGCTGCTTCTGGCCCTTCTTTGGAGCTTCTGTGAACAGGGACAGCGTCACAGTCGTGCAGGAAGTTGGATCATGAGCCTTTTAGCTTCGCTCTTTACGAACCTCAAAAAGTCCTCGAATTGACTGGTGTGAGTCCTTTCGAGTGAATGCTATGTCACTTCTCATGTAGATAAGGGGTTAGCTTGCTGACCAAGCACTTCAAGTTCTCGGAGAAGTCCAGTATTTTTACTTCATTGAAGTCGATTGCGACTTGTTTATTTCTCAAAGAAATAAATCGTATGAATCAAGTGTCACTCTCATACCTTGGAGACATATATTGTAGCAATGATTTCATTACCACAGTATCGATCCTCTACACTGTGCATAGCCTGACGGAAAGCATGGTCATTCCAATGACGTGAAAAACCTGAGACGATATGGTCAGCTACATGAGATATATACCGCAACAGTATTGCCATTCGCTGAAGGTTAATTACCACGCTTTGTTAACCTAACTTATCACAATAGCCATGACTATAACGTATTAAAATAAATGATCCTTACAGTATTTATAAGGGCTTCATTTCCCTTAAAACAAGATTCAAAATCTATTGACTTCTTGTCATGTCAAATTATCTCTTCGACTTATGAGTTTAGAACTGAGCAATTAATGATTTTCTTGATCTTTTACGGATGAACGGAATGATCACAAGCAACAAAAAAACCTACTTATTTCCGAATGCCATGAAAAGTGAATGAAAAACAACCCGGATTTCAAAATAACACATAAATAATAAATAGGTTTGTGATTTAAGAACAAATGCATAATTAAAACTAACAAATTGAGTTTTAATTGAAATGGAAAAGAAAATGACGTTTTACCGTAACCACTGAATGCGTTTTGGAAGCTTTTCTTTGAAAAACAGAAAAATAGCAACCCGCATCTTTTAAGAACTTCGGCCTCATAACAGAAAATAGCAAAAATCTGACATTCACAGCTCCTTAGAAGGATCGTCATCTTTCCACTAAAGACAACATATAAAATATTGATTTTTAGGTACCCGAAATTCATAGCACATTTTGGTTATGTCTCATCTCAAAACGACAAAATCTTTCCGAAATTGAAGCAATGCACAAAGGAGAGATATGGTCAAATTCGGGCCCTAATGCAAAAAATTCATTCAATTCAATTCATTCAACAAGAACAGTGGACTTGTTTCGCATAATATTTGGAAAGCCTTTTTGATATAAACGCTAGGTATGATACGGCTAAATCAAGAATTTTATCCAAACCAGAATATTGGATTTGTTTCGCAATTTTGTTGGAGAACATCTGTATGTATTCTCCTTATAGTCGGGTGATATTGCTGAAGCTTTTCGGCAACAGAACGGTTATTTGTAAATCAGATTCCGAAAGGAAAGAAGCGTGACATTATGATTTCACGAGTCCATTTTGATGTTAGATTCCTTCAAAACTGTGTATCATCTGGTGAAAGACCAACGCCTTGAGATAAACCCTTGAAGTCAGATTCCAAAATATTCAACACTTCACGAGGAGACACTCTTTGGACGAACTCATAAAAGCAACTTGGCTAATCTTAGAGTGAACGACTTCATAAGCAATAACCCGGTGAGTAAAGCTTCGGGGCCCTATCTTAATACACGGATTTTATTTACAATATGCCAGTTATAAAATCGATGGGAAGGGGCAGTATGGATATCCGGGTTGAAGTCTTTCACAAGTAAATGTACGTTTTTGCGCGCACAATGGTGGGTGGGGCTATCTAAAGCAACAGATAAATAAAACACACCACTTTCAAGCAGGGCGGAGAGAGTGGGGTGGGAAGATAAGGGAACATATTCTATAGTAAGAAATACACATAATGTATCTTTCTTTATGCAGGGCGGTGTTCGGGGACAACAAAAACATGGCAAACAAGGAATTTAGGAGCCTGGGAGCTAAAATATTTTTACACTAAAGTCTATGCAATTAAATACAAGGCTTTAAAAATACACAAACAGCTGAGAGGTATATGCATAATATACGTGAAATGTTCGATAAGGAAGTTGGTAACCAAAGCCAAATCTAAAAGGAAAACGTAAGCAGAAAAGAAAACACATGAATTGCAACAATGAAAAAAATCGTCATAAACTGGCCTAAGTTTCATGTAATTAGGCATTTTTTTTTGAAAATCCGCACTGATTCATTCATACCCAGGTTGTAAAAGTGTACCATGGGGTTGGCAAACTTCACGAACTAAAGATGGAATTCAATATCCTTTTTCGCACTGCAACCTACAATAGATCCAAAAAAAAAAAACGCTGCGGTTCAAAGGCACTTCGTGGTTGTTGTGCACTACATCAGCTCCAAAATGAATAAAATTGCGTGCGGATTTCCAAACTGCAAAACTGTGTCCAGATATGTTTTCCGCAGACTGGTCAAAACCGTCCCAGACGATCGCGGGAAGGGAGAGGGAGCTAGAAGGCGTTGGTACAAAGCACGTTCAAAAAAGGCTCGTTAACAAGGAAGGGTGCGTTATTAACATATGCGAGGAGGGTATCGAGAGGTCCAGATACCGTCATCCCGTGGCTGAGTGGCTAGTCTGCGGCTAGCCGGCCTCCGAGGCAGATCTAAACCTCCATCAGAGGACTGGCATCTCCCAGTCCTTAATCGTCTACTATGAGTGAAGACGAAAAAAAAAGAAATTTGTGTGTCAGTTCATCATCTGCCAATGTTACGTAGAAATCTACACAAATTGTCCAGTGACAAGCTATTATAGAATTTATACAAGTTGTCCAGTGACAACCTTTCATAGAATTTATTCAAGTTGTCCAGTGACAAGCTATTGTAGAATATATCACGGCATGTCATCAAAAATCACTGTCAAAAAGTGCATAAAATAACATTGACATTATTCGACGGAACATTTACAAGCTTTTCAGCAAATATTTAAACCTAATAAATTTTACACGAAGAAAATAGTGTTTCAACAATTGTGCCGGACTGAAGACCGAAATCCTTTAAATTCACATAAATTCCTGCGTAATGACCAGCGTAAAATGACCATTTGTCATGTGAGAGGCACCGTATATACGTGTAAAACGCCACGTGCAAAAATCACCCGACCGACCAACTACAGGTGGATTAGGCGTATGAAAACGTGAAACGCCACGTACAATAATCACCTGACCGGGTAAGCAACAGGTGGATTAGGCCAATGAAAAAGTGTAATACCAAGTGCAAAAATCACCGAACCGCTACACTATATCAGGTGGAATAAGCCTATGAAATTGTGGAGAGTTACGTGCAATAATCACCCGACCTGTAAACTACCCAGGTTAATTCATTCAATGAGAAACAACTCTCAGTAAAATTCAACTACAAAGTTCCATGTCGTAAACACAAAACCAGAGTTTATTAATTAATGCAAAAAGCCTAATCAGCATTAGTGTTTCGATTTGAAATTTATTTTAAATTTTTGTTGAACTATCCCCGAAAATTTTCAAGCTATTTGCCATACTCAGCAAATTCTGTATTTCTAGGTGCATGCAAGACATATCCAATTTTTTTAAACCTAACGTTCTCACATTTTGCCATAACTTTGTAAATGTCGAAAATAAAACTAGGTGTGAGGTTCTTAACAAGGTGTTTAAAATGCAATTGGCAATTTGAAATATTTTAAAGAGTACAGGCGGTATCATTCTTTTGCCTCAATAGAGTACAGTTTATTTACCAGAACTACATGTCCCTTGGTAAGCAAAATGAGATATTTGGAAAAGAATATAACAATGACATTTATTACCACGATCTACATGAAACTACAGCTTTGAAAAAGAAAAGGCGTGCAAGAAGCTAAGCCAACAGGATAGGAAAAGCGTTTTGAACTGATTTTTGATAGTACAAAAATCAACCACCTATCTCAACAATTCATTATTGAAGAAGATTTCTGCATTCTATTCAAGACGATAAAGCTGAATGTGGAGACGTCAATTAAGTTCTGTAATTTAAAAGGCTTGCTTAAGATAATATATCTGTGAACATTTCTGGAACGGGAATGGGGGCATTAAAAATGAAATGTGACGTCACACATAATATTCTAATCTATGCATTGCATAATCTTGTTAATGGGTTCCAATGTCTACTGAGATAGAGAGGACGTTAACAAACTTTCCAATGAAGTGTGGCATCACACATAAATTTGCTGAATTGTACATAGTATAATCTTATTAATGGGATTCATTGTCAACTGAGATAGAGCGGACGTTAACAGACTCTTGTTAAATGCATAAACCATGTAATGCTAGAATTAATAACTAAATACCGCACAGTTTAAATCAATTAAATTATCGCTAAAGATTTTATTTAAACAAGCACAATCAAACAACAAAAAACTTAAATGTTCAAAGGTGATCTAGTGATGATAATATTTCCTGTGATTAAGGTAAATACAACGTTTTCATAAGCCTTTTGTCTTGGAACATTTTAATTAAACCACATCGAAATAGCTCAAATATAGGATTCACGAAGTTCTTAAGTTAAGAATCGATTTAAAAGAAATAAGCGTACAGTGCTACGAGAATAGCCAGTAGCAGAATGGCTAGAGCGTTCAGTACAATTCGCCACATGCGCGATTCTTGCACACTTTCCATGCGCTGCTCGTAGTCTTCTATGGTCTGTTTAGCGGAGAAGTGACCACCAGAGTGCACTCCTGACAGGCCGAGCAGGCTCAATAGTACCCTCTTTCTTTTGCTTCCTGCAAAAAAAGCGTTTTTGGTAAGAAATCGTGACACAATATTACTCAATGTTTGTTGACTTCGAAAGAATTTTTATTTTGTAGTACAACGTAAACAGTAAAAATTGTTATTAAATAAATAATCAAATAAAACAACTCTAGGTTAATCTACCTGTAATGCTCTACAAAATTTATTATACTCACAAAATTTCTCAATAAATAAGCATGAGATCCTTAGAATTGCCGTAATACAAGCAATAATTATAGTAATAATTTGCAAGTACTAAAACTGATATTATACATTACGTGATATTGCCTTTCTGCAGTATAATATAACCGATACCTTGCACTTCTCCCAATTCTTCTGTTTTGTTGTGTGTTTCGGTGCTGTTTAGCACGGCCATATTTAGCATATCGCCAGCAGTTGGTTGTGCTTGGTCAACCGCAGTATCCTCTGCTTCATTACATCTACTTTCCTTACCTGACCTAAGCGCTAGCTCTACATATAAAAAAATTAATACTTCATTATCAACAAAGGAATTTATTTTTTTAACCAAAAATATACTCAAATTACTCGATTTATTTGAATGCGTTATTAGTTGTTAT
Organism: Protula sp. h YS-2021; assembly: GCA_949752745.1. Classification (NCBI taxonomy): domain Eukaryota; kingdom Metazoa; phylum Annelida; class Polychaeta; order Sabellida; family Serpulidae; genus Protula; species Protula sp. h YS-2021. The sequence goes on from OX457030.1 coordinate 71,546,400, forward strand.
GAGACATGAAAAGCTTTATTGCCTCAAAATGCTCCAACTTAGTCATATAAAATATGTTCTTATATACTTAATACTCTAAGATGTTAAGGTACTGTCCTTAAAAAGAGTCCGCTGGATATCACTTTAAAGTTTTGTTGTTTAAGCTGCTGTGAAATTGTTGCTAAATATGGAAATAAAACTGCATGGCATCTTTCACTGTAAATGTTTCAAAGTAATGAAAACGGATATAATACGAAAAATGATGCACAAACTACGGTAAACAGTAAAACTATAACGTATTTGTGGTTTTCCGGCGAAGCAAGCCCGCCGAGTGCCCTAGAAAGATTGTTTTTGTCCTCGGAGAAGCACCACGAACTGTCCTTGCGCGATTTTAAGGCAGATAAGTTTTCTCAGGTAGCGGTTAGGAGCTACCGATGCGTCGATAGGTAATGATGGAATTAAAGTTGCTTACAGTCTTATATTTGGGTCAACTATAAGTTTTAAAGAAATTTATCTTATCGTTTTTACCAAGGCCTTTTGATGTGTCATTATTACGTCACAAAATAAGCACAACATTCTACATGTTCAATAGACCTACATAGATATGTAATCTCCATCCAGTCGTGAACAAAGATATGCGCATATAAATTAGATTTTCTGTTCGGCGTCTGTTTTGCATACAGTTTTTAAACGAAAGGAAATATAAATCTTGATACTTGATATTTAACTTGATAGGAAAATAAATCAAGGATATAAGATGCAAACGCAATATCAACATGAAGATAAGAGGTTACGTGTAAGTTTTATATTTCTTCTGTTGACGTCGTTCATTTGCCTGGGATATTTATACTTTAGTTCACGACATATCTTTGTCGATCACCTCTCATGGCGATGCGTAGGAAAAATGTCGTTTGCAAATTTTCAGAGGGCAATTTTTAAATCCCTACAACTTTTTAAAAGCATAACTCTAATTAAAAGCAAACAATAAAATAATACTTCATGTCATGGGGATGAATCGTTTTACTGCTCTATCATTCCCATTGCAAAGTTAAGTGAAATCACGGTTTGCTGATGCTATGAGATATTATTATATTATTTTTGCTTACCTAAAGGCATTTCTTTCCGAGTGAAGAATGTTAGTCCTGCTAGGCGATCTGCACATATGGGTTTCGTAAGATAACTGACAATAACTGTCACAATGATCGTCATCAACATCTGTGAACCAATGTGATAGAAAGGGTGAATTTGGATCAGAAACCAAGGCCTCTTATCGAGCACCCCGCAAACAGGTTTCTTGTAGATAAGATCGAGCACGAAACGTAAAAGACCCCAAACTTGTCCAAAAATCATGCCATAAAATGCACCTGGCTCCGTCATACGTCTCCAGACTATGGCAATGAGAAACATAGCACATGTTGGACCACCAAAATAACCTAGCGCTGTGATTGAGTATTTGTAGATCATACCACCCTCTGCTTGTTCAATAAGTTGTATCCACATCATAGAGAAAAGCACCAGGACAATGACGAACAATTTACCGATCATAAGCAGCTCTAACTCACTGGCTCTGGGACGCAGTTTGTTCCATAGGTCCATAGTGACGAGAGCACTGCTGCTGTTGAATATTGAGGTCATTGAGCTTACGACTGCAGCAATAACCGAAGCGATAAGTAGTCCCCGTAGGCCACTTGGTAGCAGCTCTGTGACGAGCTTCGGATACGCAATATTGCTGCAGCTTTGTGGGTTACCACACACTTCTAGGCATCGCTCTGGAGTTGCACATGCTACATCATCAGGGAAAAGTGCACGTGACATCATCCCAGGCAATACTATTATGACCATGGGAGTCAGTTTGATAAATCCTGCAAGTATACAACCAGCTTTTGCATGAGTGAGTGACTTAGCAGCCAGGGCACGCTGGACAATCAACTGATTAGCACAAAAGTACCACAGGGCTCCAAAGACTGACCTCAACAGCGTGCCGAGCCATGGGTAATCAGACTTGCTGATATCACGGAAAGTATGCCAACTGTCATGACGTGGGTCTCCACATGTCGTATTAGGCAACGTAATGTTCGGTTTCGCAGCAAGGTATTGTATTTTTAAGCTGTGAAATCCTCCGACTTTTACAAGTCCGACGATAAATAAAGTCAAACCACCCAGCACCATAACACACACTGCGACCGCATCAGTCAAGATAACCTGGCGGCAAAATATAGTTACATTAAGTTTTCCGAAGTTAATTCATTCTTTTTGCATTTTTGACAAAACATAAATCGAATTAATATTACATTTTTCGTGCAACTAAACTAATTTTACTTTTCTTTGTTCTATAAAGAAACATAAAAAATCTTATTTGCAGAAGCCACTTACAGTGCGCAATCCCCCAAGAGCAGTAAACAAGAATGTAATCCCAAGTAACGCAGCTAGTGAAACATACAAATGCCACCCCAATGTCTGTTCTATAAATAGAGCCCCTGTGTACAAATCGACGGACAATATTCCAAACAAATATGTCAATATGGCGATGATGCTGAGGTATATCCGCAATCGCTGGCTTCCAAAACGTTTCTGCAAATACTCTGGTATGGTATAGATACCGGAAGTGATATATACTGGTAGGTATACCCATCCCATGAGTAACAGAAGCGGCACAGCATTCCATTCATGATGGACAACCGCAACGCCAGATGCCGCTGCTGTTCCAGCTATACCGATAAAGTTAATGCTTCCGATGTTGCTGGCGAATATTGAGAGCCCAATAGGCCACCACGTGACTGACCTTCCCGCTAGAAACACCCCCTTAATGGTCCCTTTAGTTTTCACAATAGTCCATATCCCTATACTGGTAGTCACTGCAAAATAGCATGCAATCACTAGGATGTCGATCCAGTCCAGTTTGTTTATGCCAGCCATTGTTAAAAACACTCTATTTTTTCTAAAAGTTTTATTCCAATTTCTAAATTCAATATGTATTTAATACTAGTAAAGCATCACTTCGTTTTACTGTCAATTTAAGCGTATTTATTTCGTGTTGCAGAAAGTACCGAATTCAATTCAAAGGTATTACATTAAGGTTCTGCTATTACAATATAACCTATTTTTGTATATAATGATAACGTGTATGAGTGTCGGAGATTGCATGCTAACACAGTTCAAAAAATATATGACTACACTTGCAGTGGCATTGGGACGAAACATTTCAAAGCAAAGTTTGATATGCATTTCAAGTGAGGGGGGGGGGGGATGCAGCATTGATTAAACAATGGAGAGACCACACCGTCAAATGTAAATCAAATTCACACTGCTTATTAACATGCAATGTTTGTGTTTAAGTTTCACCTTACACTTCATCAGTATATATATATATATATATATATATATATATATATATATATATATATATATATATATATATATATATATATATATATATATATATATATATATATATAGATCTGCAACCAGTCATAGGGGGGCCATGCCTTATATATAGCACTTAGGGAGACCATTTGGAAAAAATAATATATGTTTTTTTAGCTTGTTATCGAGTGGTCAAAATTAATTTTAAAACAGAATATATTATATTCACTATGTTATAGAATCATCCGTTTTTTTGTTTTCTATGTAGTTTCATAACGTTTAAACAGGCTAAGAATTAAGGAGACCTACTTTTGGTCTCCTTAAATTTTTGGTCTCCCTAATATTGTGGTTTTTAGCAAAAGTGGTCCCCGTATTGCTGGAATTACACACACACACACACACACATATATATATATATATATATATATATATATATATATATATATATATATATATATATATATATATATATATATATATATATATATATATATATATATATATCAGTATGTATTTACACTGATTTGCTGTTTATAGTTTTTTTATTTGGAAAGGTTAGAATTAAAGAAACAGCTCCTATAAGCAGTTTAAAATGCATACAAAATGTTAAAACTACGTACCTAGAAAAGTCTTTCGTTTATTGAAAGTAATAGAGGGTCTTGAAATGTATCCTTTCTCGTGTCTACGTTAGAGAATGCAAAGTGCGCCCTTAGTTATTATAATAGCATATAATTAGATTCATAGAACTCATGTGTGAACTTATAGGATATGCATTTGTCATAAACGTTATTTTCGAACCTTATTGTGAGGCTCATGTAACTCAGTAAGTTTGGTAAAAGTTTTTCTTATTGAATTCAGAAGTAGAGAGGTATGAAGTTGCAACCCCTGAATCCCATTCGTTGAATCCGCCGCTGATTCTGTTCAGGTTTGAGCAAAACGTGTTGGACACTTTAAAACTTGCTGGAATAACTGCACGTACAGACTATCTTCTACTTTATTGCTTCTTCCGAAACCTTGTGATTTCCTGTTGCATATACTATTAAAATGATAAGGAGTGCTGCGTCGAAAATAATTCTCATACAATTTTAAACAGTGAAATCAGCAAGTTTTCAGTTTTATTTTAGTGTTTATTAGTAGTTACTGGCATCTTCTCTAACCATGTATGAGATCGTAACACCACTTACTCCTTGCAAGACCAATTCATGACAAAGAAAGTCAACCGTTGTCAGTGGAATAAATGCATACCAGCGTAAAATCGTAGGGCTTTTACTGCCTTCTTTTATGAGACTTGTGACGTAATACTGCGTGCTTTGTCAAACGGAAATTAATTCAAATGCAATATGTAAGGATACCTTTAGAATTGCCAGCAGGGGGCGGCTACAGCTTTCCAAAAAGGGAGTTTGTGGCGGATGCTCAACGTTAAAAACATCATGCGCTTTTGAAGATGCTCACTAAAGGTCCAAAGGTAGGAGTCCAAGGGTATCTCTCGGATTCTCTTTTGGAAGTAACTAGATGATAACTATTAGAAAAATGTTCAAGTCTTCTTGTGAGTTTGTCCAGGAAATCAAGTTTTCTGCATGTAGTGAAGTAAATACGAGCCCCCATTTATTTAACTAAACAACAGTCTGCTAGCAGGCTGACAAGGTCCCAGACGAAGTGTTTCCAATTCTAATAAATACTAGCTCCTTAAATATAAAAAATTTATTCACACTTTATACACATAAAAAATACAATAAAAATACATATACTCAAATACCAACAAAAAACCCCTTATTATTTTTTTGAACCCACTTGTATGTCCCAGTTAAATAACCCCACACACAGACAACAGACGAACGATGTTAAGCAGGTCCCACACAGGTGAATGACGTCATCAGAAGAAGTCACACGCAGACGAGTAATGTCATCAAAAAGGTCACACGCAGACGGATGACGTCATCAAGAAAGCCACATGCAGATGGGTGACGTCGTCAAAAAGATCCTGCCAAACTCCCGTACATATGATTGGCGTCAAAGAGGACACGTGACCTGTAACTTTATCAACGGCCAGACGGCGAATGGCTTAAATGCGCGACGTCCATTAAATCCCGTAATGTCACACCAGATGGAGATATTCATAAGATCACACAGGCGACGATATCAATCGAATCTTGTTCCCAGTCCCACGCAAAAGACCGCCATCGTGACGTCACACAGACAAATCAGGGCAGTTAACAGGAACAGAATTTAGCTCTGATTTTCTAAGTTGGCGAACCTAGTGGGTGAGATCACCTATCACGAATTAGTAATGGTCGCCCATTGAGTCTTTCGGTACTCAATGTTTGAGTGCATCAGTGTATATCAGTTCTAGAACGGTTCAGTAAACTTTTTTAGTATAAAAAATTCTCACATAAAGACAAATCAAGGATATTTTGGCCCAACGGATGCATAGAAAAATTAACACTTGAACACTAACCTACTGGAAAAGAATCGTTTTTAGAGAAAGAAGCCAAAACACATAATTAACTACAGTTTTAATATTTCCATTAAAATGCTTAATTTAAGATATTACGAAATTTAACATCATCATTACAATTGTAAATGACGAGTAGTATGTAAAATAGTTAATTATCCTAGTCACAATACCATACTTCTTGATACTCTCATCAGTATCAAGCAACCAAAATACACATCAGTGTTGACCAGACGTAAACTCTCCACATTTTTCAGACGGACACTAAATGAAAAGATATCGACACTCAACCACTGCACTGATTCTGGAAAGTGTACAAAGAGGTGTACACTCGCAAGATATTTCACTGATTACCCAGTTGGCCTCACCGCACTCTGAGTGTTTGATTTCGCTAATTAGAGGCAGAACCATTAACAAACCGGGCGCCAAAACGTCAGGAAGCGGATTGTCCTTCTTGTTGAACATTGCAAACGTTCCACGCCCGACGTCGACGCGTATTTAGCTTCTATTTGTGCAGGAAGGAGGAGGGTGATACGGTGGAAAGTTGATCAAGAATATATGAATATTCTCAAGCTGTAGTTTCTCCATTCATTTATTGCACTGTTATCTACAACTGCCTCTTTCTCAAAGCATGACATTTACAGTTTTTTATTGATCGCCTTTGATCTCTGATTATGATGTCCCACAAAGGATCTTATAACAAATAGGTTTCATAGAGACACTTAAATAAACGGAACAGAAACGTCAACTCCATTCCCTATTTGCAGTGTGCTTGATCTGCCGACAGATCTAGAATCTGATACAGAGAACACTTTAGTCATTTTACACACACACACACACACACACACACATATATATATATATATATATATATATATATATATATATATATATATATATATATATATATATATATATATATATATATATATATATATATATATATATATATATATATATATATATTTCATGGACTGCACATGTGGTATGTTGTGTTATTACAGTATGGCATGATTATTGTCTTAAATAAGTTGTACTCCAAAACAATATCTTCTGTTGAAGAGAATGTTTTAATTCAGATGTACTTAAACTATTAAAATAAGATGGTAATTTATGTCTGCCTAGCTCTTTGGACAGCCTTTTTCTGTTTTTGTTTTGTTTTTGTTTTGTTATTTTATGTTTGTCTGTTTTTTTCTTTGCCGTGGCTTGCCTTATTCTACTGCAATCCCTGCTTAACTGAAGCAGAGTAAGCTTAAGTCTACCGATCTTCCTACCAAATCTTCCCATCCCCGGCCCATCCCCGGGTTTGCGGAAAAGGGGAGGGGGGCAATTCAAAACTAGAATAGTCGGATAGGTAGCAGCATACCTTTCACCAGTCTCTTTCACCAACAGTGCTAACCTCCCCGCCCCACCCCCTGGATTGTGAGAGGGGGAGGAATTCGAAACTGAGATATTCGGAGAGTTAGCAGCACACCTTTCACCAGTCTCTTTTACCAGCAGGGCTAACCTGCTCCTCCCCTTCTCTCCCTCCTATTGTTAGGTCAGCACTTGTTAAAACATTTTCTGTATATGTGCTCAGATATTTCTTAGTGTATCATATCTTATTGGCGGCTTCCGAACAGTAAGTTCTTTAGTCCGGAATAGCTTCCCAAAAATACATGGACTCCAACGAATAAAGAGGATAATCACATTTTGCTTTTGTTTATTTGTTTTGTAAACCATTAGTGCGGCTTATTTTGAATCATCGCTTTGATTTTGGCAGATTAGTTTAGCTCCCGATCCACCCCAAACCCACTCACAAACACATGCATATATCACGGGCTCGGCTTTTTTTAAATGGAGGGGGTGGGGGTGCGTTTTTTAACGAGCGAGAGTTAATTTCAGTAATTTGTTTTCTAAAAAATGTAAAATTTTCTAGTCTTTGTTATTTTTTTCTAAAAATATACGAAGTTTTACAGTCGCACCCACTGTCTACGCCTATATATATATATATATATATATATATATATATATATATATATATATATATATATATATATATATATATATATATATATGCACCCATCCTCACACACACACTCCTTCGGTTCCGACCAGTGCTTGTTATTTTAACCCTATGCAGCAAAAGTCAAGTTGTTTTTTAAGAGCTGTGCAAGTTTTACATGAATGCACTTTAGTACGACGTTCTTTTTTCACCTGAAAAAAAGTAGAAAAAATACATAACGAGCATGTGCGACCCCTTAGCGTGCCGTTCATCCCGCCATGTTGTTTGTTTTTTATGTACCAGGAGGGCAGCCGATACAGGAAGCCTGTGACATTTCCACTTAGTTGTGTACATTTATATGTGAATACAGTTACTGGCTAGCTTTCATGTAGTTGTGTGCAGAGTAATTTGGTGAAACGTTAGGTGGATTTGGGTATTAGTTTATAATAACCACTACATCAACAAAGGAAATAGCAGTATTTTGACTGGTGAATGCGTCCGTTAAATACGTGCAACCGTACTCGATCTTCCGGTATCGTAAACTCCAACGCACTGCTAAAAGTGTGTATCACCCTAAACACGCAACTAGGCGACAGAAGCATAGGAGATGAATGCAAAATTTTTAATTTATAGGATGTATATGCACCAAATACATTTCCCGTTCGCCACTGGCCTCAGAGAGGGCGTAGTGGGTGCAGCATGGCAAAGTGTTATTTTAGGGTTATCTATAATGAAGACTTCATATTTTGGTAATTTTAAATCGTCAGATAACAGAATATCATGCCATATATAGCTAATAAAAGAGATTTTAAACTTATGCTGAAAATATTACTGAAACAAATACTGAATACTTTTGAAGTTATAACACTAAATGATGTACTCATCAGACAGGGTATAGTAGTGCTTTAATGTATCCAAAATACAACAGAAAAATGCCTATTATTATAATTATTATTTTTTGTGTAACACATATAAATAATCACTAAATGGTTATTTTTTTGTTTGAGAACGTTATTACGGAGCTCGGTTTAATTACATTAAAAGCACACAAAACAGTGTTACTGGCTACAAAAAGAGGGTAGGGAGGGGGCTGGTATCAATCTGCTGTTTTACCATTTTATGCATTACTGGGTTTGTCTGGTTTCTTAGGGTGGGAGGAATGGGGGTGCACATAAGAATAGAAAGTTTCAGATCGAGAACAGGTGTGTCTGTGAGCTGGAAAGGGGCTCATGGGGTTGGCTGTGAGCTGGTAGGCCTCTCATGGGGCTGACTGTGAGATATCAAGGGGCTACTAGAGCTGGCTGTGAAATGGCAAGGGGCTCATGGGTTTTGCTGTGAGCTTGAAGCGACTCGTAGAGCTAGCTGTAAGCTGGAAAGGGGCTGATAGGTTTGGCTGTCAACTGGTAAGCTTGCTGACTGTGATCTGGCAAGCGGCTTGTGGGGTTGGACATGAGCTGTCAGGTGGCTGATAGGGGTGACTGCGAGCTGGCAAGGAACTCAGAGAATTGGCCATGAGCTGTCGGGCGGTCCATAGGGTTGGCTGTGGGCTGGCAAGCGGCTCATGGGGTTCACTGTAAGTGGCTGCTGGTACTGACTGTGAGTTGTCAGGCAGATCATAGCGTTCGCTGTTATCTCGCAAGGGGCTGGCTGTGAGCTAACAAGTAGATCATAGGGGTGGCTCTGAGCTGGCAAGCAGCTCATGGGGTTCGTTGTAAGGTGGTAAGCGGCTGCTGGGCTGGCTGTGAGCTATCAGCAGATGAAAGCGTTGGCTATGAGCTGGCAAGTGGCTCGTGGGGTTGGCTATGAGCTGAAAAGTCGGTCATAGGGTTGGATGTGATCTGGGAAGGAGCTTATCGGTTTGGTTAAGAGCTGGCAAGGGGCTCAGAGGGTTGGCTGTGAGCTGGAAAGGAACTTACAGGTTCGACTGTGAGCTGGTAAGAGGCTCTTTGGTTTGGATGTGGTGAGCTGGAAAGCGGCTTATATGGGGTTTGGCTTCGAGCTGGCAAGAGATCCACAGGGTTGGAGATGCACGTTTTATGTTTCGTATAGCTATTTTCTCGTACATTTTTGCTATAATAATGATAACAATTTTTACATGAATTAGTTCTGCTATCTGAATGGTCGATTTAAAATTTTTAAAAAGTCAAAATTGTTCAGCTGTGATCGGAATGTTGAAAGAGGTTGCAGTTATTTGCAATGAAAATGCGTCATGTAACTTAGCACATGAAAATTCAACGTTTTCTTACTGTCAAGAACACGTCTTGTTCCATCACTTGCGAAATTATTGAATGGTAGATTTCGAAGTTATGAATGATGACTGGAAACCAAAAATCGATAGATATTGCAGTTATTTGTAATCAAAACGCCAATCAACTCATATAACAAAACGAATATAATTTACTTATTTCGAGTCAGCTTGAAGATATTACTGACGAATTCCGAATTTGTTGATCTAAAAGTGAACATTTTTGCACTTGATGACCGCATAGAAGTCAATTTCTATTGAACGTTGCCTCAAAAAACTTAATCTCAAATTTATGTGATTTTAGACTGGATAAAACGATTCTTGAAGAAGCTATCAATTACCAAGGCGACGAGGAATGTGCACGTGATGTAATCTCACTGGAGCACGTGCCTGAATACACACCAAAACAATGTCCACGTGTGATTATGACGTTGAGCACCACGATCACAGATATGGCATATTGTACAAAATAGCGCAAATGTCCCTCACAAGCTCGTCGCTATCTTGGTCCTCATCTTCATTATTGTCAGTTTAATAGCGCACAGTTTTCTAACGGGATTAGAGAACATGCATCATAGCGACTCTCCGCAAAACCGCCGACCGAAAATGAGGAGCGAGATTGGGAGTAGTTTCAACTCTCTGGATCTTCAGATCCAGGCTGGGGAACGATAGCGGATTAAAGCATCTGTGAATAATGAGGGACGTGATCTGGAATCCAAGCGCTAAATATTGAAAAATAAATTCAATAATTACATGGGTCATGTCGCACTTATCACGAGGGAATATAATAAATCTATGAATGAGCTGGAACAGTATCGGATAAGTGTAGGGCAAAAGAAAAAAGAGACACTGGATTTAGATAAGCATTTACGCCAAAGTTAAGCATGCCCAAGCGACTGCTGCCTAATGCTGTTCCAAAAAGCGGCGTTCGGGTGTCGTGATCGCCGTTTTACTGCAGATTACATATCTCTTTCGATTTTTAACCCACAACCGAAGGAAGACTTAAAATCACGTTTGTATAGTTTGCCGTTCTGGGGTAGCGATGGTCGCAATCACGTGTTACTTAATTAAGCTTGTAGCCATAGCAACTGTGACGTCTTTGAAGGCTTGGATATTGGCCGAACTATGGTCGGGCAGGCATCGTTCTTGTCGGATGCATTTTGACGTGAATATCCCGCCGTCGCTATGCAACAGTCAAAGTGACGTATGGGATCAGTTACAACCCCTCATACCCGCCAAGCGAAAGCATTTACTCTCATTTCAGGGCGAAATGCTCCTCCTCAGTCAGAACTCCAAGTCAGCATTGAAAAGTTCAGTAAAGAGTGATGAGCTAGAATGCCAGAATTCAGTCAAAAACAGTGATCGAAAACAAAATATGAAAAGTCATTGTCAAAATAGACAACTGAAAAATATACACAGTGAGGGCAAAACTATATATATAGTCCAAAATATCAAATATTTAGTAGAGTTTCAAAGAGCCATAGTGCAGACTTTGAAAACAATGCAGAGATTATCCCATGGAACTTCTACAACTTCTACATCACGTGGTGCTTGGCGGGATCAGCGCGGAGTGGCCGCTTTGCTGAACAGATTCAAATAGACGCGCGGTATTGGGAGAACCGACGTTCGCGCTTATTATGACGCCGCTGAAAATGTCCATCATCTCGACAACGGCGCTTCCGGTACGCATGTACGAGGCACTGCTCGCTGGCGCCATCACCGTCCTCCTCGGTAGCTACACGAGCCTGCCATTTGACGACCTGTTGCCATAGTGACGCGCCGAGATTGTTTTACGCGTCACAGAGCTGCATTTCCTATTGCGCTCGCTCATCGACGCTGAAGTGCTTGAACTGCGGCGCCAGAGCGCCTCATTTGGCCATTTAGCGACGGTGCAGCGCATCGCAGATACGTATTTAGGGCGAGGCTGGATATCCCGCCATTCCCCGTTCCGGAAGAGCCCTCATCAAACGCCTTTAATGAGACAGAGAATTGAATCGATCACTTACGTGGTATTCAAATACCAAATAAACACTGTTTATATACATCCTTCTCCACCCGCTCTCATCGAGTGCGATCTGATAAACTGTTTTGACAGTGTATTTCCCCGAATGTTTTTGGGGGGATTGCCCTACCAGATTCGCGATTCATCTGTTGCACTGCACTCACTTTGATCTATTTATAAAATTTGAAAATGTAAAAGAGGTTTTAAAGTGGAGGAAATGCACCTCTCTCTCTCTCTCTCTCTCTCTCTCTAACAACCCACTTCCCCACAGCAACCCGCCCCCACGTGTTGCATATTCATCAGCATCTAATTTTTCACCAACCGAGACTTGTGTGTATAAGCGACCCTTATTTGCATATTTCCCCATACAATCCGCGTTATCAACGCAACTAGTAAGTACTGTTACACTTTAGACAAGTGCGGCATGAGTAGGGGAGAAGTGGGGTTCCGAAAACAGGAAGTGACGTTATAATGACGTCAGGAGGTGTTTTCGGAGCCCCATGGGGTTCCGAAAACAGTGACGTCATATTGACGTCATATTGACGTCATATGGTTGTCATATGGTTGTCATATGGTTATCATATGGTTGCCATATGAACGTCATAATGACGTCATGAGGTGTTTTCGGAGCCCCATGGGGTTCCGAAAACAGTGACGTCATATTGACGTCATATTGACGTCATATGGACGTGTTATTGACGTGATATGGAGATCATATGGAGATCATATGGAGATCATATGGAGGTCATATGGAGGTCATATGAACGTCATATGAACGTCATATGAACGTCATAATGACGTAATATGGAGAGTGGGCGGCCATTCAAACGGGCGACCATTCAAACGGCATTCAAACGGGCGGCCATTCAAACGGCCATTCAAACAACTATCCAACGGCAGACGGACAGAACTCATAGCTACATGGTTAGAGCTCACCTATAAAGCCCCCTTAAAGTCAAAAAGGGGGTATAAAAAAGGGGTAAAAAAATCACCCCTTTTTTTTGGCGCCCGAACAAAATGGCGCCCGAACAAAATGGCACCCAAGCACTCAAGCACCCGAGCACTCGAGCACCCGAGCACTCGAGCACTTCCCCCCCCCCCCCCTATTACCACCACCACCACCACCAGTCAACTTTCAGACCTGCCGTTGCCAGCCGCACCAGAGGCCACTCTATGTATACAAGCAATGACAACTCTTTTTTTTAGCTTTCTCTCTCCAAACACACGCCAGACCAGACTGGTAATGGGTCAGTCGGACAAACGGACACCCGGACAAACGGACTACCCGGACAAACGAACACTCAGACAAACGGACAGTCTTTTTTTTTTGTTTTTTTGCCTCTCTCTCCACACGGTAGCTGGAGGCAAACAAGCAGTCTTTTTCTGGCTTTCTCACTCTCTAACCAAGCCATTGCAGCAGCAATTAAAAGAAATGAACACTCTTTTCCTTAAGGGATGTTGTGTTTTAACCACAGAGAGGTCTCCATATACAAGCAACAATCCTTTCTTTAAAGCTTTCTCACTCTTCTAACACCTACGGCAACCGAACAAACGGACACCCAGACACACGGACACCCAGACACGGACACCCAGACACACGGACACCCAGACAGTCATGTTTTTTTTGTATTTTTGTCTCTCTCTCTCTCCATCACACCACGGCGTCTGAGGGGCAAAGAAACAGTCTTTTTTCGGCTTTCTCACTCTCTAAACCCACACACCTTCACTAATTGATTGCCGTAGCAGCAATTAGAAGTGACCTAAATAAGAGACCCTATTTTCAACCGTGAGAACTCTCTCTCTCTCCCACGCATATATAGGCAACAGCAACTCTTTTTTTCGGCTTTCCCACGCTTCAAACAAAGTCTTTTTCTGGCTTTCTCACGCTAAAGAGACATCATTTTTAACCCAGAGCTCTCTCCATCACGATATATACAGGCAACAACAACTCTTTTTTTTTAGCTTTCTCTCTCCAAACACACGCCAGACCAGACTGGTAATGGGTCAGTCGGACAAACGGACACCCGGACAAACGGACTACCCGGACAAACGGACACTCGGACAAACGGACAGTCTTTTTTTTTTGGTTTTTTTACTTCTCTCTCCACACGGTAGCTGGGGGAGTAGTGTGAAAACGTTGGTTTTGGACCACTTGATGACGTCATACTGTCTGGACCGGAAGTAACGTCATAGCGTCTGGACCGGAAGTGCTGTCTGGACCGGAAGTGACGTCATAGCGTCTGGACCGGAAATGACGTCATGATAAGCGTTAGGATAGGCGCGGCCAATCATGATGTCATAATGCGGTCATAATGAGGTCATAATGAGGTCATAATGAGGTCATAATGAGGTCATAATGACGTCATGCTGTGTGGCGGCTTCCTAGGGTTTGCATGAGTGTTTTGGCGCAGTCGATGATCGTCGAAGTCAATGAAGTCAAGCTTTCATTTCCGAAGTCAATCGGCAACAGACCCTAAAAAGTAATGACCCCCCTAAGCGGCAGTTGGGACTGACCCCCCCCCCTAGGCGGCAGTCGGGACTGACCCCCCCTCAGGACATACTATGGACCGACCCCCCCTCCCCCCCCCCCCTCAGGACATACTATGGACCGACCCCCCCCCCCTAGGCGGCAGTCGGGACTGACCCCCCCCTCAGGACATACTATGGACCGACCCCCCCCCCCTAGGCGAGCAACATTCTGTCAAGTCAGCTTCAGTTCCATCAGAAAGTATATAAGGGATGAGCATACAGCAGTGACAGTCATTTCGGTAAGTGGAGCAAGAGTTACACACTACAATTGGATCACATCAGATCCAGGGATGGCATCCAGTGACAACTATTTCGGTAAGTGTTTATTGAAACTTTATAAATAAAAAGTGAACTTTAGTTATTTGCAAACAAACTTTGTAAACAAACTTTGTAAACAAACTTTGTAAACAAACTTTAGTTATTTGCATAATTGAAACTTTGTAAACAAACTTTGTAAACAAACTGTGTAAACAAACTTTAGTTATTTGCATAATTGAAACTTTGTAAACAAACTTTGTAAACAAACTGTGTAAACAAACTTTATAAATAAAATTTGTAAACAAACTTTGTAAACAAACTTTATAAACAAAATTTGTAAACAAACTTTGTAAACAAACTTTGTAAACAAACTTTATAAACAAAATTTGTAAACAAACTTTATAAACAAAATTTGTAAGCAAACTTTGTAAACAAACTTGACTTATTTACATAATTGAAAATTTGTAAACAAACTTTGTAAACAAACTTTGTAAACAAACTTTGTAAACAAACTTTGGTTATTTGCTTAATTGAAACTTTGTAAAACAATACCTTTCGTTATACTTGGTCGATTTATATGAAAATTTCACTGTTTGATTCAGTTTTATGTAAACTTTTGTTATAAAGTAGTCATAGGCTATTTGCGCAGCTGGCTGTATGCATTTTTACCGCCATTTTAACTTAAAATTGTGATAACTTTCGTTATAGTTGACTGAAAATTTCACCATTACAGTGTTTCTTCGCGGATGAATACCATTTGGCAGACCATTTTAACTTCACCGCTAGATGTCTCTGCTGTACAACTTCACAACTGTAAGTGAGACATTCATATACACAAGTAAAATTCTGCTGAGTCAGCATTTTTGAACAATTTTTGAACAAGTTACACACCATATTTTGATTACATGGAAGTAGAATAAAAGCATGAGTGAAACATGTCAACTAGTCAACTAGTGATACATTCTGCTGAGTTAACACACCATTGAAGTGGTATAAAAGGAAGAGTGAAACGTATATTTTACTTCATTTCAGTTCTAGCAACAACGATGGCAACAGTCTACTGTCATGATTGTGATGTGACATTTCCATCTCTGGAAGTGTTCGTGACACATACATGCAAACCAGCTAGGTTGAAACGTGCTCGTGAAGAGCTTGTTGAGCAGATTGAAGCCAAGAGACGAAAGACCTTACAAGATGGTGTTGAAAGACCTGATCCAGTCCTCTGCTGTAAATGCGCCAAGATATTTTCATCTTTGGATGCATTTGAGACACATGCATGTGCTGAGATGGAAAATGTGTCTCATGAAGAACAAAGAAAGAAAGAGACAGGACAAGTAGGCAGAGGCAGAAGAGTGAGTCTTGGTGAAAACGCACAGGAAAGACGGTTTGAGCCTGAAGATGGATCGGATTTACTACTCGAAATGCGACAACAAGAGAACCGGATTAAGAGACATTTGCTAGAGACGTTAAACCATGGCATGAAATGGTACATTGTGGTACATGCACGCTTCACGAAAATGACACCAAATGTTGAAGGCGTGATGGTAGAACAGGTGGATAATGCCTTCATCAGCAGTCCAACATATGCAGCATACAATCCAGCGGATATTGAGAAGGACTTGCCAGAAGCCTATAAAGAATTGTTTACCAGGTTTGATGAACATGAGCGGCAAGGTTCTGGCTGGGTGTTGGATAACATATTATTCATTGAAGTGCATACAGCTACGTCAGCGCCTCTGGAAGCAAGCAGTTTTATCCCACTACCGAAGAAAGTAAAGAATACATTAAGTGTGTTAAACATTCAGAATAAAGACAACAAGTGCTTCTTATGGTCTGTTTTGGCTCATCTTCACCCCCATGAGAACAACTCACATCGCGTGAGTCATTACAATCCATTTGAGAACGAATTGAAGGTGGAAGGCATGACATTTCCAACACCGATTACAGACATTTCAAAATTTGAAAAGGAGAATGATGTGTCCATTAACGTGTTTGGATATGAACATGATGTAGTTGTTCCGATACAACTCAGTCGAAATACCAGTGTGAGAGAAATCAACTTGCTTTTGATTAGCAATGACAAGACAAGGCATTACTGCCTCATCAGGAATTTCAGCAGACTTATGGCTTATCGAACAAAGCGTCAGAATGCAATATTTTATTGTTTCAACTGTCTTCATGGGTTTATGCGACAAGATCTGTTAGACAAGCATCGTGAAGTGTGTGGCAAGCATGGCGCACAACGTTTATCATTCCCCAAGGAACCCTTCATCAAGTTCAAGAATGTAGCCAAACAACAGCGAGCGCCGTTTGTCATTTATGCAGACTTTGAATGTTTCACGAAAAAGCATGAAGGAGACAAGTATCAGCATCATCGTCCAAACAGCTTCGCCTATGTGGTTGTCAGCCAGTATGATACACGTGCTCCAGTCGTATATCGAGGAGATAATGCTGTGAAAGTCTTTTTAGACCATATGGTGAATGAGCGTGATCGTATTGTACATGGTTTACAACAGAAAAAGAAAATGGTCATGACTCATGAAGATGAAGAGCATTATAAGAACGCCACAGATTGTTACATTTGTCATGAGCCTCTAGGAGCAGATCGTGTGAGAGATCATGACCATATCAATGGTAAATACCGCGGAGCTGCACATAGTCAATGCAATTTACAATTTCGATTTCGAAAGGATAAGCAGGATGTTGAAGATTCTTTCATCATTCCTGTGTTTTTCCACAATTTACGAGGCTATGACAGCCATTTGATCATGGAAGAAATTGGAAAGTTAAAAAATGAGACGATTACAGTCATTCCCAACACCGTTGAGAAATATATTGCATTCACCATGAGCAATCTGAAATTTACAGACAGTTATCAGTTCATGAGTACTTCTCTACAGAAGCTGGTATCCAACCTAGCGGCAGAAGGGAAAGACACTTTTATAACATGACGTCACACATTCACGATAGCGACCAACAAGATTTACTGTTGAGAAAGGGAGTGTACCCCTACGATTACGTGGATGAGCCATCCAAGTTTGCTGAAACACAACTACCGTCCAAGGACAAGTTTAACAGTCTGCTCAGTGAAGAAGACATTAGCGATGAGGATTATGCGCATGCGCAGAAGGTGTGGGAGACATTCCACTGTACTACATTTGGTGAATACCATGACTTGTACCTGAAATCAGATGTGTTGCTGCTGGCTGACGTGTTTGAAAACTTCCGTCACGTATGTCTCAACACGTATGAATTGGATCCAGCTCACTACTATACAGCGCCAGGACTGTCGTGGGATGCCATATTGAAAGCGACAAAGGTGAAATTGGAATTGATCAACGACATTGACATGTACCAAATGGTTGAACAAGGTCTACGTGGAGGAATATCTGTCATCACACACAAGTATGCGAAAGCAAATAACCCCTACGTAGCAGATTACGATCCCACGAAACCAACCAACTACTTGACGTACCTGGATGCAAACAACTTGTATGGCTGGGCCATGTCGCAAAGCATGCCGGAAAGTGGATTTATGTGGGTGAGCGAGCCAGAATCCATTGACGTTATGGATGTGGATGAAGATGATGAGATTGGATACATTTTAGAAGTGGATTTGGAATATCCATATTCAATCCATGATCATCATAATCACTATCCAGTGGCTCCAGAACGGAAATGTGTGAAAGTGGGAGAATTGTCAGAGCATAGTCAGAAGCTACGGAAAGATCTAAACATGAAAGGCAAACCTAGTGAAAAGCTCATTCCCAACCTGTGTGACAAGAAGAAATATGTGCTTCATTATAGAAATTTACAGCAATATGTCTCACTGGGATTGAAAGTCATGAAGGTGCACCGTGCCATCATGTTTGCACAGAGCAAATGGTTGGCAAAATACATCTCATTGAACACGGAAAAGAGAAAGTTGGCCAAGAACCCGTTTGAGAAAGACTTTTTCAAACTGATGAACAACTCTGTGTTTGCAAAACCATGGAAAATGTGAGAAAGCGCATGAATGTGGAACTTGTTCACAAAGAAAAGCGGTTCAAGAAACTTGTGGCCAAACCTTCCTTCCACAAATTTAGAATTTTCAACGAAGATTTGACCGCGGTACATTTGCGCAAAGTGGATCTGCTTCTGGATAAACCCATTCAAGTTGGTTTCACCATTCTCGACCTCAGCAAGGTGCTCATGTTCCACTTTCATTACAACTACATCATGACCAAGTATCCCGACGCCAAACTCTTGTTCAGCGACACCGACAGTCTATGTTATGACATAGAAACGGAAGATATCTACAAAGACATGCAGAAAGATGCCGTCTTGTTCGACACAAGTGACTATCCCCCAGATCATTTCCTGCATTCCAACGTGAACAAGAAAGTGCTTGGGAAAATGAAAGATGAGACGGCGGGCATTCCCATTGAAGAGTTTGTTGGACTTCGACCGAAAATGTATATTATGATATATGGTGGGAAAGAAAAACGTACGGCCAAAGGCATCACTCGCGCGTGTCAAAGACGCATGAAACATCAGCAGTATAGAGACAGTTTGTTCAATCAAACGCAAACGATGACCACAGGACACATCATTCGAAGTCATGACCACCAGATTTTCTCGGAGAAGTTGAGGAAAGTGGCTCTCTCTCCCTTTGATGACAAGCGATATGTGATGAGTGATGGCTATTCCACGTTGGCGCATGGGCATTACAGTATATAAGGGGGAGACACTTCAACTTTAGAGTCAGTTGAGGTGTGAACACTGAAGCGTCAACATGAATCGGAAAAGATCTGCAACAACGGATATGGATACTCTTGCTGATACAGTGAAAGACATGAATGTGAAACATTCTGACAATACCATCAAGAAATTAAAAGTGGAGACGGCGACGGCGACGGCACCAACACCACAGTCGTAGGATGGAATGCTTTCTCTAGGCAATGGAAAGTATATCAAGATTATGAAACAAAGTAATGAAGGTGTGATAAACATTCGCAAATACCTCAGAGATGAGGGGACTGGAAAAAACCGTCAAACGAAAAAGGGAATTTTGCTGACAATGGAAAATGCTGAAGAAGCAGGTGAAAGAAGTGGATAAAAGGCTTCGTAGACAAGAAGGTGGCTCATAACAAGGTAACAATCATAAATGCACTCATGCTGAACGGTGGTGTTTACCTTACTGTCAATGAGAGGAATGAAGTGATACTAGATTCTAAGACAAGTTATCATCGGTTTAAACCTGAAGTGTGGAAAGACTTTAAAAACATACCACTTGAACCTGGGTTTAAACGTAGACTTGAAAATAAAGTGGAAGTGACGGTAGCTGAATATGATTCTAACATGCGTGTAGAAATCTGTAGAAATCTTTTACAGGATTATCCAAAGGATTATAAGGGAGTTGTGCCAGATACACCATATACAGATTTGATCCTCTTTGATATCAAGAACTGGCGCGCAGTCTTACGATTCCTAGAAGCGATGCAACATCCACTCTTCACCATCTTGCGAGCATAAAAACGTCTTTGCAGACAAGGAGACAGCTCATAGTTCATCTGACTGTTGAACGAGATGGAAGACTTTTTATCGGAATATAAACCAATTACGCATGGATTCTCATATCTGAGAAACGAATATGATGACATTGTGCTAAGACATTTTGGACAGTATCTCGTCCTATCACTTGATGACCAATCCGTGTTGAAGGATCACCTAGACAAGTTGAGAATACCCGGCTTTCTCCTAGCAGTCTCAAATGAATTAGAAGTGCGTGTGACTGAGAACTGCTTAGACGTGTTTGTACAATTTCGCCAATATGACGAGCTTACAGAATGCTATGACTACATCACCCTCAACACAGTGGAATGGAACGCGCTGTTACAAGCATTGGATTGGAAAGAACCTAACGTTTGAATTCAAAGAAACAGAAATATGGCTTATGCGGGGCATCAAATCCATTGAGCTGATACAACCTATGCGTGTGATGGACATTGACTTAGAAGAAGGATATGAACTGAAACTGTCTGAACATGTTACTGTGAAAGTGATAAAGTTTGGTGATGTGTGTTATGTGAGCTTTCATAGCATTTACAAACATGGATGTAATGTCTATGATACCTATATCAATTTAGATTCTAATGAATGGTATTCATTGATGAATGTATTGAAAAATGAATGTGTTTGTAAATAAAAAGTTTGTAAATAGTGTAATAGACTTTGTAGTTAAGAGTTTGTAGTTAAGAGTTTGTAAATAGACTTTGTAAACTTTGTAAATAGAATTTGTAAATAAAAGTTTGTAGTTAAGAATTTGTAAATAGTGTAAATAGACTTTGTAAATAAAAGTTTGTAAATAGTGTTTGTAAACTTTGTAAATAGTGTTTGTAGTTAAGAATTTGTAAATAGAACACAATAAACAAGACTGTTTGAAAACTTGGTTTGTTTTATTTAACAACAACAACAACAACTTAACTAATATAACAACAACAACTTAACTACAACTTAACTAATATAACAACAACAACATTAATAAAACAAAGGTTTATAATGTCTATATACAAAATCCTTTACAATAAAATCACCATCCTTTCTTTTTAATATATTTACAATATCAAACATACTCTGACCTCGAGCTCTATGTAATATATAATATACACAATAAAAACCACATGACGATGATATTGGCGTTTGTAATGATACAGAATTATACATATAGTCATTTCTTAAAAATATGTCTAAACGATCATCGAGAGGTAACAGTCCATAAGAGTCAAAATATTCTGCAGGGTCTTTATCATAATACACTGCCACCCAATGTTCTCCTGGTTCATCTTGATCGTCTGTGTTGATCACATAGGCGCCGCGTTGTAAAGATGGTAACTGGTCCATGGCAAACACGCCTTGAAACAAGTCTTTAGTCATGACATCATGACTCAATATGGCATCAATCTGCTTCGTGTTCATGACTGGTAGTCGAATTGGATGCTGCGATTTGCACTGATCTCAATAATGTTGTCAAATTCAGCATAGACAATGACATTGATGGTATGTTGCAAAGCCGTAGCAAAGTTCATTTCTAGCCGCAAATTCCCATGCTTGATCAGGGGGAAATGATCATCACCATCATAATCCGGTGTTAAGTCAAACGAAAATAAAGCATAACCTCTAGGTCAATCTTCCCGTTTTATAATGGAACTTTTCTCACCAATCAATCGATCAAACGATTTGTAAAGCGTTTCAAAAGCGTCCAGGTATTTGTTCTGTGTAATGTCAAGCTTGAGAGGTTTGGATAGAACTGGTTCACCATCCGTGTACAGTTGCATATAGTCCAGATCAAAATGTTTGAAATCATATGGATTCCTCAATACTGATCCACCAAAAGCTTCATTATGAGCCAGACCAATAACAATACGATTTGGTAATTGACCCAAAAAGATGTTATCTTTCACAAAAGACTGAAATCCTGCTGGAATAGCCAAGACTTTACATTCTTTTCTAGTGATGATGATCTTGGCAGGACTTTTCATCAATGCATCTGTATGTCCTAACTGAATACCTGGACTCACCCTCACTTTGCGAATGGTTAAAAATGCCTCTTTCACTTCTACCTTATAGGTATTATCTGCAGCCATCAATACATAGTCATCTTTTTGTCTATGGAAACGTAATTTCAAACTGATGCCATTCGGAAGATAACGATCCTGCTCAAACAAATCTATCCTTAAACCACCTGCGAGCATAACATCACGGCTAAGACGAGTATGCAAATAACGATGATGTAAACCATTGTTTCCTTGCTCACCCAAGTCACCACCGTCAGCATTGACATGAAACCCGGATACATATCGTTCATGATTAGGTCTTTTCACCTCATGACTATTCATTGACCCAGCAGTATCCTTGTACATGAGACGCATAGAGCGCTCAGAATGCAGACTTTCTTCCGAATCATGGATGAGATGAGAGATAATGCTGGTATAACCATGAGTATTGTTGCTATGCGAAACCAAACGATCATTCAGAAACAATTCAATATTAGACCATAACCCATTAAACACATCATTGATGCAAGAGACATTATCATCTGCGCCACACTCTGTTCCATCGGCCTTTGGAATGCGACATACAATATGAAGTTTGCTGTTCTTTAAATCCAGATATTCTTCTGTACTCGCAGGAATGTAGAATTCTATTGGAGCGCCTTCTCTAATGCTTGTAAGTGGTTGATAGTCAACATTATAACTTTTCTCTACAGCAGTTTGCGTTTGTGGTACGTGAAACCATTCCAATGGAGAAAGACTACATTCACACGAATGATTATGAATGAGAGACATGATTTCAAAAGATATCTTTGCGATATTTTGATGTTATCCGTCTGGCTGTTTTTCGTCTTCTGGCACGTTTCGTCGGTTGCACACGCTTTTGTTCTCCAAACACACGTTCTGCTACTCGGCCTGTCACATCTTTCGCGACATTCTTTGCAGCCTTCTTAAGATGTGGCGCAACGATCTTAGCCCCAGCCTTAAGTAGTGGAATAGCTTTGCGAGCCAATGATCCCAGTATTGAACCAATACTATCGCCATATTGGATTCGCGCTCCTTTGAATCCTGGTAATTCCCCGCCCACTTGACTAAGAAAATGGTTGCGATATGCAGACGGATCGTGTGTATAAGCTTTCATATTGCTTTTGGTCGAAAATGAAGTTTACAGATCACCTTTCCAGTTTGAAATGGAACATTATGGCCTGTGTCGTCCTTAATATTCATTTCTATCATGTCAAATTTGGATGTGTTTACAGGAACATAATGCGGTTCGCCATACGTTTTCATGATAATGTCGTCATCATGACCTTGTATGCCAACAGAACGTAGTAAGGGAACATAATAATCACCAACAACTTGTGGTTCACAAATGCTACAATACACATACAGTGTATAAAACCCCTGTTTCACATCCGCTTTATGGTCAGCTGTACATGTTTCAGTATACCAGTGATCTGGGATAAATCCTAAAATCTCAGCTAATCCAGTGGAAAAGGACACTTCATAACCATAATCGAGAAATAGAAACACACGTCGTCTAATCTTATCATACTTTATTCGAATAGCTTCTTTAAGATTCAGAGCATTAGTCGCTTCTTCATTCACTGCCTGACATATTTCTTGTATGGATCTATAGTAGCCATAAGGAATATCGAGAGTGCTAAGAATAGGATCATCGAATAGTTCTTGTCGATACTGAATAGAGTAGTCCATGCCCTGTCTCATCGTTGTCCATGTATGTGGATATTGAATTTCAGCTAAAGCCACTTCATATTTTCCATTCAGATAAATGGTTCGAGGCATACGAATTTGATAATTCGAAGCCTTGTTGTTGGGAGAATAGTTCATGCTCGCATTGCTAGGCAAAGTAATGTAAAAGCTTGTCGACTCCATGATGGGAACTAAATGGTATAGGTGCGTCGTCGTTGACTATATACTTCACGATAGCGCGCGCCATTCGACCAAGTATGCAAATGGTCTTTCACATCATGATGATGATCTACATGATCTATGACTTCTCCTTCACAACAAGCACTTGTACATCTTATTTTTACAGGAATAGTTGGTTTATCTTCCTCACAACAACAACATAGCTCTTTCAGCCATGTTAAAAATTTTCCCATCCTTCAGGAAACTGTCTTTGTTGACGTTGTTTCATTTCTGTTGTAATGTCGTCACGAGTGGTCTTTTTACTAAACATTGTTTTTGGAATATTAGCATCAACAATTTCCTGGATAAATGGATGCCAACCATGTGGTGGTATGGCTCGTTCTTTTCTTCTTGTCGCTTCTTTCATCAAATCAACCATGTTGGAATTTGCTATAATATCGCCCGTTTTCAACACAAGTTCATTCTTCTCTGTCCATTTTACACCATGTTTCTTCAGTTCTGCTAAAAGTTCTGTTGCTTTTCCATGATAGATAGGTTGAAAATGACTTAACACTAGCTTTTCTGGCTTTTCAGGTGATGATGATGAGGGCTTTTGCTGCCTAGACTGACTTGTTCGTAAATAACGGCCAAGAAGTTGAGACATTTCTATAGCCTTTTCACGTGTTCGTTTCCCACGTAAAAGTTTATTCACTTTCGTTTTGATTTCACCATCTTTTCCCTTCTTTTCTAGCAACATTTTATATTCATATTCAGGAATGAGGACAATTTTCATCATATGTTTCATTTTAGCAGCAGTTTGGCTAACAAAGGTAATGCCAATCTAGCAATAGCTCCAATGAATCCTCCTTTCTGATTAATCAACTTCTTTTTTCGTCGAAGGGATATCTTCTTATCTGCTAGAGTACGAAGCGTATGACGTTCACGTTTAAATTCCTTAAACCGTTTTGAGCTTAAGGGTAAATGTCCTTGCAATATATTCAAACAAATTTCAAACAAGCTTGTTAATTCCTCCTTTGTAGCTTGCTGTAGCAAGGATTTACGTCGTTTAGGCCCACTGCGTGCAAGCAAATGAAGAAACGGTTGGTTCGCTCGAATACGTTTAGACATCTTGACTGCGAATGGTCAAATGAGTTGGTTCTTGTTCATACACTGCTTTATCAATATATACATAATGTGTATCTTTTGGTAAAATGCCTGTACGAATACGTAGTTGATCATTTGTCTTTGGTTTTAAATCAATGAATAAATAACCATGAGGTTTGCTAGTTGCATCTTGATAGGCTTCTATGAGAAATTGAGATCTTCCAGGATACATTTGCCGCGCCAATGTACTAATTTGTTGACTGTCTCTCGGATTTTTAAACAGAATGATATAATGTGTATTCAAACTAATATTTCGCATCTCTTTCCCATGATGGAATAAATTATGCACAATAAAGATAATGCTTAGATTTTGATGACTGCTGCCAACACTAAAGAGACGTGTCATACGCTCATCACTATGACATTTGGACATTAAGTCATCAATGATAAGTAAGTTTGGTTTCTTCGGGTTAAAACGCTCTTCAATGTCATCTGGAATGCCTTGGTAAAATTCCACACCTTTCATTCCCTTGTACAAAGGCTGATCTGCTGCATAGAGCCATAAAATGCTTTTTGGAGAGGGTTTAATCAACTTTTGTTCTAGAATTTCCTTCACCAGAGACGTTTTGCCACTGCCTGTAGGTCCAGAGACTAAACATGTAAATGGATGCTTCATTGTTGAATGTCTGTTTCTTTCACCCAACTGTTAAACTTGTTTGGCCAACCTAACCACTTGACAAATAATTCTTTCACACCTCCTCGTCTTTTACGTGTTTTCAAGGCTTTTTCAATTCTATAAATAGATTCAATATCTTTGGTCACTTTCTGCAGTTCTTCTTCATAGAAATGGCCATCAATATCTTCGTCTAAAAAGTCTTTCACACGATATAAATGTATTCCTTGCTTCTTACAACGATGTGTGACAATGAAGACTTCTTGCGTCCATTTGATGTGATAATCGCGTTGAAACACATATTTAATGTGAGAAATGCGAACATGATCACCAATGTTAAATTTGTACTTCTTCTTCTTAGGTTTCAATTTCAGTTTGTCGACATACATATACTTCCACACTTTTGATTCGTTGTCTTTACGAATCTCGGCTGGAGCATATTTATTAGGAAGAGAACCATGAGGTCTATGGTTGTAATTGTACACCAAGTCTGGAAGAATGTCTAAGTAACGGTAAGTTTGATTATGTAGAAAATACCGATACATCATTCCCTTCAGAGTACGAATGACTCTTTCAGCAAAGTTGGCTTTGGTTTCATTCTTTGTGGTATAAGCATGAATTCCCTCTTTCTTCAAAAATGCTTTTACCCATCTGTTTTTAAATTCTGTTCCTTTATCAGACCTTAGAGTTCGCGGTCTTCGTCGTGTGTCATGAAAAATCTTTTGGAAAGCTTGTATGACGCTGGTATGTGATTTATTAGGTATTGGCTGTACCCACACATATTTAGAAAACACATCAATGACAATGAGTAAAAAGCGTATGTCATCATTATAGGGAGCTATGTTTCCCATATCAGCCAAATCAATATCCAACATATCATCAATACCACGTGTAATGACACGTTGTCTTTTGAACCTGTATTTTACAGGTTGGAGTAAACTGAAAGCATCTTGATCCTGCAGCCATTTCTTCACTTGTGACTGTGTAACTGGTTGATCATGTTTTCTTAAGATGTGATACAGTTTGTAAGGACCAGCAAATGCTCCAGGCTGTCCAGGTTTGAAGTAAATATCAGTCAAGTAGTCTTTCCACGTTGACATCATGAATGAAAAAACACGTCTGAACAGAACAGCTTTTATTTTATAACTCAACCAACATCACTTAACTAGCATACATTTATAACTTAACTAACATGTATTTATAACTAACATGTATTTATAACTAGCAAGTTTTTACAAATCAAGTATGGATACAATGGTATGAATAACTGGAGACCATTGGTCTTCAATGAACACTAACCAATGACTGAGTTCATCCAATGTAATAGCATCTACACCATATTTCTCACAACGTTGATTTGCATTCTCTAACACTTTATCTAAATGCATGTAATATTTAGCTTCATTCCAATATGTATAAACAGATGCAAAATGACAAGTATGTTCTTGACACTCTTCATGTTGACAAGCAGGACAGACTAAATATGCAAACTTTTTTACAGCTGATAACATTTCTTCACAATAAGCTTTTTGCACAATATAGTGTCTCAATGTCATGTCAGCCATCATGCAGTCTTGTGAGTCTTGCAATGCAGCACAAGTCTGTCAAGTTATGCTGCTCCGGCAATGTAGCACAAGTCTGTCAAGTTATGCTGCTCCGGCAATGTAGCATAAGTCTGTCAAGTTCAGCAAGTTTTTTCCAGTTGTTGTTCACTTAACACACTTCACACGTCTGCACATCAAGTCTCACACAACAGTTCTAACAACTTTCCCATAATATTCTGACCAGGATATCCAGATGATACTTGTTTCACACCAGCTCCCCACCAATGATCATACGTTGCTTCAACTAAAGTTTTGTCTTTACATTCTTTCAACTTGTTGCGAAACAATACACACTGATCCAGTTTGACTTGTAAAACATCTTGCATTTTGCTTCTCTTCACTGTATGCCATAAAGGACATGGCTTTATCACTTTAGCAATACGTTTTGCTTCATATCCATTTCTACATGAAGCAATGGCTGAAACAATATCTGGACGGTGATGAAACACTGCTTTCTCATATTGATACAACGCTTCACTTGAGTTGAACACATGTCCATACTTTTTAAGTCGTGTTGGAAACATGTTTGAAAGAACGTCCTTATGACCGCTGAATAGTACAAGATTCTCCATGTTGACTTTGCTTCTGCTGTTTTATTCTGACATGTCGGTTTCTTCCTGTAATAAAATATCTTTTAATATATTTGCTGTCTCTTCTATCATATTCTTTCTTTGTTTACGTTGAAACCACTCACATAAAACTAAATTTGCTAGTAAGAAAAACATTGTAATCAATTCACTATGTTGTTACAAAGATGATTAAAAAGGTTCTCTTACCTGATAAAGCTGCTCGGTTTCCTCTTCTTCTTTACAACAATCTCTCAAATGATCAACTACGGTGAAATATACTTCAACATCAGTACGAGCAGAATAAAGTGCAGAATCAAAGTCAAAGTCAGGATCTTCTTCTATTCCAATTTTATGACATTCTCCAAGAAATCTTGAATGCAGTTCAATCACATCAAGACTATGATTTACAACATCCCAAAAAGCATCCAAATGATAAAGTTGATAGTCTGGAGTGCCACAGCTAGCAAGTTTAGCAATCATCAAGTCAACATAAGCATTTTTAAAACATGCGTCCATCTTGTTTCAGTGTCTTGTGGGCTTTTACTTTGCTTCACTGACTTTAAGTACTCCACACTTGCCGCAGAAGTTGTTTGGTTCACACAACTTGCAATTATACTTGTGACAGTGGCAATAATAATCTTCCACATATCCACAAGCACCGCAATAGTCACAGGTAAGTCAAAGTTGATTTTGTACGTTCATGTTCTCCAACTGAACTTCAGCCAGCCTTTTCTTGGATAGCTTTGACACCTTCATCCGACCATCCTTTTGCAGCTTGATAGGAGTTATGACATGACATTCCTCACATGGCGATAGGGCTGAGTTGATATTGTCCATCTCCTGAAGCAGTGTCTCCCATTCACCATCATTCATGTTGATGTGATGTGTGTATTCTTTCCCTTCAAACCGTGACGTGCGCACAAAACTCACATAGCGCATATCCAAGTATGAAATGACTTCAAGCCACTTTGTTTGCGTTAAGTATAGTTTGAAGCCAATGTCGCGTAAATTTTTCAAGCTCTGGCACACAATCTTCCACAAAGATGGTGAATAAGCACACCATCTCTCTCCACGTGTGATGCGTAGAAATGGCCCATATTCTCCATGCTCCACAGTAATGGTTAAGTTAGCACTAATTTTAAAGCTGCTGCTGCTGCTGCGCTGCGCTGCTGCGTTGCTTGTCTTGTTCTCCATGGCTGCCACAATGTACTGATGATGCACTCCCTCCAACTGTCTGCTGAGAAATGACTTCACTCTGCTGAGTCCACTCCCTTTTATACCCAACTATTTGCTGAGTCAGCTCCCTTGCAAACTTTTGAATTCACTTCAACTCGTCCATGGTTGAATCGGACAAGCTCTGATACATTCGTCGTCAATGGAATGTCATCATCATAATGTAAAATGATTCTTGCAGCTACAACTAACATGAGCTCAACTGCCCAAATTGTATTCGCGTTGATAAATGCTGAATCAATGTCATAAGTTGGTGGCAAATGCATTTCTTCACATTCACGTAGAAACGAGCGGATGAAACGATCTCTTGGAATGGTCTTTCCAACAGCTCCCCAATGCTGATGTAAATTCTTCACTTGCAGCATCCAATCCGATTCAAAAGCAGGAAGCTTTGAAAACATCGAATCAGCATAATTCACTTTGAAGATGTCATCCATGGTCTCTACACATCGATGAAGAAGCAATTTTGACATTGTAAATGGTTTTACCTCCTTTTATACAGATGTTACATGTAGGTTTTCATGAGATGTTTGTAAAATCGCGAAGTCATCTCATTGAAACCGTCGAGAAAGGTTGTTGGTAAACCGTTTGTTAGCGATTGTACCATGACAATCACTAAAAAGTCTCCTGGGGTCCGATGCCCTAGTATCCATTGAAACAGCATTGACATAGTGAAATGTCCTTTTTCATAGAGGTAAGCCATCATATCATACACCTGAATGCGTTCTTCAAGGTATTTGAAACCATGCAACATGACCTTTGCACATTTGAATTCACGATCCTCATCCAGAGACTTTGGCGCCGGTAGAGATAAAGTCTTAAAAAGTTCCTCATGAAGACTTTTAATAAGTTGAACGAAACGTTCAGTCATAGCTTCGGAGAACTTTGGCTCTGACGCCGGAACATGTTCTGTGTTTCCTTCTAACATGTAGATGAGTTGAATGACGGTATTCACTTCTTCCGTTAGATACATGTACGTGTGGTTGTTGAAAAAGCCTTCTTCACATAAACACCATAAAATGTTACTATCAATCAGAGGAAGTACTGCTCGAAAGTTCCGTTTCATTATAACATCTTCCTCAGTAACAGGTATGGTCTTACTCGATTCAATTTTAGATTTCAGCTGTTTGTCTTCTCCGTCATCGCTTAACATGTCCACTTCTGAATCCTCATTATCGCTTGACATGTCCAATTCTGAATCCTCATCATCATCACTCACTTCGTTTTCCTCATAATGTGCTAGATGCGCTTTTAACTTTGCACTTAGTTGTGAGTTGTCACCATTGACAAGTCTATTCGCAACCCAGAACGGGTAGTCAGACCCCTCAGGATCTGGCATTTCTTGCTGCACTGCAGCGACATCTGATGGTGCATTTAACGCTTCCTCCTGAGGCATTGCTTGTTGCACTGTAGCGACATCTGATGGTGCATTTAACGCTTCCTCCTGAGGCATTGCTTGTTGCACTGTAGCGACATCTGGCGGAGCAACTAACGCTTCCTTCAAAGCTGTTTCAACGTCTTCAAAGAACGCATCCATCTCTTCCAACGATAATAATGTATCATCAAAAGTAACTGCTTCAAAGTCATCCATGTCTATGTTGATAGCTGGTGTGTCTGACGATGCCTAAGCTTCGAGACACTACACTTATATACGATTTTATCATGCTGAATCAACGATTTCATCAAGCTGATTCAGCACAATTTTTTTTTTGCTCTCCTGGGGGGGGGGGGGGGGTTGGTACATAGTATGTCCTGGGGGGGGGGGGGGTCAGTCCCGACTGCCGCCTAGGGGGGGGGGGGTCGGTCCATAGTATGTCCTTAGGGGGGGTCAGTCCCGACTGCCGCCTGGGGGGGGGGTCAGTCCCAACTGCCGCTTAGGGGGGGGGGTCATTACTTTTAGGGTCTGTTGCCGATTGACTTCGGAAATGAAAGCTTGACTTCATTGACTTCGACGATCATCGACTGCGCCAAAACTCTCATGCAAACCCTAGGAAGCCGCCACACAGCATGACGTCATTATGACCTCATTATGACCTCATTATGACCTCATTATGACCTCATTATGACCTCATTATGACCTCATTATGACGTCATGATTGGCCGCGCCTATCCTAACGCTTATCATGACGTCACTTCCGGTCCAGACGCTATGACGTCACTTCCGGTCCAGACAGCACTTCCGGTCCAGACGCTATGACGTCACTTCCGGTCCAGATAGTATGACGTCATCAAGTGGTCCAAAACCAACGTTTTCACACTACTTGGGGGCAAACAAACAGTCTTTTTCTGGCTTTCTCACTCTCTAACCAAGCCATTGCAGCAGCAATTAAAAAAAAGAACACTCTTTTCCTTAAGGGATGTTGTGTTTTAACCACAGAGAGGTCTCCATGCATTGTCGCCATATATAAGCAACAATCCTTTCTTTAAAGCTTTCTCACTCTTCTAACACCTACGGCAACCGAACAAACGGACACCCAGACACACGAACACCCAGACACGGACACCCAGACACACGGACACCCAGACAGTCATGTTTTTTTGTATTTTTGTCTCTCTCTCTCTCTCCATCACACCACGGCGTCTGAGGGGCAAAGAAACAGTCTTTTTTCGGCTTTCTCACTCTCTAAACCCACATACCTTCACTAATGGATTGTCGTAGAAGCAATTAAAAGAAATGAGCACTCTTTTCCTTAAGAGACGTCATTTTTAACCCAGAGCTCTCTACCCATTATGGTATATACAGGCAACAACAACTCTTTTTTTTTAAAACTTTCTCACTGCGTACACACAGAACACCTACGGCAACCGGATAAAAGGACACCCGGATAAAAGGGCACCCGGATAAAAGGACATCCGGATAAAAGGGCGGTCTTTTTTTTAATTTTTGTATCTCTCTCTCTCCAAACACACATACCACCACATCAGAGGGTCAGACGGACAGATTTAGCGTTTATTTCTCATGCCTGTGTATTTTTAACCCAGGCAACAATTTGTTTAGCTTTTTCAGACGGTCAGACAGGCAATCTTTTTTTATTTTTTTAATCTCTCTCTCCACACACACATAACACATCAGACGGTCAGACGGACAGATTAAGCGTTTATTTCTCAAGCCTGTGTATTTTTAACCCAGACAGCAATTTGTTTAGCTTTTTCAGACGGTCAGACAGGCAATCATTTTTTTTATTTTTAAATCTCTCTCTCCACACACACATAACACATCAGACGGTCAGACGGACAGATTAAGCGTTTATTTCTCAAGCCTGTGTATTTTTAACCCAGGCAGCAATTTGTTTAGCTTTTTCAGACGGTCAGACAGGCAATCTTTTTTAAAATTTTTTTAATCTCACTCTTCTCACACACATAACACATCAGACGGTCAGACGGACAGATTTAGCGTTTCATTTCTCAAGCCTGAGTATTTTTAACCCAGACAGCAATTTTTTTTGCTATTTCAGACAGGCAGACGGACAGATTTAGCGTTTCATTTCTCATGCCAGGGTATTTTTAACCTAGGCAGCAATTTGTTTAGCTTTTTCAGACGGTCAGACGGACAGATGGGGGTATAAATCAATGATTTATAGACCCCTTTTTTAGCATTTCCCACACTCTCATGCATACACATACATACTAACAACATGACACGATTCGCGCTCATTTCGTAATAATGGGTGGCCGCTAAAAAGCGGCCGTGGAGGTATTTTCTGCTTTCTCCGCCGGTCCACTTCCTGTCGCTTCCCCTGCCGCCGCTTCCCCTACCATTTCGCCTTGGCGTCGTCGCCGTTTCCGCCTCTACCGCTGCTGTCATCCTCCCTACAGCCAGCCCTCCTCCTATGCGCTGCTACCGCGGCCCTGTGTGTCCTGAAACCTCTACCCAGAACGTTACAATAATGGTACTCCGGCTTTAACGCATCTGGGCATGTCTGTTCGTGGACTCGTAGAGAGGTTCCTGCCGGTAATCCAAAATGGCAGAAGCTGCAAAACTGCACATTATCCGCCGTATCCAAAAACTCTACGATATCCTGGAGGGTTGACTTTTTGGAAGAGCCATCCTCCTGTTTCACGTCAACCAGTTCCACGGTGCAGTCATTATCGGAGGGCGACTGCATGAGGCTGAAATCCACCTGCGTGAGGTCCGTTATACTGGCGACAGCGGTTGCTAGCTCTTCCTCAGGAGCTGGTGTCACTGTCTCCGGCTTGGTAACTGTGGCGCTAGGAAGATTTCGCCGTTTGACTACAACTTCTTCCGCCGGAACCTTCAAGACAGTGACATCAGCTGCCGTTGGAATCGCTATCGGCGGAGTCGTCAGCGTCGACGTCGTGGCTGCAGCAGGAGTCGCCTTGGCAGGGGTCGCCGTCGTCGTGGTTGTCGCTGCTGTGGTCCTGGCTGGCCTTTCTTCCTGGCAGGGCGGTGGGTCCTGGCTCCTGTCGAGCAAGCTCTCCCTCCGGTGCTTGTATCGTTCCTCCGCCGCCCTGCCAAACCGGTTGAACTCTTCTTCAGGTCTGTTCCTGAGAAAATTCCTCCACTGTCGAAATAGAAATGTTTGATATTCTATATAGATATCTTCCCAGAGATCTACATCCTTCTGCGACAAGAAGTAGCGAGCCCTAAGCTCTGGCGAGAAAAATTCATCTTTGTGTTGCATTTTTAGCTGTTACTCCTTCAATGATCAAAGGCAGACTGACTGCATACAGTGCGAGGCTGCTATTATATAGGACCTCCCCCCCTGGTCAGTCAACCTGAAGCAAGGACCCCCCCCCCTAGTCGACCTGGTCAGTCGACCTGAAGCAAGGACCCCCCCTAGTCGACCTGTTCAGTGGACCTGAAGCAAGGACCCCCCCCCCCCTGGCTCACCAACTATTTAGCCGCTGGGCTCACGGCTCAGTAGTATAAAAACGTCGGGTTGACACCACTATAGCCATTGCATTGCCAAACCATCATGGAGACGTCTCGAAAAGCAGCAACGGCTAGCAACATGGAAATTGATAGCCTGTTCAGCAATGAAACAATGGCTTTTACAGATGCAGTTTTAACTGCAGAGGAGACTGCTGCCTTCCTAAGTACACTAGCAGAAGCTGAAAAAGCCTTGGAGGAAGCATTAGAGGCTCCGTCAGACGTGTCTACAGTACAGCAAACTAGGCCTGAAGAAGTACAGCCAGTACAGCAAGCAATGCCCGATCCCGAGGGATCTGACTATCCGTTCCGGGTTGCCAATGCGCTTGTAAATGGTAGCGCCAAGCCACTTAGTACAAAGTTACAGGCTCATCTAGAGCATCTTGAGGAGGAAGAAGTGGTCATGTCAAGCGATGACGACGGTGACGACGACAATGACGACAATGACGACAACGACGATGACGACAGCGACGACGATGACAAGCAGCTCAAATCAAAATTCGAATTGAGCAAAACTATTCCTGTTACTGAGGAAGACGTCACGCTGTTGAAACGAAACTTTCAAGCAGTGATTCCTCTGATCGATTGCAACATTTTATGGTGTTTATGTGAAGAAGGCTTTTTCGATCAGCACACATACATATACCTAACGGAAGAAGTGAACACTGTCATTCAGCTTATCTACATGCTAGAAGGAAACATAGAGCATGTTCCCGAGTCAGAGCCGCAGTTCTCCGAAGCCATGACCCGACGTTTCGTTCAACTTATTCGAAGTCTTCATGAGGAACTTTTTAAGACTTTATCTCTACCGGCGCCAAAGTGTGTTGATGAGGATCGCGATTCCAAATGTGCAAAGGTCATGCTACATGGCTTCAAGTACCTTGAAGAACGTATTAAGGTGTATGATATGATGGCTTACCTCTATGAAAAAGGACATTTCACCATGTCAATGCTCTTTCAATGGATAATTGGGAGTCGCAAACGAGGAGACTTTTTAGTGATTGTTATGAGACAATCTTTGACAGACGGTTTGCCAACAGCCTTTCTGGATGGTTTCAACGAGATCACTCCGCGATTTTGCAAGCATCTCATGAAAACATACATGTAATGTCCATATAAAAGGAGTGAGGTGTCAAGTGCAGTCATCATTCAACGCGCAGCCATGGAGAAGACAAGCAGCTTTAAAATTAGTGCAAACTTAACCATTACTGTGGAGCATGGACAATTTGGATTATTTATTCGAATCAAACGTGGAGAGAGATGGCTTGCTTTATCACCATCCTTGTGGAAGATTGTGTGCCTGAACTTAGCAAGATTACGCGACATTGGCTTCAAACTGTACTTAACGCAAACGAAGTGGCTTGAAGTCATTTCATACTTGGATATGCGCTATGTGAGTTTTGTGCAAGCATCACTGTTTGAAGGGAAAGAATACAAGTATTACATCAACATGAATGATGGTGAATGGGAGACATTGCTTCAGGAGATGGATAGCATTAACTCAACCTTATTGCCTTGTACGGAATGTCATGGCAAGAAAACTCCTATCAAGCTGCAAAAGGACAATCGGATGAAAGTGTCAAAGTTATCTAAGAAAAGACTGGCTGAAGTTCAATTGGAGAATATGGATGTGCAAAATCAACTTGGACTTACCTGTGAATATTGCGGTGCTTACGGATATGCTGAGGATTATGATTGTCACTGCCACAAGTACAATTGCAAGTTGTGTGAACCAGACAACTTCTGCAACAAGTGCGGCTTACTAACTGTTTCTGTGGAGTAAGACTGAGAGTCATTTGCTTACCAGCCGCCACAGTGTGCAGACGTGTTATATGGACATGTGAAAGATGGATGTAGAAACGTGTTTTAAGGACAAGTATGTGGACTACATGATAAGTGAACTGGCACGTTTTGGATCTATTCAACAACAACTGCAGCACTTTGACATTTATTGGGAACTTGCTCATTCCACGTTGAACGTACCAAACTTACGCGAGGATTTCATCAAAGAGTGTATGTTTTCAAACATTGGTGGAGCTGAGGAGTTTGATGTGGAAGCAGCATATCACTTCGCTCGATTTGATCCAGGACTGTTTGATGAAGTGAGAGAGTGGTTAATCTACATTGCAGTATAATGGTGGACATTACACTGAGACAATATATTGTGCAAAAAACATATTGTGAAGAAATGTTATTAGCTGTAAAAAAGCTTGCATGTTTAGTATGTCCTGCTTGTCAAAATGAAGAGTGTTCAGAACATATGTGTCATTCTACATGTGTCTATACATATTGGAATGAAGCTAAATATTACATTCATTTAGATAAAGTGTTAGATAATGCAAATCAACGTTGTGAAAAATATGGTGTAGATGCTATCACATTTGATGAATTAAGTAGCTGGTTAATATACATTGAAGATCAATGGACTTCAATTATTCACACCATTGTATCAATACTTGATTTGTAAGACATGTTGATAAAAATAAAATTTAAGATGTGTTGATAAAATGCATGATATGTTGATAAAATGTTAGATGCGTTGATAAAATAAAATGCAAGATATGTTAACAAGTGTTGATCATTTAGTGTTAACATGTCGACGTGGAAAGACTACTTAACCAATATTTACTTTAAACCTGGTCAACCCGGGGCATTTGCTGGTCCTTACAAACTTTATCACATATTAAAAAACATGATCAGCCAGTCACTCATTCACAAGTGAAGAAATGGTTACAGGATCAAGATGCCTTCAGTTTACTACAACCTGTAAAATATAGGTTTAAAAGGCAACGTGTCATTACACGTGGAATTGATGACATGTGGGATATTGATTTAGCTGACATGGGAAACATAGCTTCCTATAATGATGATACCCACTTTTTATTGGTTGTCATTGATG
Source organism: Protula sp. h YS-2021 (assembly GCA_949752745.1). Lineage (NCBI taxonomy): Eukaryota > Metazoa > Annelida > Polychaeta > Sabellida > Serpulidae > Protula > Protula sp. h YS-2021. The sequence goes on from OX457030.1 coordinate 71,583,589, forward strand.
TGTTTTCCAAATATTTATGGGCGCAGCCAATGCCTAATAAATCACATTCCAGCGTCATAGAAGCCTTTCAAAAGATTTTCCAAGAAACACAACGAAGACCACGAACTCTAAGGTCAGATAAAGGAACTGAATTTAAAAACAGATGGGTAAAAGCATTTTTGAAGAAGGAGGGAATACCTGCCTATACGACAAAGAATGAAACCAAAGCCAACTTTGCTGAGAGAGTCATTCGTACTCTAAAGGGAATGATGTATCGATATTTCCTTCATAATCAAACGTATCGATATATGGACATCCTTCCAGACTTAGTGTATAATTATAACCATAGGCCTCATGGCTCCCTCCCTAATAAGTATGCTCCTGCAGATATTCGTAAAGATATAGAATCGAAAGTGTGGAAGTATATGTATGTAGACAAATTGAAATTAAAACCAAAGAAGAAAAAACCCTACAAATTTAAAATTGGTGATCAGGTTTGCATTTCTCACATGAAATATGTATTTCAACGGGATTATCATATAAAGTGGACGCAAGAAGTGTTCATTATCACACATCGTTGTAAGAAGCAAGGAATACACTTGTATCGTGTGAAAGACTTTTTGGATGAAGATATTGACGGTCATTTTTATGAAGAAGAACTGCAGAATGTGACAAAAGATATTGAATCAGTCTACAGAATTGAAAAGGTCTTGAAAACACGAAAAAGACGAGGTGTTAAAGAATTATTTGTGAAGTGGTTAGGTTGGCCAAAGAAGTTTAACAGTTGGGTGAAAGAAACGGATATTCGAAAATGAAGCATCCATTCACGTGTTTGGTCTCTGGACCTACAGGCAGTGGTAAAACTTCTCTAGTTAGAGAAATTCTAGAACAAAAGTTAATTAAACCCTCTCCAAAAAGCATTTTATGGCTCTATGCAGCAGATCAGCCTTTGTATAAGGGAATGAAAGGTGTGGAATTTTACCAAGGCATTCCAGATAACATTGAAGAGCGTTTTAACCCGAAAAAACCAAACTTACTCATCATTGATGACTTAATGACTAAATGTCATAGTGATGAGCGCATGACACGTATCTTTAGTGTTGGCAGCAGTCATCAAAATCTAAGCATTATCTTTATTGTGCATAATTTGTTTCATCATGGTAGAGAAATGCGTAATATTAGTTTGAATACACATTACATCATTCTGTTTAAAAATCCTAGAGACAGTCAACAAATAAGTACATTAGCGCGACAAATGTATCCTGGAAAATCTCAATTTCTCATAGAAGCCTATCAAGATGCTACCAGCAAACCTCACGGCTATTTATTCATTGATTTGAAGCCAAAGACAAATGATCAACTACGTATTCGTACAGGCATTTTACCAAAAGATACACATTATGTATATGTTGATAAGGTGGCGTATGAACAAGAACCAAGTCATTTAACCATTCGCAGTCAAGATGTCTAAACGTATTCAAGAGAATCAACCTTTCCTTCACTTGCTCGCACGCAGCGGGCCTAAACGACGTAAATCCTTACTACAACAAGCTACTAAGGAGGAATTAACTAGCTTGTTTGAAATTTGTTTGAATATATTGCGGGGACATTTACCCTTAAGCTCAAAGAGGTATAAGTTATTCAAGCGTGAACGTCATACCCTACGCACACTGGCAAATAAGAAGATATCACTTCGAAGAAAAAAGAAGTTGGTTAATCAGAAAGGAGGATTTATTGGAGCTATTGCTAAATTTTCATTACCCTTGTTAGCTCAGTTGCTGTTAAAATGAAACATACTTTGAAAATGGTTTTCATTCCTGAATATGAATATAAAATGTTGTTAGAAAAGAAGGAAAAAGATGTTGAAATCAAAACGAAAGTGAATAAACTTTTACGTGGGAAACGAACTCGTGAAAAAGCAATAGAAATGTCTCAAGTGCTTGGACGTCATTTACGAACAATTCAATCACAACAACAACGACAAAAGTCTGTTGCAGCATCTAATGCAGAAAAATCAGAAAAGTCCCAACAGTTTCTAAACCATTTTCAACCTATTTATCATGTAAAACTAACACAACTTCTGGCAGAACTTAAGAAATATGGTACGAGATGGACAGATAAAAATGACTTGTTTTAAAAACAGGTACTGTCATTACAAATTCTAACATTATTGATTTGTTGAAAGAAGCATTGGTTGCTACAAAAAGAAAAGAACGACGAGAAACACCGCGTGGTTGGAAGCAGTTTATTGAGGAAATTGTAGACGCTAATATTCCAAAAACTGTTTTTGGCAAAAAGACAACTCGTGAAGATATTACAAAAGAGCAACAACAACGTCAACAAAGATTGTTTCCAGAAGGATGGGAAACTTTTTAACATGGATTAAAGAGCTATGGTGTTGTTGTTGTAAAGAAAATGGAAATAAAAATACTATTCCTGTAAAAATTAGGTGTGTTAGTGCTTGTTGTCAGGGAGAAGTAGTAGATACCAATTTAGATCATGTAGATAGCAATTTAGACAATAATGTAGACAGCAATGTAGATGAAGAGTGTCAAACATGAAGTAATGTATATACACATCTAGTCTACATCACATAAACGATTTAGCTGCCATGGAGTCAACAAGTTTTTACATTACTTTACCCAGCAATGCTAGTATGAACTATTATCCCAACAACAAGACTTCGAATTATCAAATTCGTATGCCTCGAACCATCTATCTGAACGGAAAATATGAAGTGGCTTTAGCTGAAATTCAATATCCACATACATGGACAACCATGAGACATGGAATGGACTATTCTATTCAGTATCGACAACAACCACTGAATAATGTTGTTCTTGACACAATCAATATTCCTTATGGTTACTACAGATCCATACAAGAGATATGTCAGGCAGTCAATAAAGAAGCAACTAATTCTATGAAAGATGACCTTAAAGAAGCTATTTAGATAAGGTATGATAAAATTAGACGACGTGTTTTTCTATTTCTAAAATACGGCTTTGAAGTGTTATTCTCCACTGGATTAGCTGAGATTTTAGGATTTATCCCAGATCAATGGTATACTGAAACGTGCACAGCTGAACATAAAGCTGATGTGAAACAGGGATTTTATACACTTTATGTATACTGTAGTATTTGTGAGCCACAAGTTGTTGGTGATTATTATGTCCCTTTGCTACGTTCTGTTGGAATACAAGGACATGATGGAGACATTATCATGAAAACTTATGGAGAACCTCATTATGTTCCTGTAAACACATCCAAATTTGACGTGATAGAAATGAATATTAAGGACGACACAGGCTATAATGTTCCATTTCAAACTGGAAAGGTGATCTGTAAACTTCATTTTCGACCAAAAGCATTATGAAAACATACACACAGAATCCATCTATATATCGCGACCATTTTCTTCGTCAAGTGGGTGGAGAATTACCAGGATTTAAAGGAGCGCGAATACAATATGGAGATGGTATTGGTTCAATACTGGGATCATTGGCTTGAAAAGCTATTCCACTGCTTAAGACAGGGGCTAAAATCGTTGCACCACATCTTAAAAGGGCTGCAAAAGATATTGCGAAAGATGTTACAGGTCGAGTAGCACAACGTATGTTTGGTGGTGGGTTACGAGGACAAAAGAGACCGAAACGAGCAAAAGGTGTCAGAAGGCGAAAGGCAACTAAACGGATAACATCAAAAAAACATAAGAAAGATATTTTTTAATCATGTCTTTAATTCATAATCATTCTTGTGAATGTAGCCTTTCTCCATTAGAATGGTTTCACATACCACCAACGCAAACTGCTGTAGAAAAAAGTTATAATGTAGACTACCAACCAATGACTACCATTAGAGAGGGTGCTCCAATAGAATTCTACATTCCTGCGAGTACAGAAGAATATCTAGATTTAAAGAACAGTAAACTCCATATTGTATGTCGCATTGTCAAGGCTGATGGAACACTGTGTGGTGTAGATGATAACGTGTCATGTATCAATGATTTGTTTAATGGGTTATGGTCCAATATTGAATTATTTCTAAATGATCGTTTGATATCACATAGTAACAATACCCATGGTTATACCAGCATCATATCTCATCTCATTCATGACTCGGAAGAAAGTCTCAATTCTGAGCGCTCTATGCGTCTCATCTATAAAGATACTGCCGGGTCAATGAATACTCATGAGGTGAAAAGACCTAATCATGAAGATATGTATCAGGTTTTCATGTAAATATTAAAGGTGGTGATATAGCTGAAACAGGAAATAATGGTTTACATAATCGCTATTTGTATACACGTCTAAGCCGTGAGTTTATGCTTACAGGCGGTTTAAGGGTAGATTTGTTTGAGCAGGATCGTTATCTTCCAAATGGTGTTAGTATGAAATTACGTTTACATAGACAAAAAGATGGATATGTATTAATGGCTGCAAATAATGGGTTTAAAGTAGAAGTGAGAGAAGCGTTTTTAACCATTCGCAAAGTGAGGGTTAGTCCAGGTATTCAGTTGGGACATGCAGATGCATTGATAAAAAGTCCTGCTAAGTTTATTGTTAATAGAAAAGAATGTAAAGTTTTAGCTATTCCAACTGGATTTCAATCTTTTGTGAAAGATAGCATCTTTTTAGGCCAATTACCAAAGCGTATTGTCATTGGAATGGTCCATAATGAATCCTTTGCTGGAACAGTATTGAGAAATCCATACAATTTTGAACATTTTAATCTTAACTTTATGCAGCTTTACTCTGATGGTGAACCAGTCCTATCCAAACCTCTCAAGCTTGATATAAATCAAGGCAAATATCTTGATGCTTTTGAAACTCTTTACAAATCTTTTGATAGATTGTATGGTGAGAAAAGTTCCATTATAAAACGGGAAGATTGGCCTAGAGGTTATTCTTTGTTTTCTGTTGACTTAACACCTGATTATGATGGTGCTGATCATTATGCCCTTATCAAACATGGGAATTTGAGACTAGAAATGAATTTTGCTGGTGCCTTGCAAAATACAGTTAATGTTATAGTGTATGCTGAATTTGATAACATTGTTGAAATAAGTGCAAATCGTAGCATTCAATTCGACTACCAGTCATGAACACGAAGCAGATAGAAGCCATCCTATCCCATGATGCCACGACAAAAGACTTGTTTCAAGGTGTGTTTGCCATGGACCAGTTACCATCTTTACAACGTGGTGCCTATGTCATCAACACAGACGATCATGATGAGCCAGGAGAGCATTGGGTGGCAGTATATTATGATGAAGACCCTGCAGAATATTTTGACTCTTATGGACTTTTACCTATAGACAGTCGTTTGAACAAGTTTTTAAAGTTTAATTTCATTTATAATTCAGTTCCATTACAAACACCTATATCCTCTACATGTGGATTTTATTGTGTGTATTATATAATTCAAAGAGCTCGAGGACATAGTCCTTTTGAAATCATTGATGTATTAAGAAGAAGTGATGGTGATTTTGTTGTAAAGGATTTTGTATATAGACATTATAAACCATTATTTTATTGATGCTGTATTAGTTAAGTTGCATTAGTTAAGTTGTTGGTAATTGTGAATTGTATTATGAATATTGTAAATAAACAAGACAGTTTTATACAACATTCTTTTTTATTGGGTTATACATTATTTACATTTCACAATTATTTTACATTGAATTTTTATTTTACAAATACATTCAATACATCAATAAACACATGCCATCCATACCAATCTAAATTAATATATGTATCATAGACATTACATCCACGTTTGTAAATGCTATGAAAACTAGCATAACACTGTCCACTACCAAACTTTATTATTTTAACATCTTCATGTTCAGACAGTTTCAGTTCATATCCATGATCATTCATGTCAATGTTCATCACCATAACACATATGGGATGCGTCAGTTCAATGGACTTGGTGCCTCGCATGAGTTGCACTCCTTCCTCTTTGAATTCAAGCGTTAGGTTCTTTCCAATCCAATACTTGTAACAGAGCGTACCATTCCACTGTGTTGAGGGTAATGTAGTCGTAGCATTCTGTAAGCTCGTCATATTGACGAAATTGTACAAACACGTCTAAGCAGTTCTCAGTCACACGCACTTCTAATTCATTTGAGACTGTCAGGAGAAAGCCAGGTATCCTGAACTTCTCTAGATGGTCTTTCAACACAGATTGTTCGTCAGTTGATAGAATGATATACTTTCCAAAATGTCTTAGCACAATGTCATCATATACGTTTCTCAGATATGAGAATCCATGCGTAATTGGTTTATATTCCGATAAAAAGTCTTCCATCTCGTTCAACAGTCAGATGAACTATGAGCTGTCTCCTTGTCTGCAAAGACGTTTTTATGCTTGCAAGATGGTGAAGAGTGGATGTTGTATAGCTTCTAGGAATCGTAAGACTGCGCGCCACTTCTTGATATCAAAGAGGATCAAATCTGTATATGGTGTATCTGGCACAACTCCCTTATAATCCTCTGGATAATCCTGTAAAAGATTTCTACAGATTTCTACACGTATGTTAGAATCATATTCAGCTACCGTCACTTCCACTTTATTTTCAAGTCTACGTTTAAACCCAGGTTCAAGTGGTATGTTTTTAAAGTCTTTCCACACTTCAGGTTTAAACCGATGATAACTTGTCTTAGAATCTAGTATCACTTCATTCCTCTCATTTACAGTAAGGTTAACACCACCGTTCAGCATGAGTGCATTCATGTTTTTACCTTGTTATGAGCCACCTTCTTGTCTACGAAGCCTTTTATCCACTTCTTTCACTTGCTTCTTCAGCATTTTCCATTCAGATATTGTCAGCAAAATTCCCTTTTTCGTTTGACGGTTTTTTCCAGTCCCCTCATCTCTCAGGTACTTGCGAATGTTTACCACTCCTTCATTGCTTTGTTTCATAATCTTGATATACTTTCCATTTCCTAGAGAAAGCATTCCATCCCACGACTGTGGTGTTGGCACCGTCTCCACTTTCAATTTCTTGATGGTAGTGGTAGGATTTTTCACTTTTAAGTCTTTAACTGTATCTGCAAGAGTATCCATATCAATTGTAGATCTCTTACGACTTTCACGTTCCATGTTAACGCTTCAATGTTCACACCTCAAATAACTCTTCCGTTGGAGGACCTCCCTCTTTTATGCTATTGCTTTGTAATGTCCATGCGCTAAAGTGGAATAGCCATCATCCAATACATATCGCTTGTCGTCAAATGGGGAGAGGGCTATTTTCCTCAACTTCTCCGAGAAAAGCTGATGACTATGACTTCGAATAATGTGTTCTGTAGCCATCGTTTGAGTTTTCTTGAACAAACTGTCTCTATACTGCGTATGTTTAATGCGTCTTTGACAAGCTTGAGTGATGCCTTTAGCTGTATGTTTTTCTTTCCCACCGCACAATAAACTGTACATTTTCGGTCTGAGTCCAACAAACTCTTCAATGGGGATGCCTGCCGTCTCATCCTTCATTTTCCCAAGCACTTTTTTGTTCACGTTGGAATGTAGGAAGTGATCTGGCGGATAGTCACTTGTGTCGAACAGGTCAGCATCTTGCTGCATATCCTTGTAGATATCTTCCGTTTCTATGTCGTAACATAGACTGTCGGTGTCGCTGAACAACAACTTGGCATTGGGATACTTGACCATGATGTAGTTGTAATGAAAGTTGAACATGAGCACTTTGCTGAGGTCGAGAATGGCGAAGCCAACTTGAATGGGTTTATCCAGAAGCAAGTCCACTTTGCGTAAATGTACCGCGGTCAAATTTTCGTTGAAAATTTTGAATTTGTAGAAAGAAGGTTTGGCTACAAGTTTCTTGAACCGCTTTTCCTTGTGAACAAGTTCAACATTGATTCGCTTTCTCACATTTTCCATGGTTTTGCCAAACACCGAGTTGTTCATCAGTTTGAAGAAGTCTTTCTCAAATGGGTTCTTGGCCAATTTTCTCTTTTCCGTGTTCAAGGTAATGTATTTCGCCAACCATTTGCTCTGTTCAAACATGATGGCGCGATGAACTTTAGTGACTTTCAACCCCAGTGAGACGTACTGTTGTAAATTCCTGTAATGAAGTACATATTTCTTCTTGTCAGACAAGTTAGGAATGAGCTTTTCACTGGATTTCTCTTTATGTTTAGATCTTTCCGCAGCTTCTGACTGTACTCTGACAATTCTCCAACTTTGACACATTTCCGTTCTGGAGCTAGTGGGTAGTGATTATGACGATCATGGATTGAATTTGGATATTCTAAATCCACTTCCAAAATGAATCCAATGTCATCATCTTCAGCTACATCCATGAAACCGAGGGATTCTGGCTCGCTCAACCACATAAATCCTCTTTGCGGCATGCTTTGTGACATGGCCCAGCCATACAAGTTGTTTGCGTCGAGGTACATCAGATAGTTGCTTGGTATCTCAGAATTGTAATCTGCTACGTAGGGATTATTCGCTTTCGCATACTTGTGTGTGATCACAGATATTCCTCCGCGTATGCCTTGCTCAACCATTTGATACATGTCAATGTCATTGATCAATTCCTTCAACTTCACCTTTGTCGCTTTCAACATTGCATCCCACGACAGTCCTGGTGCTGTATAGTAGTGAGTAGGATCCAATTCATACGTGTTGAGGCATACTTGACGAAAATTTTCAAACACGTCAGCTAGTAATAACACATCTGATTTCAGGTACAGGTCGTGATATTCACCAAATGTGGTACAGTTGAATGTATCCCACACCTTCTGTGCATGCGCATAATCCTCATCGCTAATGTCCTCTTCACTAAGCTGACTATAAAACTTGTCCTTTGATGGCAGCTGTGTTTCAGCAAACTTTGATGGTTCGTCCACATAATCATAGGGGTACACTCCCTTTCTCAACAACAAATCTTGTTGGCCACTATCGTGAATGTGAGAGGTCATGTTGTAGAAGTTATCTTTTCCTTCTGCTGCAAGGTTGGATACCAACTTCTGTAGAGAGGTACTCATGAACTGAAAGCTGTCTGTAAATTTCAGATTGCTCATGGTGAATGCAATATATTTTTCAATGGTGTTGGGAATGACTGTAATCGTTTCACCTTTGAATTTCCCAATTTCCTCCATGATCAGGTGACTGTCATAGCCTCGCAAATTGTGGAAAAACACGGGAATGATAAAAGAATCATTATCCCCTTGCTGATCCTTTCTAAGTCGGAATTGTAAGTTGCATTCATTGTGCGCTGCTCCACGATATTTGCCATTGATATGGTCATGATCTCTCACACAATCTGCTCCTAGAGGTTCATGACAAATGTAGCAATCAACAGCGTTCTTGAAATTCCTTTTGTCTTCACGAGTCATCACCATTTCCTTTGGCCGCTCTAAACCACGTACACTACGATCACGTTCATTCACCATATGGTCTAAAAAGACTTTCACAGCATTGTCTCCTCGATACACAACTGGTGCACGTGTGTCGTACTGGCTTACAACCACATAGGCAAAGCTGTTTGGACGATGATGTTGATACTTGTCTCCTTCTTCATGCTTTTGCGTGAAACATTCAAAGTCGGCATAAATCACAAAAGGTGAGCACCTTTTGTGATTTATGCCGACTTTGAATGTTTCAAATGTGGCTGTTGTTTAGCCACATTCTTGAACTTGATGAAGGGTTCCTTGGGAAATGATAAACGTTGTGCTCCATTCTTGTCACACACTTCACGATGTTTATCTAAAAGATCTTGTCGTACAAACCCGTGAAGACAGTTGAAACAATAAAAATATGCAGCCTTATGCTTTGATCGATAAGACATAAGTCTGCTAAAATTCTTGATGAGGCAGTAATGCCTCGTCTTGTCATTGCTAATCAGAAGTAAGTTGATTTCTCTCACACTGACGTTTCGACTAAGTTGTATTGGAACAACTACATCTTGTTCATATCCAAACACGTTGATGGCTACATCGTTCTCCTTTTCAAACTTTGAAATGTCAGTAATTGGTGTCGGAAATGTCATACCCTCTACCTTTAATTCCTTCTCAAATGGCTTGTAATGATTCACGCGATTTGGGTTGTTGTCATGAGGGTGAAGGTAAGCCAATACTGACCATAAGAAACACTTGTTATCATCATTCTTAATGTTTATCACACCTTCTGTTTTCTTCACTTTCTTCGGTAGTGGAACATAACTACTCGCTTCTAGAGGAACCAACGTAGCTGTATGTACTTCAGTGTACAGTATGTTATCCAATACCCAGCCAGAGCCTTGTCGCTCATGTTCGTCAAACTTGGTAAATAATTCTTTATAGGCTTCTGGCAGGTGCTGCTCAATATCTGCTGGATTGTATGCTGCATATGTTGGACTGCTGATAAATGCATTATCCACTTGTTCTACCATAACACCTTCATCATTTGCTGTCAGTTTCTTGAAACGTGCATGTACGACAATGTACCATTTCATTCCATGGTTTAAGGTCTCCAACAAATGTGTCTTGATGCGGTTCTCTTGCTGTCGCATTTCAAGCAGTAAATCTGATCCATCCTCAGATTCAAACCGTTTTTCCTGCGCGTTTTCACCAAGACTAAGCCTTCTACCTCTCCCTACTTGTCCTGTCTTTTGTTTCTTTGAAACATGTTCTTCATGAGGTACATTGTCCATCTCAGCTGGTATGCATGCATGTGCCTCATAAGTATCCATAGATGGAAATTTTACATTGCATTCCATACACTGAACTTGACCGTATGGCCAAATGTCATCTTCTTCCATCTTTTGTCTCTTTGCTCCTTTCATCTCAGCTTTACTGCATGTATGTGTCTCATAAGTATCCATAGATGGAAATTTCACATTGCATTCCATACACTGAACTTGACCGTGTGGCCAAATGTCATCTTCTTCCATCCTTTGTCTCTTTACTCCTTTCCCATGCTCTTCACTTTTCATCATAGCTGGTTGTTGTTCCGTCAACTGCTGAAACTGAAATGCTGAAATGTAATCTCAGACATACCCCTTTTATACACACTCATACATAGACAGAATTTGCGTTTTCATTTCACAGCAGAGGATGGCCCTTAGAAGGGCCGAAAGATGTTAGTGAGTTGGCTCTTCACCAACAAGTCGGATTTCCACAATCACACTGATATCTGTAAAATTGTTCCATGGAGAACGGTCTTCGTGCACACTTGAACGGATGGAAGTTATAGTAGCCAAAGTTTTTCAGCGTCGCACCGCACCACCAGCAGTCCGTGCATGGCTGCGGTCCTGGCAATCTCGCAGTAAACTTGTACCAGAGCAGTCCACCGCAAGTTTTGCAGCAGTAATGTGGTGCATTGTGGTGCACCGGGCAGTTGTGTGGTTGACCTGGGTACTCCAACCATACCCAACACTTATAACACTCAGTCGTTAGCGTCACTGCCATGCCGTTTCGCATCACTGTGATTTTACGACTTGTCGACATCTTGCTGCTTGTGTTGGATAATGTAGCTGTAACCCACCTTTATATACTACTAGCGACCATCCTCGCATTATATGCTGAATGGGGGGGGGGGGTCCTTGCTTCGTATTCGCTGCCTAGGGGGGGGGGGTCCTTGCTTCGTATTCGCTGCCTGGGGGGGGGGGGGTCCTTGCTTCGTATTCGCTGCCCAGGGGGGGTCCTTGCTTCATATCCGCTGCCTGGGGGGGGGAGTCCTTGCTTCATATCTGCTGCCAGGGGGGGGGGGTCCTTACTTCAAGTGGTATATAAGTGGTAGCCATTTCAGTTCAGGCTCACAACCGCTTTCATCACTCACGGCTATGGAGCTCTTCTATGCATTAAACGATGTTCTCACGGTGAGGGAAGTCAGGGAGGTGCAAGTGCCGGTGGTGCCGCCAGCGTTCCAGCCTGAGAGATTTTTTTTCTACCAGATGCTGCCGAACCCTGCCAACGCCAAGGTCTTCTGTGTTCCGGTCTTTTTTAACCGGAGGGTGACGCTGGGAAAGCGGTTGGAAAATATTGAGCAGGGACATTACGTCGAGGCTTACTTCCGATGCACCATGCTGGGGGAATTGATACCATCAAGACTTGAGGAGGAAGAGTATCCAGCATGGGGAAGATTCTTCCTCCAGCAAGACCTCGACATATGTATCTCATGCGGCTGCATGCTCAGTCCTGATCGCGTTATTGCTGTGGATTGCGGCCATCAATCATGTATTTACTGCGCTGCAATTTGGACTCACATGACGGCGCTTGCTGATGAATACACGACTGCATGCTTCACCTGCGGACTGAAAACGGATCATTACGTTTTCAACAGCCAGCAATTAACACACTGCGCAAGGCCAATCCAAGACATTGTCGAATTCTTCTAAGCCTGGCAGCAAAAACCTTCCGGCCCTTCTAAGGGCCATCCACTAATACGAAATAAGCGCTTATCGTGTCATGGTGTTAGTATGTATGTGTATGCATGAGAGTGTGGGAAATGCTTAAAAAAAGGGGGACTATTTTTTTACCCCTTTTTTATACCCCTTTTTGACTTTAAGATCGCTTTATAGGTGAGCTCTAACCATGTAGCTATGAGTTCTGTCCGTCTGCCGTTGGATAGTTGTTTGAATGGCCGTTTGAATGGCCGCCCGTTTGAATGCCGTTTGAATGGTCGCCCGTTTGAATGGCCGCCCACTCTCCATATTACGTCATTATGACGTTCATATGACGTTCATATGACCTCCATATGATCTCCATATGATCTCCATATGATCTCCATATGATCTCCATATCACGTCAATAACACGTCCATATGACGTCAATATGACGTCAATATGACGTCACTGTTTTCGGAACCCCATGGGGCTCCGAAAACACCTCATGAAGTCATTATGACGTTCATATGGCAACCATATGATAACCAAATGACAACCATATGACAACCATATGACAACCATATGACGTCAATATGACCTCAATATGACGTCACTCTTTTCGGAACCCCATGGGGCTCCGAAAACACCTCATGACGTCATTATGACGTTCATATGGCAACCATATGATAACCATATGACAACCATATGACAACCATATGACGTCAATATGACGTCAATATGACGTCACTGTTTTCGGAACCCCATGGGGCTCCGAAAACACCTCCTGACGTCATTATAACGTCACTTCCTGTTTTCGGAACCCCACTTCTCCCCTACTGGCATGGTTTAGTGCTCGTTGTTAGTGTGGGTTTGTTTTATTAACGAGTATGAATTCAGATTCGAAACAACTTAGGCTCGATTATAATTTATATTGGAAACAGTGTCAGAAGAAAGACAGCAACAAAAAGTTCTTTTTTTTTTTTTGCCTATTATAAATACATGTTTGGTCGGGTAACCAGACTAAGAGGTCCCCAGACCATCAAGTCCCGCGTCCTGTTTCAAGTACTTGCCCGACTCTCAATCTCATCATCCCCTCCCGACCTTCCCCCGCCACTGTGCAACACCAAACCACCCGTTTCCTACCTGAAAGCTACCTGCCCGATCCCAGATTTCACGAGCCATGGCTGACCGGGCAGTCTTTAATGCATAACCATGACCTTAATCACATCTTCAGCCTTCCATCCTCCGCAGTGACAAAAAAAACGCGTTTTTTGTTATTCAGGTGAACGTGCTGGATATCGCTCAGACGGAAGGGGCGACTTCCGGGGCGTGGTCGAGAGCCCCTTTCCCGTCTCCACGCTTTCCGCGCAACTTCAGGCAGGGATTTCCCCACTAAGGCCTGAAGCGTGAAGCAGTCAGCCTATACCCGGTCACGCCATTTGTCCCCGTACTGCCGAATGGAGCCAAATACAACGGTGTGTATGTCTGTCTGTATGACTGTCTGTCTGACTGCATATCTCTTTGTTCCTGTATGTTCCTGTCTGTCTCTTGTGTTGTATGCCTCCTATAACGGTGTGTGTGCCTTCTGTATCACTGTCTGTCTGGCCGCATATCTTTTTATCGTTATACTATCTGCGTGGTTTACTCTCTGACTGACTATCTCTTGTCCTGTCTGCATGGGTCTGGCTCTATCTTGTTGTCTGTTGCTCTATGCCTCTGTTTGATTCTGGGTATGCTTGTCAGTCACTCTCTCTTCTTGTCACTCTCTTTCTATGCATGTCACTGTCTGTTGGCCCACCAGTCCCCCCCCCCTCTTTCTTTCTCTTTCTCACTCTCTCTCTCTCTCTCTCTCTTCCATTTTGCCTCTCTGCATGCCTGTCTGATGTCCTGTCAATCTCTGTATGCCTGTCAGTCTGTTTGTATGGCTGTCTATATGCCTGCTAGTCTCTGGGTATGCCTGTCAATCTGTCTTTATGCGTGTCAGTCTCTCTGTCTGCCTGTGAGTCTCTCTTTGTGCTTTTTTGTGTCTGGGTATGTACCTATGTCTCTCTGTCTGTCAGACCCTCTGTATGCCTATCAGTCCGTCTGTATAACTCTCAGTCTGTCAATATGCCTGTCAGTCCCTCTGTATGCCTGTCAGTCTGTCGATATGTCACCCAGTCTATCAGTATGCCTGTCAGTCTCTCTGCATACCTGTCAACCTGTTGATATACCTGTCAGTCTCTGTGTATGACCATAAGTCCGCCCGTATGCCTGGAAATCTCTGTATGCCTGTCCGTCCTTTTGTATGCCTATCAGTCTGTCGATATACATGTCATTCTGTCTGTGTACCTTTCAGTCTGTGTGTCTATCGGCCTCTCTGTCTTCTTTTTTCTCTTTCGGTGTGTCTCTCTGCCTGTCAGTCTGTATGACTGTCAGTTTGTTTGCGTGCCTGTCAGTCTCTTTGTATGCCTGTCAGCCTGTGTACTTATCAGTCTGTTGTATACTTCCCACATTTATACGTCCCACATATATACCTCCCATATATATGCCTCCCACATATATACCTCAAAAATACATACCTACCACATATATACCTGCCACATACATACCTGCCACATATATACTTCCCACATATATCCCTCCCACATATACACCTCCCATATATATGCCTCCCACATATATACCTCAAAAATACATACCTCCGACATTTATACCTCCCACATACATACCTCCCACATGTATGTCTCCCACATATATACCTTTCACATATAAATCCCCCTTTCGTGCCATTGACTAGTAAAGCTTCCTTTCACCCCAAACACAACTCCCTCCCCTCTCATATTGGAAGCCGCATTTTTCTCTTTTTTTGTTTGTTTTTATCCGTACGATTTACTTGTAAACATTTGCTAGTGAAATCCTTAAAATTCCATTTCAGTCGTGATATATCATAACACCACGCAGCGTCTTTCTGTGTTAGAGTGGATGTTTCAGCATTGCGTTGTGCGTTCCAGTATTATGTGGGGTATTTCAGTATTACTGACATGTCTTAGTATTGTGTGGTATTCTCAGTGTTACGGTGTGGATTTCAGTATTAAATTGTATGATTCAGGATTAAATGCGTTATATGCGTGCTCAGTTAACAGTTTGATTATTTAGTTGATTTAGTTCTTAGATTATATTTGCAAATTACAAAGCACTCATATATAAAAAAGCTGTTAATTAAACGCGAAGAGTGCCGGAAGTAAACAACCATGCCAGAAGTCTTTTGAAAATATTTATATAAATTTCGCTTATCCCTCTAGACAAAAGTAGAAAAACAACTAGCTTTATGTTGCAAGAGTATTGTTAATATACATGGATATTTTGGACACGGCAAAAATTTAGAAAGTTTGCGACTCTGAAGTAGAATTGGATAAAAAATGTTAAATAGACACCGGATCAAAATGTGCCAACCGCCGTCTTGAAATATGAACAGGAAATACAAGAAAACACTCCAAAATAATCCAAGAAATCCAAGAGAATAGCTTGTGCAATGGACACTATATATGTACTATCTAACGCAAGCATAAAGTTTACAAATGACGATTCGAAGATCCTTTACAATGTCATCCAAGAACTAAGTAAAAAAGTAGCAGAAATAGGATCACCGTTAGAAGAAGTGAAGGCACTTAAAGCCACTGTGGATAAGCAAAATAAAGAAATCCAAAGTCTGTATGAGAAAATTCTAGTCCTTGAACAAAATCAGGATAAATATCTAGGAATAGCTGCAACACAGAAAAAAAAAATCAAAGAACAGCAAGCCATGCTATTGAATCGGATTACGTCAACCAAAGGAAAAACAATTTGATACTGCTGGGAATTCCGGAAACAAATGGTGAAAAGTTAAAGGATAAAGTAGACAGTGTTATCAAAAACAAATTAAAATACCCAAGCCAAGTAGAGACGACCGATATTTTCCGCAGAGGGCAAAGAAAACGATACAAGCACGAGACCAATTGTATTCTCCTTGAAACACAAAGCGGATAAGCCCAAGCCACTCGAATGTGCTAAAAACTTAAAAGGGGAGCATATCTTCTTAAATCAAGACCTGTCACAATCCATTTTAACCGCCCAACAGATATTAAGACCCGTCCTAAATGCCGCCAAAAGATACGACAAACATGCAAAATTTGCGAGAAGTAAGATTATTTTCAAAGGCAATCCGTATACACTAAAACAGGTGTACCAACTCGACTTTCTCAATGAATATCGTGTGCCCTTAAGGGGGATAAAATGCTGTTCCAAGGGCGCTTCAACTCCCTAAGCAACTTCTACCCAGCGAAGATTTCCTAAGGAGACAAATACTTCTCCACCGCTGAGCATCTTTATCAGTACCGGAAGGCAGAAAGTCTGGGAAGAACAGATGTAGCAGCAGAAATAATAATTGCGAGCGTGAGGCGAAGAACCTATCTAAACAGTTGAAACCCCCATCCATATGGTTACATGAGCACGGAGTGGATATCATTCGCGAAGTACTAAAACGCAAGTTTGAACAACACACTGAAATTCTCGATTACCTGCTATCAACCGAAGAACGCGAAATTATCGAATGTTCTCCATGCGACAGCTTCTACGGCATAGGCCTGTCGCTAAAGGACGCTAAACAGTGTGCCCTTCCCCCCAGTCCCAGGCTTAACACAAACAAGTTGGGCAAAACTTTTGATGGAATTTCGTGATATAGCTCGAGAAACGCTGAAAAAGATGGGGCGCTAACTACTACGCGTAATTATACACGATGAAACGCCCTCACGTAACGGTATACTCTTTATGTCTTACAATAGAAACCGCAAGGTAAGGTAACGTAAATTTTATGAAGTTACTTTGAAATTGGAATATCCTATATTAAAATCCCCCTATGCATAAATATGCCCCCATTACTATAGCACAATGATTAGCTCTATATTCTTACCTCCCACATACACTGAAGAATTACTTAAGTTTCAATACGAGATGACTGCATGATAATACACCTTAGGTGTACCACCATAAGATCAGAACACATTTTGCTATCCAAGATCCCCTGTCTGTAAACTATCCCTCACGTAAACCGACTATTTAAAATAAAACGACTACGTGATATCTTTCCTAAAAGGTAGCAATAATAGATCCATAATATAAATGGTTCGCCATACTCTGATTGTAAATAATCAAAGAAATCTGTCTGGTCAATTCGTCACACGCATCACTTAAGTAATCTATTTTATTTTTGAATGAACAATATTTTGTGAATTATCCACGATATCAGTTGTATTTCTTCAGTCTGTGTCGTATTTAAACGATCATTTTCCATTTTAAGTAAATATATCTATTAATTTCTAATAGGGCTTAACCCATAAATGAAATGATATAAAACCTCGGCCTTTCCAACTAAAATGTAATGAAATCTGCCGCAGATCTGGCACAGTGGCTAATTTGTTAAATATTGAACAAGAGCTGAACACAGGCATTTCAGTTTACAGGTTAGGCCGTACTAACAATATCGAATAATATTGATGGCCAATAATGAATAGATACATTTTATAGTGTGTACATTGTGATAGGTACGTGTTGGGTAGATCTGTGGCAAGAAGACGGACCCAAATAAGGCAATCAATAGTGTTCCCAGATTATGCATAACATTGTGCGTGTGTGTGTGTGTGTGTGAATGGCCGGCGTGGCGTGGCATGGCAGATGAGATAATGTGATTATGTGGAGGGGGCTTAGAAGAGGACGTTTTGGGGGATAGAGTTTGCAGCCACGGGACAAACAGAAGCGCAGGTGTGCTGTTCCTGACGTCCAAAAATGTGACTACCATTGGTGAAAAAAGTATGATGGCGGCAATATTCAATATATAATCCTTAAATTTAACTTAATTCAACTGGGTATTTTCAATATCTATTCCCCAAACAGATGCTGACCAAGTAAAATTTTATCAGAACCTTATGGCAATATTGTCTGACATAAGGTGTGATGAATTTATTATAGGCGGTGACTTTAATTTGGTGCTTTCGTCCATTGATAAATTTGGCGGCCGTTTTCTATCCAAAAAAAGTCTTTCAATTCTGGAAAACATTATAGAATCGTTCAATTTAACAGATATATGGCGTTACTACAACCCCCCCCCAAAAAAAACAGTGTACATGGTCTCAAAAGTCACCGAGAGTCCTTTGTCGGCTCGATTACTTTTTGGTCACACAGGGTATCGTGAAAGCCACAAAGAAAAGGAACATTTCATACTGTCCATTTACTGACCATAAAAGTATTAGCTTAATAGTTGACCTCTGTCTGGATAAAAGGGGTCCAAATTTTTGGAAACTAGGCAACAGTTTGCTTCAAGAAGCAACTTACGTACAAACCGTTGAAAGGTTAATAACCGATAAATGGGATGAGTTATCATATATTCGAGATATAAGAGTCAGATACGATTTCCTAAAACTGGAAATAATGCAGCATAGTTTAATTTACGGCAAAAAAAGGGCCAGAGAAAGACGGGAAGAGGAGCAATCGTTCAAATCAAAAATAGAAATTTTGGACAAAAAAGTAATTGATGACGAAATTAGTAACGAGGAACTCATCGAATACGAACTTTGCAAGCAACAGTTAGACACTCTAATCGAACATAAAACCAAAGCAGAGTACATCCGATTTACACTTGAATTTATAGAAAAAAAAATGAAAAAATACATTCGTATTTTTTAATATGGCAAAACAAATATACGACAAAAAACAATCACCGAGTTAAAAACAATCGATGGATCCATTACCATGTCAAGCAAAGAAATTCAGTCTCATATTAAAGACTTCTATAGCAAACTATATAGCTCACAGGACCTCAAGTCCGCAGACCCATCATTTTTTTAACAATTTAAACAAATGCCCAAGCTTGGTGTTTTTGTTTTTGTCAAATGGATTTTGATAACGCCTTTGACAGTTTGGAATGGAACTTTATTCTTTAAGATCTGGTTCTAAAACGGAATTATTTTTATACAAGATCTAATGAATAAAAATAATAGATGGCTGACATGCGGAAATATGAGGAAATATAACATCAAAGTTAATTCCCTAACATTAACTAGCATTCAACAAGCAATTAAACTCTGATTGTAAATAATCAAAGAAATCTGTCTGGTCAATTCGTCACACGCATCACTTAAGTAATCTATTTTATTTTTGAATGAACAATATTTTGTGATATATCCACGATATCATTTGTATTTCTTCAGTCTGTGTCGTATTTAAACGATCATTTTCCATTTTAAGTAAATATATCTATTAAGTAGGGTAGAAATGACAGTTCTGGCTCACTTTGTGACGTCATCATGTCTGGACCGGAAGTGACGTCATAGTGCCTGTTTATTTCTATCTGCTTCAGTTTTTGGATGGAGCGCGCGCGCGTGTTGGGATGACGTCATGATGAAGGGTAAACGTCACAGCAGAGTGTGCGTAAACGAAACGTCATTTTGTTTTCGTAATTTGAAATAACGGATTTCCGTTGAAGTGTGGAACTTTTTTTTTTGAAAGGAAGGAAGAAAATGTTTATTGGAGGCTTTTTTTCGGAAAAAAAGCTTACATGAGTTCAAGGCGACGACACCATAAAGTGCCTATTGGAAGTGTGGGTAGCGATCCGCTTGTGACGAGATGGTGTCGCGAAATGCCTACTGCACACGGAAAGGAGCGAAATGTTATATTTCGTCATGTGAAGCAACGTATGTGGGTAGCGATGCGCTTGTGACGAGATGGTGTCGCGAAATACCTACTGCACACGGAACAGGAGCGAAATGGTATATTTCGTCATGTGAAGCAACGTATGTGGGTAGCGATGCGCTTGTGACGAGATGGTGTCGCGAAATACCTACTGCACACGGAACAGGAGCGAAATGGTATATTTCGTCATGTGAAGCAACGTATGTGGGTAGCGATGCGCTTGTGACGAGATCGTCTCGTCGAAATGCCTACTGCACACGGAACAGGAGCGAAATGGTCAGGGGCTATTAACACCGGTGGCTGTATGCATAATGTGACATGCCGCCATTTTAACTTTGTATAAAGTGAAAATGTAGGATAACTTTCGCTATAGTTGACGGATTTGCATGAAAATTTCACTGTTTGATTCAGTTTTATGTAAAGTTTTAACATTAAGTGGTCACGGGCTATTTACAACGGTGGTTGTATGCATAATGTGACATGCCGCCATTTTAACTTTTGCAAAAAGTGACAAAGTGGGATGACTTTCGCTATAGTTGACGGATTCGCATGAAAATTTTACTGTTTGATTCAGTTTATATAAATTTTTAACATTAAGTGGTCACAGGCTATTTACACCGGTGGCTGTATGCATTTTTGTAACATGCCGCCATTTTAACTTTGTAAAAAGTGAAAATTTGGAATATCTTTCGCTATACTTGGTCGATTTACATGAAAATTTCACTGTTTGATTCAGTTTTATGTAAAGTTTTAACATTAAGTAAGCACGGGCTATTTGCACTGGCGGCTGTATGCATAATGTGACATGCCGCCATTTTAAAAGTGTAAAAACTGAAAAAGTGGGGGATAGCTTAAGCTATAGTTGATCGATTTGCATGAAAATTTTAACCGTTTGATTTGGTTTTATATCTAGTGTTAACATTATGTAGTCATAGGCTATTTACACCGGTGGCTGTATGCATAATGTGACATACCGCCATTTTGCCGGTGTAAAAAGTGAAAAAAAAGATAACTTCCGTCATAATTAACCGATTTTCAAGGAAATTTAACCGTTTGATTCAGTTTACAGTGGCCGTGTGTTATTTTGCGGATGAATACCATCGTCAAGCTTCACCGCCAGATGTCTCTGCTGTATAACAACTGTACAACTGTAAGTGAAATGATTCATATCCAAGCAGTGATAAATTATGCTGAGTTAGCAATTTTAACAATATTTGAAACAAGTTACACACCATATTTTGATTACATGTAAGTAGCATAAAAGCATGAGTGAAACATGCATTTCAAACAGTGATAAATTCTGCTAAGTCAACAAGTTACACATCACTGAAGTGGTATAAAAGGAAGAGTGAAACGTGTATTTCGCCTCATTTCAGTTCTAGCAACAACAACAGCAACAACAACAACAACAACAACGATGGCTACAGTCTACTGTCATGATTGCGATATAACATTTCCATCTCTGGAGTTGTTCGTAGCACATACATGCAAACCAGCTAGGATGAAACGTGCTCGTGAAGAGCTTGTTGAGCAGATTGAAGTCAAGAGACGAAAGACCTTACAAGATGGTGTTGAAAGACCTGATCCAGTCCTCTGCTGTAAATGCATCAAAATATTTCCATCTTTGGATGCATTTGAGACACATGCATGTGTTGAGATGGAAAATGTGTCTCATGAAGAACAAAGAAAGAAAGAGGCAGGACAAGTAGGCAGAGGCAGAAGAGTGAGTCTTGGTGGAACGCACAGGAAAGACGGTTTGAGCCTGAAGATGGATCGGATTTGCTACTTGAAATGCGACAACAAGAGAACCGGATTAAGAGACATTTGCTAGAGACGTTAAACCATGGCATGAGATGGTACATTGTCGTGCATGCACGCTTCAAGAAAATGACACCAAATGCTGAAGGCGTGATGGGAGAACACGTGGATAATGCATTCATCAATCAGCATACAATCCAGCGGATATTGAGAAGGACTTACCAGAAGCCTATAAAGAATGGTTTACCAGGTTTGATGAACATGAGCGACAAGGCTCTGGCTGGGTGTTGGATAACATATTATTCATTGAAGTACATACAGCGACGTCAGCGCCACTGGAAGCGAGCAGTTTTATCCCACTACCGAAGAAAGTAAAGAGTACAAAGGCTGTGTTAAACATTCAGAATAAAGACAACAAGTGCTTCTTATGGTCTGTTTTGGCTCACCTTCACCCTTCAACAAACAACCCATACCGTGTGAATCAATACAAGTCATTTGAGAACGAATTGAAGGTGGAAGGCATGACATTTCCCACACCGATTACAGACATTCCAAAGTTTGAAAAGGAGAATGATGTGTCCATTAACGTGTTTGGATATGAACATGATGTAGTTGTTCCCATACAACTGAGTCGAAACACCAGTGCGAGAGAAATCAACTTGCTTTTGATTAGCAATGACAAGACAAGGCATTACTGCCTCATCAAGAATTTCAGCAGACTGATGGCTTATCGATCAAAACATGATGGAGTTGCATTTTATTGTTTCAACTGTCTTCACGGGTTTATACGACAAGATCTGTTAGACAAGCATCGCGAAGTGTGTGGCAAGCATGGAGCACAACGTTTATCATTTCCCAAGGAACCTTTCATCAAGTTCAAGAATGTAGCCAAACAACAGCGAGCGCCGTTTGTCATTTATGCAGACTTTGAATGTTTCACGAAAAAACATGAAGGAGACAAGTATCAACATCATCGTCCAAACAGCTTTGCATATGTGGTTGTGAGCCAGTATGATACACGTGCCCCAGTCATGTATCGAGGAGATAATGCCGTGAAAGTCTTTTTAGACCATATGGTGAATGAGCGTGATCGTATTGTGCATGGCTTGCTACAGCCAAAGAAAATGGTCATGACTCGTGAAGATGAAGAGCATTATAAGAACGCCACAGATTGCTACATTTGTCATGAGCCTCTAGGAGCAGATCATGTGAGAGATCATGACCATATCAATGGTAAATACCGTGGAGCTGCACATCGTGAATGCAATTTACAATTTCGACTTCGAAAGGATCAGCAGGATGTGAAAGATTCTTTCATCATTCCTGTCTTTTTCCACAATTTACGAGGCTATGACAGCCATTTGATCATGGAAGAAATTGGAAAGTTCAAAAACGAAACCATTACAGTCATTCCCAACACCGTTGAGAAATATATTGCATTCACCATGAGCAATCTGAAATTTACAGACAGTTATCAATTCATGAGTACTTCTCTACAGAAGTTGGTATCCAACCTAGCGGCAGAAGGGAAAGACAACTTTTATAACATGACTCGCACATTCACGATAGCGACCAACAAGATTTACTGTTGAGAAAGGGAGTGTACCCTTATGATTACGTGGACGAGCCATCCAAGTTTGCTGAAACACATCTACCGTCCAAGGACAAGTTTTACAGTCTGCTCAGTGAAGAAGACATTAGCGATGAGGATTATGCGCATGCGCAGAAGGTGTGGGAAACATTCCACTGTACTACATTTGGCGAATACCATGACTTGTACCTGAAATCAGATGTGTTGCTGCATGCTGACGTGTTTGAAAACTTTCGTCACGTATGTCTCAACACTTATGAATTAGATCCTGCTCACTGCTATACAGCGCCAGGACTGTCCTGGGATGCCATGTTGAAAGCGACAAAGGTGAAATTGGAATTGATCAACGACATCGACATGTACCAAATGGTTGAACAAGGTCTACGTGGAGGAATATCTGTCATCACACACAAGTATGCGAAAGCAAATAACCCCTACGTAGCAGATTACGATCCCACGAAACCGACCAACTACTTGACGTACCTGGATGCAAACAACTTGTATGGCTGGGCCATGTCGCAAAGCATGCCGGAAAATGGATTTATGTGGGTGAGCGAGCCAGAATCCATTGACTTTATGGATGTGGATGAAGATGATGAGATTGGATACATTTTAGAGGTGGATTTGGAATACCCATATTCAATCCATGATCATCATAATCACTATCCAGTGGCTCCAGAACGGAAATGTGTGAAAGTGGGAGAATTGTCAAAACATAGTCAGAAGCTACGGAAAGATCTAAACATGAAAGGCAAACCTAGTGAAAAGCTCATTCCCAAGAAATATGTGCTTCATTATAGAAATTTACAGCAATATGTCTCACTCGGATTGAAAGTCACGAAGGTGCATCGTGCCATCATGTTTGCACAGAGCAAATGGTTGGCAGAATACATCTCCTTGAACACGGAAAAGAGAAAGTTGGCCAAGAACCCGTTTGAGAAAGACTTTTTCAAATTGATGAACAACTCTGTGTTTGGTAAAACCATGGAAAATGTGAGAAAACGCATGAATGTGGAACTTGTTCACCAGGAAAAGCGGTTCAAGAAACTTGTGGCTAAACCTTCCTTCCACAAATTTAGAATTTTCAACGAAGATTTAACCGCGGTACATTTGCGCAAAGTGGATCTGCTTCTGGATAAGCCCATTCAAGTCGGCTTCACCATTCTCGACCTCAGCAAAGTGCTCATGTTCCACTTTCATTACAACTACATCATGACCAAGTATCCCGACGCTAAGCTGTTGTTCAGCGACACCGACAGTCTATGTTATGACATAGAAACGGAAGATATATACAAAGACATGCAGGAAGATGCCGACTTGTTCGACACAAGTGACTATCCCCCAGATCATTTCCTGCATTCCAACGTGAACAAGAAAGTGCTTGGGAAAATGAAAGATGAGACGGCGGGCATTCCCATTGAAGAGTTTGTTGGACTTCGGCCGAAAATGTATAGTATGATGTATGGTGGGAAAGAAAAACGTACGGCTAAAGGCATCACTCGCGCGTGTCAAAGACGGATGAAACATCAGCAGTATAGAGACAGTTTGTTCAATCAAACGCAAACGATGACCACAGGGCACATCATTCGCAGTCATAACCATCAGATTTTCTCGGAGAAGTTGAGGAAAGTGGCTCTCTCTCCCTTTGATGACAAGCGATATGTGATGAGTGATGGCTATTCCACTTTGGCGCATGGGCATTACAGTATATAAGGGGGAGACACTTCAACTTGAGAGTCAGTTGAGGTGTGAACACTGAAGCGTCAACATGAATCGGAAAAGATCTGCAACAACGGATATGGATACTCCTGCTGATACAGTGAAAGACATGAATGTGAAACATCCTGATACTACCATCAAGAAATTAAAAGTGGAGACGGCGACGGCGACGGCACCAACACCACAGTCGTGGGATGGAATGCTTTCTCTAGGCAATGGAAAGTATATCAAGATTATGAAACAAAGTAATGAAGGCGTGGTAAACATTCGCAAAGACCTCAGAGATGAGGGGACTGGAAAAAACCGTCCAACGAAAAAGGGTATCTTGCTGACAATACCTGAATTGAAAATGTAAATAGTGTATATAGAATTTGTAAATAGTGTAAATAAAAGTTTGTAAATAGTGTAAATAAAAGTTTGTAAATAGTGTAAATAGACTTTGTAAATAGCGTTTGTAGTTAAGAATTTGTAAATAGTGTTTGTAAACTTTGTAAACTTTGTAAATAGTGTTTGTAAATAGTGTTTGTAAATAAAAGTTTGTAAATAGAACACAATAAACAAGACAGTTGTTTGAAACTTGGTTTGTTTTATTTAACAATTAACAACAACAACAACAACTTAACTAATATAACAAAAACTTAACTAATATAACAACAACAACAACTTAACTACACCATTAATAAAACAGTGGTTTATAATGTCTATATACAAAATCCTTTACAATAAAATCACCATCCTTTCTTTATGTATATAATATATATATTAGTATATAATATACACAATAAAAACCACATGACGATGATATTGGCGTTTGTAATGATATAGAATTATATATATAGTCATTTCTTAAAAACATGTCTAAACGATCATCGAGAGGTAACAGTCCATAAGAGTCAAAATATTCTGCAGGGTATTTATCATAATACACTGCCACCCAATGTTCTCCTGGTTCATCTTGATCATCTGTGTTGATCACATAGGCGCCGCGTTGTAAAGATGGTAACTGGTCCATGGCAAACACGCCTTGAAACAAGTATTTGGTCATGACATCATGACTCAGTATGGCATCAATCTGCTTCGTGTTCATGACTGGTAGTCTAATTGGATGCTGCGATTTGCACTTATTTCAATAATGTTGTCAAATTCAGCATAGACAATGGCATTGATGGTATGTTGTAAAGCCGTAGCAAAGTTCATTTCTAGCCGCAAATTCCCATGCTTGATCAGGGGGAAATGATCATCACCATCATAATCCGGTGTTAAGTCAAACGAAAATAAAGCATAACCTCTAGGCCAATCTTCCCGTTTTATAATGGAACTTTTCTCACCATTCAATCGATCAAACGATTTGTAAAGCGTTTCAAAAGCGTCTAGGTATTTGTTCTGTGTAATGTCAAGCTTGAGAGGTTTGGATAGAACTGGTTCACCATCCGTGTACAGTTGCATATAGTCCAGATCAAAATGTTTGAAATCATATGGATTCCTCAATACTGATCCACCAAAGGCTTCATTATGAACCAGACCAATGAAAATACGATTTGGTAATTGACCCAAAAAGATGTTATCTTTCACAAAATACTGAAATCCTGCTGGAATAGCTAAGACTTTACATTCTTTTCTAGTGATGATGATCTTGGCAGGACTTTTCATCAATGCATCTGTATGTCCTAACTGAATACCTGGACTCACCCTCACTTTGCGAATGGTTAAAAATGCCTCTTTCACTTCTACCTTAAAGGTATTATCTGCAGCCATCAATACATAGTCATCTTTTTGTCTATGGAAACGCAATTTCAAACTGATGCCATTAGGAAGATAACGATCCTGCTCAAACAAATCTATCTTTAAACCACCTGTGAGCATAAAATCACGGCTAAGACGTGTATGCAAATAACGATGATGTAAGCCATTGTTTCCTTGCTCAGCCAAGTCACCGCCGTCGGCATTGACATGAAACCTGGATACATATTGTTCATGATTAGGTCTTTTCACCTCATGACTATTCATTGACCCAGCAGTATCCTTATACTTGAGACGCATAGAACGCTCAGAATGTAGACTTTCTTCCGAATCATGGATGAGATGAGAGATAATGCTGGTATAACCATGAGTATTGTTGCTATGCGAAACCAAACGATCATTCAGAAACAATTCAATATTAGACCATAACCCATTAAACACATCATTGATGCAAGAGACATTATCATCTGCGCCACAATCTGTTCCATCAGCCTTTACAATGCGACATACAATATGAAGTTTGCTGTTCTTTAAATCCAGATATTCTTCTGTACTCGCAGGAATGTAGAATTCTATTGGAGCGCCTTCTCTAATGCTTGTAAGTGGTTGATAGTCAACATTATAACTTTTCTCTACAGCAGTTTGCGTTGGTGGTACGTGAAACCATTCCAATGGAGAAAGACTACATTCACACGAATGATTATGAATGAGAGACATGATTTCAAAAGATATCTTTGCGATGTTTTGATGTTATCCGTCTGGCTGTTTTTCGTCTTCTGGCACGTTTCGTCGGTTGCACGCGCTTTTGTTCACCAAACACACGTTCTGCTACTCGGCCCGTAACATCTTTCGCGACATTCTTTGCAGCCTTCTTAAGATGTGGCGCAACGATCTTAGCCCCAGCCTTAAGTAGTGGAATAGCTTTGCGAGCCAATGATCCCAGTATGGAACCAATACCATCGCCATATTGGATTCGCGCTCCTTTGAATCCCGGTAATTCCCCGCCCACTTGACGAAGAAAATGGTTGCGATATGCAGACGGATCGTGTGTATAAGCTTTCATATTGCTTTTGGTCGAAAATGAAGTTTACAGATCACCTTTCCAGTTTGAAATGGAACATTGTAGCCTGTGTCGTCCTTAATATTCATTTCTATCACGTCAAATTTGGACGTGTTTACAGGAACATAATGCGGTTCGCCGTACGTTTTCATAACAATGTCGCCATCATGGCCTTGTATTCCAACAGAACGTAGTAAGGGAACATAATAATCACCAACAACTTGTGGTTCACAAATGCTACAATACACATAAAGTGTATAAAATCCCTGTTTCACATCTGCTTTATGGTCAGCTGTACATGTTTCAGTATACCATTGATCTGGGATAAATCCTAAAATCTCAGCTAATCCAGCGGAAAAGGACACTTCAAAGTCATAATTTAGAAATAGAAACACACGTCGTCTAATCTTATCATACTTTATCCGAATAGCTTCTTTAAGATCATCTTTCATTGAATTAGTTGCTTCTTCATTCACTGCCTGGCATATTTCTTGTATGGATCTATAGTAGCCATAGGGAATATTGATAGTGTCAAGTGTCTCTGCCAGTGGTTATTGTCGAAACTGAATAGAATAGTCCATGCCATGTCTCATCGTTGTCCATGTATGTGGATATTGAATTTCAGCTAAAGCCACTTTATATTTTCCGTTCATATAAATGGTTCGAGGCATACGAATTTGGTAATTCGAAGCCTTGTTGTTGGGATAATAGTTCATACTCGCATTGCTAGGCAAAGTAATGTAAAAATTATTCGACTCCATGATGGGAACTAAATGGTATAGGTGCGTTGACGTTGTCTATATACTTCACGATAGCGCGCGCCATTCGACCAAGTATGCAGATGGTCTTTCACATCATGATGATCTATGACTTCTCCTTCACAACAAGCACTTGTACATCTGATCTTCACAGGAATAGTTGGTTTATCTTCTTGCCGCCAACAACAACAACAACATAGCTCTTTCAACCATGTTAAAAATTTTCCCATCCTTCAGGAAACTGTCTTTGTTGACGTTGTTTCATTTCTGTTGTAATGTCGTCTCGAGTGGTCTTTTTACTAAACATTGTTTTTGGAATATTAGCATCTACAATTTCCTGGATAAATGGATGCCAACCATGTGGTGGTATGGCTCGTTCTTTTCTTCTTGTCGCCACCAATGCTTCTTTCATCAAATCAACCATGTTGGAATTTGTGATAATATCACCCGTTTTCAACACAAGTTCATTCTTCTCTGTCCATTTTACACCATGTTTCTTCAGTTCTGCTAAAAGTTGTGTTACTTTTCCATGATAGATAGGTTGAAAATGACTTAACACTAGCTTTTCTGGCTTTTCAGGTGATGATGATGAGGGCTTTTGCCTAGACTGACTTGTTCGTAAATGATGGCCAAGAAGTTGAGACATTTCTATAGCCTTTTCACGTGTTCGTTTCCCACGTAAAAGTGTATTGACTTTTGTTTTAATATCATTTTTCTTTTCTAACAATAGCTTGTATTCATATTCAGGAATGAGAACCATTTTCATAGTATGTTTCATTTTAACAGCAGTTTGGCTAACAAGGGTAATGCCAATCTAGCAATAGCTCCAATGAATCCTCCTTTCTGATTAATCAACTTCTTTTTTCGTCGAAGAGATATCTTCTTATCTGCTAGAGTACGTAGCGTATGACGTTCACGTTTAAATTCCTTAAACCGTTTTGAGCTTAAGGGTAAATGTCCTTGCAATATATTCAAACAAATTTCAAACAAGCTTGTTAATTCCTCTTTTGTAGCTTGCTGTAGCAAGGATTTACGTCGTTTAGGCCCACTGCCTGCAAGCAAGTGAAAAAAAGGCTGGTTCGCTCGAATACGTTTAGACATCTTGACTGCGAATGGTTAAATGAGTTGGTTCTTGTTCATACACCGCTTTATCAATATATACATAATGTGTATCTTTTGGTAAAATGCCTGTACGAATACGTAGTTGATCATTTGTCTTTGGTTTTAAATCAATGAATAGATAACCATGAGGTTTGCTTGTAGCATTTTGATAGGCTTCTATGAGAAATTGAGATCTTCCAGGATACATTTGCCGCGCCAATGTACTAATTTGTTGACTATCTCTAGGATTTTTAAATAGAATGATATAATGGATATTCAAACTAATATTTCGCATCTCTTTCCCATGATGGAATAAATTATGCACAATAAAGATAATGCTTAGATTTTGATGACTGCTGCCAACACTAAAGAGACGTGTCATTCGCTCATCACTATGACATTTCGTCATTAAGTCATCAATGATAAGTAAGTTTGGTTTTTTCGGGTTAAAACGCTCTTCAATGTCATCTGGAATACCTTGGTAAAATTCCACGCCTTTCATTCCCTTGTACAAAGGCTGATCTGCTGCATAAAGCCATAAAATGCTTTTTGGAGAAGGTTTAATTAACTTTTGTTCTAGAATTTCCTTCACCAGAGACGTTTTGCCACTGCCTGTAGGTCCAGAGACCAAACATGTAAATGGATACTTCATTTTTGAATGTCTGTTTCTTTCACCCAACTGTTAAACTTATTTGGCTATCCTAACCACTTGACAAATAATTCTTTCACACCTCCTCGTCTTTTACGTGTTTTCAAGACTTTTTCAATTCTATAGATAGATTCAATATCTTTGGTCACTTTCTGCAGTTTTTCTTCATAGAAATGGCCATCAATATCTTCGTCTAAAAAGTCTTTCACACGATACAAATGTATTCCTTGCTTCTTACAACGATGTGTGACAATGAAGACTTCTTGCGTCCATTTGATGTGATAATCTCGTTGAAACACGTATTTAATGTGGGAAATGCGAACATGATCGCCAATGTTAAATTTGTACTTCTTCTTCTTCGGTTTCAATTTCAGTTTGTCGACATACATATACTTCCACACTTTTGATTCGTTGTCTTTACGAATCTCGGCTGGAGCATATTTATTAGGAAGAGAACCATGAGGTCTATGGTTGTAATTGTACACCAAGTCTGGAAGAATGTCTAAGTAACGGTAAGTTTGATTATGTAGAAAATACCGATACATCATTCCCTTCAGAGTACGAATGACTCTTTCAGCAAAGTTGGCTTTGGTTTCATTCTTTGTGGTATAAGCATGAATTCCCTCTTTCTTCAAAAATGCTTTTACCCATCTGTTTTTAAATTCTGTTCCTTTATCAGACCTTAGAGTTCGCGGTCTTCGTCGTGTGTCATGAAAAATCTTTTGGAAAGCTTGTATGACGCTGGTATGTGATTTATTAGGTATTGGCTGTACCCACACATATTTAGAAAACACATCAATGACAATGAGTAAAAAGCGTATGTCATCATTATAGGGAGCTATGTTTCCCATATCAGCCAAATCAATATCCAACATATCATCAATACCACGTGTAATGACACGTTGTCTTTTGAACCTGTATTTGACAGGTTGTAGTAAACTGAATGCATCTTGATCCTGCAGCCATTTCTTCACTTGTGAATGTGTGACTGGTTGATTATGTTTTCTTAAGATGTGATACAGTTTGTAAGGACCAGCAAATGCTCCAGGCTGTCCAGGTTTGAAGTAAATATTGGTCAAGTAGTCTTTCCACGTCGACATGATGAATGAAAAACACGTCTGAACAGAACAGCTTTTATTTTATAACTCAACCAACATCACTTAACTAACATGCATTTAACTAACAAGTTTTTACAAATCAAGTACGGATACAATGGTATGAATAACTGGAGACCATTGGTCTTCAATGAACACTAACCAATGACTGAGTTCATCCAATGTAATAGCATCTACACCATATTTCTCACAACGTTGATTTGCATTCTCTAACACTTTATCTAAATGAATGTAATATTTAGCTTCATTCCAATATGTATAAACACATGCAGTATGACAAGTATGTTCTTGACACTCTTCATGTTGACAAGCAGGAGACACTAAATATGCAAATTTTTTTACAGCTGATAACATTTCTTCACAATAAGCTTTTTGCACAATATATTGTCTCAGTGTCATCTCTGCCATTATGCAGTCTTGTGAGATGTTACAATGCAGCACAAGTCTGTCAAGTTATGCTGCTCCGGCAATGTAGCACAAGCCTGTCAAGTTATGCTGCTCCGGCAATGCAGCATAAGTCTGTCAAGTTCAGCAAGTTTTTTCCAGTTGCTGTTCACTTAACACACTTCAAATTTACATGTTCACACGTCTGCACATCAAGTCTCACACAACAGTTCTAACAACTTTCCCATAATATTCTGACCAGGATATCCAGATGACACTTGTTTCACACCAGCTCCCCACCAATGATCATACGTTGCTTCAACTAAAGTTTTGTCTTTACATTCTTTCAACTTGTTGCGAAACAATACACACTGATTCCATTTGACTTGTAAAACATCTTGCATTTTACTTCTCTTTACTGTGTGCCATAAAGGACATGGTTTTATCCCTTTAGCAATACGTTTCGCTTCATATCCATTTCTGGATGACACAATGGCTGAAGCAATATCTGGACGGTGATGAAAAACTGCTTTCTCATATTGATACAACGCTTCACTTGAGTTGAACACATATCCATACTTTTCAAGTCGTGTTGGAAACATGTTTGAAAGAACGTCCTTGTGACCACTGAATAGTACAAGATTCTCCATGTTGACTTTGTTTCTGTTGTTTTATTCTGACATGTCGGTTTCTTCCTGTAATAAAATATCTTTTAATATATTTGCTGCCTCTTCTATCATGTTCTTTCTTTGTTTACGTTGAAACCACTCACATAAAACTAAATTTGCTAGTAAGAGAAAATGTTATCAATTCACTATGTTGTTACAAAGATGAATAAAAGGTTCTCTTACCTGATAATGCTGCTCGGTTTCCTCTTCTTGTAGTTCACAACAATCTCTCAAATGATCAACTACCGTGAAATATACTTCAACATCAGTACGAGCAGAATAAAGTGCAGAATCAAAGTCAAAGTCAGGATCTTCTTCTATTCCAATTTTATGACATTCTCCAAGAAATCTTGAATGCAGTTCAATCACATCAAGACTATGATGTACAACATCCCAAAAAGCGTCCAAATGATAAAGTTGATAGTCTGGAGTGCCACAGCAAGCAAGTTTAGCAATCATCAAGTCAATATAAGCATTTTCAAAACATGCGTCCATCTTGTTTCAGTGTCTTGTGGGCTTTTACTTTGCTTCACTGACTTTAAGTACTCCACACTTGCCGCAGAAGTTGTTTGGTTCACACAACTTGCAATTATACTTGTGTCAGTGGCAATGATAATCCTCCACATATCCACAAGCACCGCAAAAGTCACAGGTAAGTCCAAGTTGATTTTGTACGTTCATGTTCTCCAACTGAACTTCAGCCAGCCTTTTCTTGGATAGCTTTGACACCTTCATCCGACCATCCTTTTGCACCTTGGTGATCGTTTTCTTGTCATGACATTCCTCACATGGTGATAGGGCTGAGTTGATGTTGTCCATCTCCTGAAGCAGTGTCTCCAGTTCACCATCATTCATGTTAATGTGATGCGTGTATTATTTCCCTTCAAACCGTGACGTGCGCACAAAACTGACATAACGCATATCCAAGTATGAAATGACTTCAAGCCACTTCGTTTGCGTTAAGTATAGTTTGAAGCCAATGTCGCGTAAATTTTTCAAGCTTTGACATATAATCTTCCACAAAGATGGTGAATAAGCACACCATCTCTCTCCACGTGTGATGCGTAGAAATGGTCCATATTCTCCATGCTCCACAGTAATGGTTAAGTTAGCACTAATTTTAAAGCTGCTTGTCTTGTTCTCCATGACTGTACAATGTACTGATGACTTTGAGTTCACTCCCTTTTATACCCAACCATCTGCTGAGTCAGTCCACTCCCTCCAACTGTCTGCTGAGAAATGACTCCACTCTGCTGAGTTCACTCCCTTTTATACCCAACTATCTGCTGAGTCAGCTTTCTTTTCAAAGAACTTGCAAACTTTTGAATTCACTTCAACTCGTCCATGGTTGAACCGAACAAGGTCTGATACATTATTTGGAACATCATCATCATAATGTAGAATAATTCTAGTAGCTACAACTAACATGAGGTCAGTTGCCCAAATTGTATTCGCGTTGATAAATGCTAAATCAATGTTGTAAGTTGATAGTAAATGCAGTTCTTCACATTCATGTAGAAACGAGCGGATGAAACGATCTCTTGGAATGGCCTTTCAAACAGCTTCCCAATGCAGATGCAAATTCTTCACTTGCAGCATCCAATCCGATTCAAAAGCAGGAAGCTTTGAAAACACATAGTCAATATAGTTCACTTTGAAGACGTCATCCATAGTCATTACATCTGTCAGAAGTAATGCCGACATTGTGAAGTATTTTCTCGTCACATAATCTCCACTTGTTGACTTGTTGATAGAATGTATAACTAGTTGACTAGTTGACATGTTTCACTCATGCTTTTATACTACTTCCATGTAATCAAAATATGGTGTGTAACTTGTTCAAAAATTGTTAAAATTGCTGACTCAGCAAAATGTATCACTGCTTGATATGAATGTCTCACTTACAGTTGTACTGCTGTAAAGCAGAGACATCTGACGGTGAAGTCAAATAGTATTCATCCGCGAAATAGCACTGGAAATAACTGAATCAAATGGTGAAATTTTTATGTAAATCAATCAACTATAACGAAAGTTATCCCACTTTTTCACTTTTACACAGTTAAAATGGCGACATGTTACAAATATGCAAAGTTCCACACTTCAACGGAAGTCCGTTATTTCAAATTACGAAAACAAAATGACGTTTCGTTTACGCACACTCTGCTGTGACGTTTACCCTTCATCATGACGTCATCCCAACACGCGCGCGCGCTCCATCCAAAAACTGAAGCAGATAGAAACAAACAGGCACTATGACGTCACTTCCGGTCCAGACACGATGACGTCACAAAGTGAGCCAGAACTGTCATTTCTACCCTACTCTATTAATTTTTAATAGGGCTTAACCCATAAATGAAATGATATAAAACCTCGGCCTCTCCAACAACAAAAATCTGGAAAAATGGGGAATTAAATTAGACAAACATTGCTCTGAATGTAATGTAGTAGAAGATAATTTCCACCTGTTCATAAATTGTCCTAAAACAGTGGTAATAATAAGAAAAGCGTGGCAAGTCCTTGGTCTTAAAGGCTTTCACGCTGCTGAGTTTCTGTTAGGATCTTGTAACAACGCTGAAAACCTTATATTTCTTAATTTAAAATACCGAATATGGGATACCTGATTACGCAATTTAGCCTTCAATCATTCGACCTTCATGCATGAAGTAAGCATGTACACGCAAGTAGATCAGATTATCTTAGACGACGATAAGTACCATAGGAAATGGGGATCGTGGTCCATGAAGGACAATTGAAAAACAAATCTTGCTTTCTTTTCTTTTCTTTTTTTTTCTTCTTATCTCGTTAATGCATATTTACATAAGTCAAACCATATGTACATCTCAAAAAACCCTATGACACTTCTGCACACTCCTTGTGTTTCATGTCTGCTTTCTCTTACAAATATTTACTACATCATAGATGCGAGTAAATTTATAGACAATTGTTAAAATAATTGCAGTATTGTCTGGGTGCTGCGACACCTAGCGATGTGCAAACTGTGTGACTGCAAAAGGTTGCTGAAAGGTTTTTGGTGTAAATGTGTGAGTAATTGATGTGACGTACAATGTCTTCCTTTTCAATAATAAATAAATAAAAAAGCTTTTTTGCTTAAGTTGATGTGAGAATCTACAGAGAATGTGTTCATCTGATACGGTCTGAACGTGTTGGACTAATTATAAGGGTCAGGAAGTTCGTGTGTTCTGTATAAATAATGCGCTTCTGTCCACGCCTTTGCTGTTCTTTTTTATATGTATGCATAATACAATTTTGTCACACCCACCCCTGTGAACCCCTCCCTGTTCACGGAATTATGATGCCACCATTTGATTGTGTCAACAGTGTTCGAAGAGACCGAGATCACTCCCTCCTCTAGCTTCCGCACCACTTACCTTTGTATTTGATGTATCATCCCGTAGTTGCGTGCGGTTATCTTGTTGGATCGGATCCAGCGTGTTTTTAATCACGTCTAGATGTATGCCAAATGGCTTAGCGAAGCAATTGTGTCTCCACGGACGCGTTAGCTGAGATTGCCATGGAAAAAAGGCGAAGCAGAGTCATCCCTCTGTGTCTGCATGCACTATATTAGTGTCTTATCGTTTTCCACTTGGATCTATTTGTTATGTAGAAACATAGAGCGGATGGATACATGAAGATGAGTCCTGCCTTTGCGGAATCCCCTGTCCTGGTATTCACAAAAGTTAGATAAGCACCGCATAATATGTGAGATCAGCTGATAAACCAAACGACTTTAACTAGAATTTCTTTTAATACAAAAGCAAAACTTATTAATTAATTTTCTGAAGTTCGTTTTGCTATGGAATGCCATTTTAACATTTAGTGCCAATTTTTGATATCAAAACACAATTAAAGGTATCAATAAAACATTATAGCTCTCATTCATTTATATTTTATTGTCACTAATTTTATTTTAGAGAGCAACTTAAGAAGTCTTAAGGGAGGCACACATTTATATAATTTTAATGAATAATCATTTAAATTTTGGAGTTGAAAAATAGAATTTTTGATATCAATAATAACAATTCAATTTTTGAGCTCAAGAATTGTTTCTTTTTTGTACAGTAGTTTCATTCATAGATGTTTGCTACTGAATTATAAAACATAAAAAACAGAATGATGCTTTGATATAAAAACTATTCTAAGATAGAAAAAAAATCATTTACAGATTTCAAAATATAAATAAAAAATATCATTCTCAAATAATAGCATGTAACATAAAATAGTTCAATAAAATAGTTCAATAAAAGGAAAAGATATTATTAAGCTCAAAATTTAGATTTTGCTATCAAATAGTTCAATTTTACTATTAGCATTTGCAATTTCAAATTAGTTTTAGAGATCATTAAGTCATTTTCGATACCAATAAGTATATTTTAATATCTCTAAATATTTGGTGGCATCAAAAATTATTCTTGACATCAAGAATACATTTACAGATATCAAAAATATAAATACAAAGAGCAAAAAGTAATTCTTTATATCAAAACCTCAATTTCTGAGACCAAAAATGAAATCTAGTCATTAAAAATGCCTAATAAATGTAAAAATGGCATTCTATCGTTTCTTACCTGAGCGGTTACGTGTAGTTTTTTTTGTGAATACGGTTCCAGCAGGTATGTAGCGTCATAAGGTGTTGTGCTAAACAGTGCGTAGAAGTTGGCTGTTGGCCAAAAAAGTCTTAATAGAAATAAGCATTTGTAGTTAGCCTTCGTCGGGGTGTACTAAAGCGTAGGAATTTTAATGCATTACAAACAGCGTCTTTAGTTTGTGCATAAGAATAGGGACAGGCGAATCCTGGTGCCAGACTTTGTGTAATCAGTCAAGCATTTGGTCGTAATAAGTGACTTAATGTGTTCTTGAATGGAATTCTAAAAACATTGTAATATTTTGGAAATAATTCCAGTGTTACCAATCACAGTTTGTTCCAGTGAGCGAAGTAAGTATAATGTGTAAATTCATTTTGTGGGGTTAGAGGGGGCGGTGAACGGAGTGTGTGGGTGGTGAGGGAATGGCAAACCGGATTGAGGGGAGGGGGCTGTGGCTTATTAGCTCCTAGGACGTCAGAGTAGGGTAGAAAGGGGCAAAGAGAGTGTTCCCGCGTTTTATTTTCAACATGTTTCTCCATTTTGCCTAAGGGTTGTGAATGATAAGCTCTGTGGATGTCGCAGTAGCGGGGGTCGGAGGGAGGGAGGGGGAATACAAGCGCAGTGTTTATATGTTTCCTCTTCCACGAACATTTTGGCCAGGGATGTTCGAGCTTTGATGATCAGAAGCGAATGCGACTTCCATTTTTTGGGCACGATTGTTTTATACAAAAGTGAAACAAAAAATGAATAATAAACTCATTTCATAATTTACAAAAGTTAATCCATACTATTCTGAACCACTACGATATTTACGGATAAATCCATTGTTATAAAACAGTTTACCTCTGAGGAAATGTACCTGTTGTGTATAAATACAGAGCGAGTGGAGTTTTTAAAAGGGAGCCCCTTTCTTTCATGGTCAATATTTTCGCGAAATCCCCAGTGTGTCTGCGGAGTAAAAGGGTGTTATACAGACCGAACCGGAATTAATCAGACAAACCGATTTCTGTTTGTTATTAGGATAGGCAAAAATAACCCAGCCTGTATAGGACGGATTATTGTGCTGAGACGTACCATTATTTACACATTATACCACCAAAGTAAAAAATGTTGAAATCGTAAACGATATAAATGAAAAAAGAAACACTCCGGTGGTTAGATAAACCAATACATTTCTATTGCATATCCATTCTTTGTATACATATGTGGTAAATATTGACGGGACCGAGCTATTATGTTCGAATTATCGAATGACACTGAGTAATTTTACCAAGAAGCGAGATTGTCCTTTTTGCCAGTATTAGAAAGAAGCAGTGGCGCTTATAGTTTTAGTGCAGGAAGGATAGAGGGAGTGGTAATGAGGAGGGGTGATGAGGAGTGCTCAAACTTAAAAAATCCCCGTATTACCGAGTTTACCAGTTGCAACGTTTTGTAAACACAGTTTTTTTTCAAATTTGGTTAGAAAGGAACGGGGTGCAACCCCTCCTCTCCCGGATGGTCACTGTGCAGCCCAGGCATAGAACGTGTTATGAGCATTCGTTTTCATCCCCCGTGTAACGTGGGAATATAGGTTTTAGCTTGTCCGTCTGTCTCTCTATCTGTCTCCTTTTGTGTTCGCTCGTTTTCGAGCTATGTCTCCGAAAGTATCGAAAGTATGTGTTGTATAGCTTTTCCTTTGGCATATAGTTAGTGTAGCGACGGAGGGCGAAGAACAAAGAAGTCGGACGTGTTATGCTCTGTATTTATTGTCCCAACATCGCTCCATTGACTAGTGTGCGCCGAGAGAGGTTGCTGACCATGGCACCCACCCAAGCAGAGCCCTCCTGGTGTTGATGAGCCTTGACTAAGGTTTGCCGCAGACGTATCATACCGCCACTTTCCGCAATTTTGCTTCAGTGACTTTTTCCGCCAGTCAGTCCGTGGAAAAATGAGACTGAACTTTTGGCCTCTTTTTATGACTTCAGCGCCTTGAATTCCAACGTGAGACTCGAGAAGACTGCAGTGAAAAAAAACTGCCTAGTGCAGTTCAGATGGGTTCATGTGCTAGTAACCTCTGAACCCGAAGTGGTGTTTGAAAAGGTTCGCAATTACTTAAAAGGGGTTCGTAATTAGTCAATGACAGGTCTAAAATTCACCCTTTACTTTCAGTAAATATCGTTGTTTTATTGATTGATATTTCTCACTCTTTATCACCGAGTTTTGGTTTAAAAAAAACTTGTGATTGATTTTCAGCCAAATTAGTGATTCCTGCTGTAGTAAATAACAAACATTGCAATAGTTTCAGTGAAAATGCTGAGTTAGAGGTTTTAAAATATGCCCAGTGGTCATGTATATGTAATAAAGTTTACGTTAGTTGTTTACGAAAGATATAGTTAATCTGTTTCCCCACCCCCGGTTCTCGCTTTTCGGCCACTTGTCTGCAAAAAAAAGAGAAAAAATAAGGGATCTCTTCTCTTACTGGTGAACGGATGTTTTAAAACCCAAGTGTAACTGTTCGATATTTGTGATAAATTTTGCTTGAAATATAGTTAAAGTTTCGGAAGCCCCCCCCCCCCCACCCTGCCTGTGGCAGCATGGTAGTTGTCAAAAAAGACTTTCTTTTTTTTAACTTTCAGCTCTGTGTGTTTATTATTATTTTGTTTTTTTTTTGAGTAAAGGTTTGGTAAAATGTGTACGACATCTTTCTAGTTTCACAGCCTGGGACGCATGTTAAGGCAGAAATTGTTTTTTAAATTTTTCGGTCATTTTCGGTTACAGCTACTGTACTATTGTTTATATAATCAGCTGATTTTATTGGTGGCAGCTGTCTTCAAAGCTCTCTCCCTCACGTACAGTGTGGCCAAGACCACCGAGTTATCGGTCACTCTTTTGCGTCAATTTTGCGACCCGGTTTATGTTCGGCAGTCCCGCTTACGCATTAAACTGCTCCGTAAAGCATTGAAGTCAGTCGCTTAAAACGGCCCCAAACCTTGAAAAACATTGCGTTGAAACTTACCTAAAGTACTGTATTAAAACATGTTTCAAGTATCCTGTGTTTAACTCGAGTTTATCGTGTTGTTACGTAAAATACACCTCTCAAAATTGATCAAATCTTAAAAGGTATATTCAGCTTTTCATTATGCTCATTATGTTTTGATAAAACTTTACCCAGATCTGTTTTTAAAGCGTTATTTCTATGACAAAACTTTGAAAATACCGTGTACTGTTTGTTTACTATGTATAAGCTAAGGCAGTGGTCTTGCTGCTTGTCACTTGATCTGTACTGTTTTGTTATTGATCGATACTTAGAGTTCTCTCTCTCTCCACGGCACAAGCCCGGCTTATATTCAACGAGTGTTCTTCCTTATAACACAGGCGTGGTTTATACCTTTCTCACTGTTGTCTGTAAAATTTATTCATGTTAACTGTCAATCATTTTCAAAAGGGGCGGAGTCAGAGATCATGTGATCAATTTGTACGACGGTCGATGTGCCACATGATTTCGGATTAACGTTATGGTTTCATATATGCGTTGATTTTGTTTTCGCGTTTTCGTTTCAAACACCGTGTCGCGTCAAAAATCAAAAGATGTTGCGTGCGTTCAGTTTGCGGTACGAAAGCAAACGCCCGTGTGTTATTTTAGCGCTTCTGTTTAATTTGTCATAGCCAAAAAATCTCGTTGGAGCTCATATTAGGAAAGTACCACCTTTATCACGTGACAAAAGGGAATTCCGTACGTTCGCCTCGTTTTGAATTCTGGAAAATACCTTTATTTAAAGTGCCGGCTGTTGTGGTCGTGATAGAGTTACTAAAGAAAAAATTCTACCCGCCCTTCCAAATAATTTTTTTTTAAATTTGTTCCCAAAACCTTATTGATATTTATCGTGTCTCAAATAGTCGTCAAAGATTCAAGACTTGTCTTAAATCACATTTATGTTTTATTCTGATGCTATCAGCGTCAGTTTTCTCCTTGTTATTTTTATTTTTTTTGCTAGACCGATTTTATAATTAACTTTTAAATAAATACGGTTTTTTTTTTTGGATGACCAACTAGAAATAATTTAGATAAAATAACAAAATAACATGTATTGTTTGGGTAACGAGTATTTATCAAACAGCTCGTTTTCGATGTAAATTAACTCCTCAGTGTTTATTAAAATTGTTAAATTAATGATAAAAACATTCAAGGGCGCTTGAAAATCTTTACGGTTGTTTGGAAATAGAATTCATTGTATTTGATTATTTCATTGTATCATCATTCAACTAGATCGAACTTCGGTTTAGTAAACATACACTCCTGTGAGTTAAAGAAAAGAAAGACACAATTTCTATGTAAGGAGTGCAAGTATGTTGGTAGAACTACATTATCAGGTAATGTTAAAACGTATTCATTGTAAAATTAGGGTTTACTACGCATATCTCGACCATGCATAGGAAATACTTTTTTTTTTTTAACTTTATGTAAAAAAAACAAAGGGATTTATTTATCATCAACAACCAGATGGTCTTATGATTGTTGAATTTGTTGTCAACAATATATTCCTCTGGTCTAAAATTTTGCTTTATAATATGCCAGATGGCCTAGTATTGTTTTATCAGTTTAAACAATACATTCCTCTGGTTAAATAATTAAAACACAATTACATACAAATTTAACCATTTAACCAGTGTAATATAATACAATATAATTAATCATTTTGGACATATTTATCATTTGTTTTTTTTTTCTCACTATCCCAAGCAACTTACTTCATCTGTTTTCGTGTCCAGTCTTTTTATACGGTTTTACTGTGTGAAGTCAAAGGCTTGTACCTGAGCTTCAGGTTTTCAGATGCGGTGCGGTATAACTTTGTCTTGCTCTTCATAAACACTTACTTTACAAAAATATTACACCACAATACTTGTGTGAAGGAAAAAGTTGTAATTGTTTAGGATAAAAACTGTTACAATAACTAATTGTGTCCCCATGAAGCAACACTGAAATGTTGTATACCAATTCCTTTTACTTGCGTTGTAATTGCAACATGGTTATGGTGCCTTGGAATTTGTTTTGATGTAACACTTGACTTTGTCTTCGATTTTGTTTTGGTGTGACACTTGTCCTTGTTTGGGAATTCCTTGGCTTGTGCTTGGTTTGTCTCATACCTGATGGTTTTCCTGTTTGTCCTGATTGTCTGACTTGGGTGGTGCGTCATCGGCCCTCTCTAGTTAATGTTTTGCATTCATTTAGTTTAAGTATTCAACTCTTAAGTCTTAAGATTAATTTGTAATTGGATCAATTGTTCTTGGGTCAATATTCGTTCTGGTTTGCGATAGATTTTTTGGTGAATCTCTGCAGTCGGATTTATTATTACTAAAGTGTCAAAGTAAGTGCCTTTTGTGTACTATCGTGCTCCAATAATTCAGTATCAATTATGTCGAAAGTCAAAGAATCTAAGTCGGTTGAAGACCAAGGGGCAGTTGGTCCCGATAATGTTGAACCTGAAGATGAAGTTGCCCAAAAGGCTAATGTTCGGTCAAGGACCCAAACTGAAAAGGGTCGCATGTATCAAATCTCTGTTCAAACAAAGGAGTTTGAAGTGTCCTGTCGCCAAATGAAAAAGGCCTTTCGCCATACTGAGGTTTTATTGAGCGAATTGAGTGATGTTTCTCATGTCCGTTCCGTACGTGACAAACTTATGGACGATTTCGATGCTTTTGTAACGCAGTACGACAATTTGGTTGCATTTGCCGACCAAGACTTGGCTCAGTCAGTTGTCAATCGCTTTGAAAGTGTCGAGCAATGTGGCGAAGCACTTTTCAAAGAGATAAATGCCGTTGTAAAAAATATGTTGCGTGGTGCAGATGACCAATCTTTTGTGGCTGAAGAAAAGGAAAAGGTGAATTCTGATGTGTCTTCTGGAGAACTTCTTCGTTCTTTATGTGATCAATTGTCACTTGCGCGTTTGCCTGTACCTGAACCAGATATTTTTAGTGGTGAGGTTTTGTCCTATCAAACATGGAAAAGGTCGTCCCAAACCCTTGTATCCAGTAGAGGGGTACCAGATGACGAAAAGCTTTATTACCTCAGTCGTTACATCGGTGGCGAAGCAAAAGAATGTATTGAATGCTACTTGTATATGGACAAGCCTATGGCTTATGAGGAAGCTTTTAAAGATCTCGACCGTCGGTTTGGAAATAGTTTCATCGTTGGTGAAAAAATGCGCGAAAAAATCGACAAGTTTCCGAAAATAGGTAGCAAAGATGCTCAAGAGTTGCGAAGATTCGCAGATTATTTACACCAATGCCAATCATGCATGTCTTCCGTTCCCTCTCTTCAGTTTCTCAACGACCCTCGTGAAAATAGGAGGTTATTGCAAAAACTTCCCGATTGGTTGGTTCAACGATGGAGGCGCTTAGTTTGCGACCATCAATCTGAGCACGGAAAGTTTCCTGCCTTTTCAGTCTTTGTGAAATTTTTGCTCAAAGAGGCTGACATAGCCAATGAGCCTCACACATTGCTTCATCAGAAGGTTGAAGCTACTCAATCAAGGCAGCCAGCAAATTTCTTTTCAAAGAAAAGCACCTCTCATGCTGCCGAGTCGAATTTGTCAGGTGCTTCGTCTTCAAAGTCATGCGTGTTATGTTTAAAGAATCATCCGCTCGGGAAATGTAATGATTTCTCAATGCTATCGGTGTCAGACAAAAATGCCTTTGTGATGAAAAACAGGTTATGCCGTGGATGTCTGGTTGCAGGTCATATCTACAAGAATTGTAAACACAAAGCTAAATGTTCGACCTGTCAAAGGTACCACCCAACATCGTTGCATGATTGTGTGGAAGCTTTCCGAAAGAATAAATCAAACACTTCCTCGTTGCAAGCAAACGCTCAAGTCTTTGTACCTCAGTACAGTAATCCAGCATTGAATGATGTTCTGGATTTGCAATCAAATAATCCGAATTCAAATAGCGGAACAGTTGCGCAGTCCTATTCGAATACTACATCAGGCCTTGATGGTTC
Source organism: Protula sp. h YS-2021 (assembly GCA_949752745.1). Taxonomy (NCBI): domain Eukaryota; kingdom Metazoa; phylum Annelida; class Polychaeta; order Sabellida; family Serpulidae; genus Protula; species Protula sp. h YS-2021. The sequence goes on from OX457030.1 coordinate 71,627,729, forward strand.
TTTGAGTTCAATGATTGTGCCAGTGTACATTTATCATCCGTCCAAACCCCAGAAAAGGAAATTAGTCTATGCTCTTCTAGATACGCAATCTGATACCTCCTTTATCCTGGATGATACTTTGAAATGGCTGGGAGTAGTCAGTCGTGATACTACGCTATCATTGTCAACGATGTTGCCAAAGATCGCCGCATTGAATGCAAACGTGTTAACGGTCTGGTTGTTAAGGGCGTCAGTAGTGACGAGGAAATTTCTTTGCCAACATTGTACTCCAGACCTATCATGCCGGCTAATCGCGCCCACATTCCAACGGCGTCGATGGCAAAGAGGTGGCCACACTTACAATTCTTGAAGAACAAGCTGATGCCTGTTGATCCTGGGGCAGAGATAGGACTTCTCATTGGTTATAATTGTACTCGTGCCCTTATACCTAGGCAGGTTGTTGCTTCTCAGAGTGGGCCTTTTGCTCAAAGGACTGATCTTGGATGGGGTATTGTGGGATTGGTTACCTGCCCCTCCGTGTCAAATTGTTCACAAACAGGATTTTCACACAGAGTTTTGGCGTACGAAGTAGAAAACCAAAAGGTTAACCAGTTGTGCTTTCGCACTCAAACCAAAGAATTGTCTCCTCGAGAAGTGTTAGCGGTATTAGAGTCTGACTTCAAGGATGTCTCTCAAGGTATTGGTCTTTCACGAGACGATGTGAAATTTTTAGATATCATGATGTCCAATGTTTCCGTGGATCAAAACGGACATTATGTTATGCCGCTACCTTTCAAAGAAAAGAAAACTTTGCCGAACAATCGCTCGGTTGCGGAGAAACGTCTCCAACATTTGAGAAAGCGGTTTGATCGCGATCCCGAATACAAAGCAAAATACATAGGCTTCATATCAGAAATGATCGAGAAGGGTTATGCAAGCAAGGTTGCGAGTTGCGATTTAGAAAAGGTTATTTGGTTTCTTCCGCATCATGGCGTTGTTAACGTTAGAAACAAACTTAGAGTCGTCTTTGATTGCAGTGCAAAGTTTAAAGGTACTAGTTTAAATGATTGCTTGCTTCAGGGACCTGACTTAACAAACTCCTTGCTCGGTGTGTTACTCAGGTTTCGCCAAGATGTCATTGCCTTTGGTTGTGATATAACCAAAATGTATTACCAATTCCGCGTTCCTGAAAGAGATAGATACTACATGTGCTTCTTGTGGTGGCCATCAGGGGATTTATCCAGGGAGCCATGTGTATATGCCATGGATGTTCACACCTTTGGACTTCGTTCGTCTTGTTTGGAAAACAGCTTCTCCAGCAGCTCTGTATATCTGGTGTGAACTGGGACGACCCGATTCCATCGGCACTTCGGTCAACATGTATCAAATGGTTGGATAGTTTTCCAGAGTTAGAGAGAATTTCGGTTCCTCGTTGTCTTGTCCCCGGAGGTGTCACGGTAGTTGAGTTTCAGCTTCATCATTTTTGCGACGCGTCCTTGGCAGGCTATGGCTGCTGTAGCTACTTGAGAACATTAGACAGCATGGGTGGCATTCACGTGTCATTTGTTATGGCCAAGTGTAGAGTTGCCCCCATAAAGATGATCACGATCCCTCGTTTGGAGTTGACTGCTGCAGTCTTGGCTGTCAAGGTAGCTAAGCTTCTCGAGTCTGAATTGGAATTTGAGGCCAAACATTACTTTTGGACAGATAGCACAGTGGTTCTTGGTTATATATCAAACATGGCAAGACGGTTTCAAGTGTTTGTTGCAAACAGGGTCGGATTCATTCACTCCCACACGAATGTTAATCAATGGAATCATGTATCCGGGGAACTTAATGTATCCGATCTTGCCTCTCGTGGTTGTTTACCCAACGAACTTGTTGCCTCCAAATGGTTCTCTGGTCCAGAATTCTTAAAATCGTCGAAACTTCCTTTGTCTCCTGTGGATCTACAACTTACGACTGTTAGCGATACTGATCCTGAAGTGAGACGGGTTAAGTCTCATGCTGCAAATTCAACAAAAGCTTTTGACATTAGCAGATTTTCCCACATTTCAACTTGGCGTCGATTGAAAAGAGTTGTTGCATTGATCTGTCTTTGGTTTGAAGCTCTCAAGGCGAAGAGGTTTTCTTCGGTGTCCACTAGGAGTTCGAAGTCGGTGTACGACTCATTGTCTGTGGAAAGCCTTGCCTCTTCTGAAAAATCAGTGCTAAAACTTGTGCAAAAGTCAGCCTTTCCGGAGGAAATTGACGCTATGCTTCAGTCAAATCCAGTCAAACTTAACAGTCCGCTTAGCAAATTGGACTGTATTTTGTGTGATGGTTTGCTTAAGGTTGGAGGTCGACTTAAGAAATCTGCTTTGTCTCAACAATTTGTCCATCCAGTAGTAGTACCAAAGTCTTCTCACGTTGCTGGTTTGATCATTGATCATTGTCATCGTGAAGTATTGCACCAAGGCAAAGGGATGACGTTAAACGCGATTAGGTCCAGTGGTTTCTGGATTGTGGGTTGTAGGCAGTTAGTTGCTAGACATATATTTCGTTGTGTTGTTTGTAGACGCTTGCGTGCTGTTGCTAGTTATCAAAATATGGCTGATCTACCACCCGACCGCATTGAACCTAGCCCACCGTTTACGTTTTGTGGTGTCGATTTATTTGGGCCTTTCATTATCCGTGAAGGCCGAAAGGAGCTCAAACGCTGGGGTTGCATCTTCACGTGTCTGGCATCACGTGCGGTTCATTTGGAAATAGTTACGTCTTTGTCCACAAGTTCCTTTATCAATGCCTTGAGGAGGTCCATTGCCATCAGAGGTCCAATTACTTTGCTACGGTGCGATCAAGGCACAAATTTTATTGGAGCCGACCGTGAGCTCAAGCAGGCTTTTGAACAAATAGTTGACCCTGAGGTGAAGAGTTTTCTCTTGGAAAACAACTGTGTCTTTGAAATCAAAGCCAACCCACCAACAGCATCCCATATGTCAGGGGCATGGGAGCGGCTAATCAGATCTGTTCGTAGTATATTGAATACACTCCTGCTTCAAAATGGTGAACAGTTAGATGACGACTCGCTTCGAACCTTTTTCACAGAGGTTGCTGCGGTTCTCAACAGTCGACCCTTGACTTTGGAATATCTTTCTGATCCCAACTTTTCGGAACCTTTGACTCTAAATCACATTCTCACTACAAAAAACAAGATTGTTGTTTCTCCACCTGGATCCTTTCAGCGTGAGGACTTGTATTCCATCAAACGATGGCGTCGAGTCCAATATTTAGTCGATCAATTTTGGTCAAGATGGAAACTCGAATATTTGAAAGGTCTTCAGTTTAGAGCTAAATGGGTACGCCCTCAACGCAATTTTGAAATAGGTGATGTTGTTGTTCTCAAAGATGATTCTGTTCCAAGAAATCTTTGGAATTTGGCTCGTGTTTCTGGTGTTGTTAAATCACGAGATGGTCTGGTTCGAAGTGTGAAGATTGTCTTAGGCGATAAAGAGTTGGACAAAAATGGTCGAAGGATAAAGAAACTTACATGTCTGGAGCGTCCAATTAATAAGTTAGTTCTTCTTGTGGAAAGTTGCACATAGTGAGGTGCTTTGTGAATTAGTCTTGTGCTGTAGAGTAGATCATATTGTGGGGTAGATTCCCCGCCAAGTGTCTTTGAAGTATTTGTATAGCCCAGTCCTGTATTTTGTTGAATCTGCATACATGTATTATTTTTATGCAGATGACTTTGTAGTTGAAGTGTCTTTTTTTAGTATATGTTATGTTAGTAAACCATTAACTGATTGTTGCAATTACAATGATGTGAAATTACCTAGTAATTTGGGGAGCCATGTAGCGGACAGACGTTTTTGAAAACACGTTTCGAGAGGGGCCCATGGCATTGCCATTATCCCGTGCCATGTGGTATCGCTCTTCCATTTCATCATCAGCAGTCAAAGTGAAAGGACGTGTTTTGCTTAGAGCTTTTTGTTTGTAACCGTCTTTAGGCGCACCACACTAGGTAAATATTACATAAATTGGTACTCTAATGTTATTTGTTTAAGTAAATAATGGTTTCAGATAAATTTTATGGTCAGTTTTGAATGGTTTGTTGGTTTATAATACGAGTTTTGGCTGATGTCACATGCTGTGTCGTGGGTTTTGTATGACGAATTTATCGTTAAAGATTTATTAAATGTTATTTTGTATGCCGGGGCCGAAAAGCAGTGCGCATTGTGTTGTTATTTCAGTCACGGAGCGATGTTGGGACAATAAATACAGAGCATAACACGTCCGACTTCTTTGTTCTTCGCCCTCCGTCGCTACAGTTAGAACATATAATGTATGTTTTGTTATGGAAACTTGTTTGCACGTACATACATTTTGTCCAAACAAGTTCTTCGGAACTATTCAATCCAGCGTTCTTAAATTTTATGCAGTGGAAATATACAAATTTTAGATGTGCAACGTGGTATTATTTTTGAAGTTAGCTGACAATTCTAAAAAATATTGGTAGTTCTTCACGAAACTTGTTAGCATAAGGATAAGTTGTACCCAAACAAGTTCTCCAAAACTATTCCAACCAACATTCTGAAATTTTATGAAGTGAAAATATATATATTGTACGCGTGCAACGTAGTATTATTTTTGAAATCGGAAAAAAGTGTAAAAAATACGACTTCTTAAAAATATATTTTATGTAAACTTGTTTGCAATTTCAATTTGTCCAGACGCGTTCTCAGGTAGCCTTTCTTGTTCAGTCTTTATTTCGTCAGAACATGGATAATATATTTAAAGGCGGTTATACATGCACTAAAAATTGCTGAATAAGAAAAAGAGAAGACCTCTATGTTTGATAAATCAGCTGTTTAAAACCTTTTTACTTTATTCATGAAAGGTTTTTTTACGTTAAATATGAATGATGTGTCCCACGAAACAGGTTGAAATGCATACTGAACAGCTGTAGTATCCATTAATTTCAGTTACATGTAAGGCAATGTAGGTTTTTCAATTTCACTGAATTTACTAACATCCAATGACATTTTGTGTTACACGAGGGATCCTGCCTCATTGAGGCTCTAGTTTATTGGAGCTTATTGGAGCTTTTGAACCTCTCCGTGCCATTGCCAGTGTCCTGAGGCTGTGATGTAAATAGAAGATAATAGTAAGCTAAGACTTAATTTACTTAGATCTTGGTGCGCAGAGTAAACGAGTAAAGCAATTACCAACTGTCAATCATCTTTCTTAATATAAGTGCACACACATATATTTTTGAGAGCTTTTACATATTTGCAGTTGTGATTGTGAAGTTCTTTTGCTAACGGTGAAATAAATCTGACATAATTTAATACGAGACTTGCTGAGAAAAGGGTCGAAATTGACTGGTAGTTTAACTATATTTAACCGTAATAACTATTTATATCTTACAAATATACATGCTTCTCCTACCAACGCATCTTCAGTTTAATACGGCACAAGACTATTCCGTCTGCTCGTATTTTTAGCACTGCGATACAGTAAAAGAGAAATTTTTACTCTTGCCGGTGAATAACGTTTTACGACCTAGAATGGGAACATGTTTTTTTTTCACTTAAGTCGCTTACTCTCCTTACCTCCCCCCGCGCCCCATCTCTTCGCCCTTGAAAGGTCAACACATTAGCTTGAACTATATTTCTAACCTCTGTTTGTAGCCCTCCGTCTATTTCCTCATTTCCTCATTTTCTCCCCCCCCCCCAAACCAGACATCCTATCAATTCACATCTAATTGTAACGATAACCTTTTCTTTACGAACTACATGCTAGTTTGTGTTTTAGAGGGCGACTTTCCCAGTTTATGCTGCTACTAGGGGCGTAAGGAGAAAATCTCCCGTGGGGGGGGGTAATAACATAATCACTCAGAAAAAGTGGCAGAGGCGATTGGCCGAAATTTTCGAAAACAATTCTAAAGTAGGAACCCTTTTGTCGAATTTTCCTAAATAGTAAAGAACTGCATAACACTTTTGATCTGAATGTTATCAAATTTTGCATGAATGTTACAACTTACTGGGTAGGCCTCTCTTGAAAATTTTTGGTCATCTGCCAAAAATTGGCCAAATAGAAGGCATTTCATTTTTTCTCTTGACAGCTGTACATTTTTGGCGATCCACCAAATATTAAAGAAATGGGAGAATGCATTTATAATTTGTTGGTTGACAGTGCTTTGATACTGTTAAAAGTGCTTTGTCACCCACAATTTTAACTGGATTACCTTCGCTTTGTGCATAAATGTTCACTAGTCTGTTCTCTCAAACATTGTATTGCAATGTATAGAAGAAAGGAGAGTTCCAGCACAGGAAGTGACGTCATAATGACATCATAGGGTGTGCCAGAATTCCCATAAGAGTTCTGAAACAGATGGTGATTGATAGAGCGCGCGTTCGTGTCAATGACGTCATGACGTTATAATGACGTCATCATGACGTTAAAACGTTATGGCATCATACTAAGACTCTCCTAAGCAGCATAATCCTAAGTCACCTGTCAATCATCGTGGCGTCATCAGTCACGGGATCTGTCAATCATCATCAGTCACATGACCTGTCAATCATAAGTTATATGACCCTAACCCTATATGAGGAATATTTTCCCGAACATTAACCTTACGTCCCGCGTGGCCCACTTGGTTGAGCATGGGTCTTGTAAGCGGACCCATGGTCGGAACGTTGGTGGTTCGATCCCACCTCGGGCATCACTTTCACCTTCTGTCTATCATACCTTCAGACTCCCCCCTAGGCCATAGCGCATACATTCATCACGTACTCATTCATAACACACATTCGTCATACACATTCATCATGCACTCATTCATAATGTACTCATTCACAATGCTCATCCATAATACACTTCCATAATGCACTCTATGGTTTAGGGTTAGGCTGCCCATACCTGGGCTCGAGCCACCAACCTTCCAGGCATGGGTCCGACCAAAAGTCCCACTCTCTACCAACTGAGCTATTCCGGCTTAACCAAAATGTTTGTGAAAACATGATATATTTAGACTATAATGCACACATTCATGTACTCCGAAGTCATATTAGTGGGAAAATGAGGGTTCTAAAGCTTATCTAACAAAGTTAGTTTTCAAAAACTTATTATGTATAAAATAGGTTTGGACATTTTAATAAGCCACTTATTCGAATACTCTAAAGTCATAGTAGTGGGAATATGAGGGTTCTAAAGCACATTTAACAAATTTAGTTTTTGATAACATATGATGTATAAAATAACTTTTAGCATTTTAGCATGCTACTTATGCTTGATGCTTCTACACCAACTTAAACAAATTTTGTTTTTTGACAACATATTATGTATAAAATAAGTTTGAACATTTCACCATGTTGTAGTAGAGGAAAAATAAGGATTCTAAACCAACTTTAGCAAATTTAGTTTTTGAAAACATATTATTTATAAATAATCTTGAACATTTCAGCATGCTACTTATTCGAATGCTTTGAAGTCATAGTAGGGGTAAAACCAACTTTAACAAATTGAGTTTTTTGAAAAATATAAGATGTGTAAAAAAGTTTGACATAAGACATAAGTTTTTGTGAGAAGAGCACACCATTCAAACATGTATTCGAATGGCAATATCCCACTCAAAGACGTGTTTGAATGGCAAGCCATCATTCAAACACGTGTTTGAATTATTATTGGAACATATTACGTCATGGTATTGTTCAACAATTTTTTAATAGCTTCAACAATTGTTCAACATTTTCAACATGTTGTTCAACATGTTAAGCATGTTCAACATGTTGTTTATCAAGTTATTCAACAAGTTGTATATAAAGCTATGTTTAAAGACTTTCTCATCATTTGAAAATGTAGGTTGAACTGAACGGATGTATAAATGCAACATTCATTCGAAATATTACAATTGGCCACAAAGTTATATGTGGTAAAGTTATTTCTAAACATATTAGAACATAGTGTGTCCAACCGTGAGTGTAACATTTCCCTATAGAGCATGAAAGGCACCTGCCCTCAGTCGTAACACACATTCTGTATTAAGATACTGAAGAGTGAACATGTCTGCAGTGAGTGAACAACAAATACCAACTAAGACAATGCCTGCAGAAAATTTTATAGTAAAGCCTGAGACAACACCTACAGCAAAGTCTAAGGCAATGCCCATGGTAAAGTCTAAGGTAGGTGAAGTCACGTCAGAAGTGTCCAAAGCGACCACATCTTAAAAAGATAAAAAGAGATGAGTTACCAGCTAAGACGGCGCCGTGTAAAATGCGAAAAATTAAGACAGAGCCTAATATGAAGCAAGAACCGGAGCGTAAAGCTGATACCACCATGAAGAAGATTCACCGATTATGATACCCATCAATGGAGAAACATAAATTAAATTGGTAAAATATCAACAGAAAGTGATGATTAGCATTCGTGAATATATTACGGATCATGCATCTGGGAGGTTATAGAGATAGTAGTGTTCTGGATCTTCCCGCCTTAGTATAATTAATGCACGTCCACGATTCCCCGTTCCTTCCCTGCATGCTTTAGAATGTTTGGCCAGTGTAACTTTAGCGTCTAAGAGTAAAACAGCTTTTCAGAAATATATTTAGTTTTATTAGAATATTACAACAGCCCACCAAAACATGGTGTCAGATGTGGTTATATATGTTTCTGGAAAAAAATAGTGTGTTTATAAGCAAAAATATCTGTTTTATTAGAGAACATATTCAATTTCCATGTGGTGAATACCCCGTGGAGAAAAAGAAGAAAAAGACGCTTAAAACTGTTGCACTCAGCCACGTTTGGAGTAATTTAAAAAAAGAGGATATTCTAAAAATTAGTGGCTGAACAAGCTAAAGGATGGTGGCAAACTTTCCCGTACCGAGTTGTATGGAGGTGAAAGGTGGCATGGTCACCAACAGGCAATTTTTCCGCGATCAGTGGGAAGATTACGAGGTCACCACAGGATTAAACGCAAAGGAAGACTCAGTTCGTGTTGCGTCGGTACGTGCGGTGATGGGCAAGGATTGTCTTCGTATTTTTAAGAGTCTGACCCTCTCTGAAGAAGACAAAACCAGCCCCAAAAAGTGTTTAGATGCGCTCGAAAATTATTTCGTTCCCACCCGAAACGAAATTTACGAGCGCTATCTGTTCTACACGAGAGATCAGGCCCCCAACGAAACCGTGGATTAGTAGGTAACGTATTTACGCCAGCTGGTCAAATCGTGCAATTTCGAGCCGACGTCAGAAGACAGTTTACTTCGTGACAGGTTGGTACTGGGGACCAAAGACAAGGCCGCACGGGTGAGGATGTTTCATGAAAAGAAACTGGACCTCAATACGGCAATGGACATGTTGCGAGCCAGTGAGGCTACGGCGTCCCAGATTTGCGAAATCGATCGCACAGAGTCAGACGAAGTCACTAATTTTGCCACGAGACAGACGAAAAGGTCAGTAAAAATACTACAAATACTGTCTAAAAGTGCACGAGTGTGGTAAAAGAAATTGCCCAGCGTACAGCAAAACATGTTCCCAGTGTGGGGAACGAAATCATTTCCATGGCAGTATGGTGTGTAAAGGTGACGGTGGGCGAAAACAGGCAAAATCCGAAAGAGGCATGACCAAAACAAAGAAGAATAGAGACAAAAAACTCGCGTACTTCGTTGAGTTTGAGGTATCTAGTGATAACTCCTGTTTCTCCATCACTCACACAGTTAACCATGTGAAAGTGAGTGGGTGCCCTACGAGATCCACCTATCCGACCAGAAGGGAGCGAGCGGTGAAACAGCTACACAGTGCATTATGGACACAGGTACTACTTGTAACATTATGTCCATTGATGACTTAAATAAGATAGTGCCTAATGCAGTCCTTCGGAGAAGTGAGAGCAGGCTCAACCTGTATGATGGTTCTTACATGAAGCCGCTAGGGGTGTACAGTTTGTACGGTACACACGGTAGGAAGACGCTTCGCTTGAGATTTGAAGTAGTCTCCACCTCAGTTGCTAGGAAACCACTGCTCAGTATCAACACCTGTCAGAAATTTGGATTAATTACTATCAACGTGAGCGGGAGCGGTCATGAGAGTGCACGTGGTGATAAGACAGTGAACTTTTCAAGACAACAGGGTTCGAAACAGGCAAGCACAGAGAAACCGCCAATTGATCTGCTGCAGGAGTACAGTGATGTATTTGAGGGGTTAGGATGTTTGCCCGGCGAATTGCATTTGGAACTAGACACAGCGGTGCCACCAGTTCAGCATGCACCCCGTAAAGTGCCTATCGCTATGAGAAGATTGACTCCATGGTACTAATGGGAGTCATAGCAGCCGTTCAGGAACCGACAGACTGGATATCGTCTATAGTAGTGGTCAAAAGACCGGATAAACTCCGAATATGTTTAGATCCAAAAGATTTAAGCCAGGCCTTGAAGAGAAACCACTACCCGATGCCGGTGATTGAGGATATATTGCCTGAGCTGTCTAAGGCCAAAGTTTTTTCAGTTCTAGATGCCCGTGACGGCTTTCATCGTGTCAAGCTGGATGAAGAAAGCAGCTTTCTAACGACATTTAGGACCCCATTTGGGAGGTACAGGTGGCTGCGTATGCCGTTTGGTTTAAAGCCAGCTCCAGAAGAATACCAACAGCGCCAGAAGCAAGCACTGGAGGGCCTGGAAGGGATATTCGTCATTGCGGATGATAACTTAGTAGCTGGTTGTGGTGACACTCAGGAAGAGGCAATCAAGGACCATGACCGGAAGTTACGAAGTCTGCTGGAGCGGTGCCGACAAAAGAACTTGAAGCTGAATAGGAAGAAAGCCAAGCTTAGGCTCTCAGAGGTCAAATTTGTGGGCCATATTTTAACACCAGAGGGTGTCAGAGCCGATCCTGAGAAGATATCAGTGATCCTGGATATGCCACGACCTACCTGTGTTAAAGAAGTTCAGCGATTTACTGGTTTTATTCAGTACTTGTCGAAGTTTTTGCCAAGTTTGTCGGAGATAGGAGAGCCACTACGGAGGCTTACTCAAAAGAATGCAGTTTGGCACTGGGAGAGTCAACAGGAGAAGTCGTTTCAAGAGTGCAAGAGGCTAGTAACGTCACCGCCAGTTCTCAGGTACTACGATGAGAAGTTACCGCTAAAACTGCAGGTAGACGCGAGTGAAAAGTTAATTGGTGCGACTTTGCTCCAGGAGGGACAGCCTATTTGCTTTGCAGCTCGAGCGCTGACTCCAACCGAACAGAGATATGCGTGCATAGAGCGCGAGTGCCTAGCGGTCTGCTTTGGTTGTGACAGGTATGATCAATATTTGTCTTGTAAGTCAGAGATCACAACGGTGGAAAGTGACCACAAGCCATTGGAGACGATTTTCCGCAAAAGTCTACTCTCCGCTCTGAAGAGATTACAGAGAATGCCTCTGAGATTGCAGAAATACAATCTGGATGTCAAATACAAGAAGGGTGAAAATATGTACATTTCAGATTTTCTTAGCAGAATCCAGCTGCCACAGAGTACGCAGAAGCCCAAGCAGCACTACGACGTGTTTTATAAACACATTGAAGAAATGAATTTCACCGACTATGTACCAAAAATGACGGACTGTACATTACAGAAAATCCAACGGGATACCGTTTTTGACGTAGATTATTTTTCGGACTTCTTCGAAATTGATCGTCTTTGTTCCACCACCTCAAAAGATATTATCGCTGCAGTAGAGCCCCATTTGGCACGGTATGGCACTGTGAATGAACTGATAAGCGATAACTTCCCGAATCTGGTCAGTGACGAGTTTGCCAGTTTCTGCAGTGAATGGGAAATTAAACATGTCACGATGAGTCCACTGCACTCACAAGGAAATGGAAAAGTGGAGGCATATGTTAAAACAGCTGCCGAAAAAAGCAAAACAGTCAAACTCCAACTTCAACCAAGTGCTATTAGACTGGCGCAACATCCCATCAGAAGGAATCAACCTATCGCCAGCACAGCGGCTTATGTCCCGTAGTACAAAAACGTTGCTGCCGACGGCAAGGAAATTTTTGCAACCAGAAGTCTGCCAGGGCGTCGCCGAAAAGATACACCTAAAACGTCAGAAAGTCAAACAACATTTTGAAAAAAAAGCCAGACCCCTTCCAGAATTAAATCCCGGTCAACCAGTGTACATTAGGAATAACAAAACCACAGGAACACCATGGCGTCCAGCAACAGTGGAACAGCAACTGACAGATCGCTCGTATATCGTTAGTGCAGACGACAAGCTATACAGAAGAAACAGGATCCACTTGAAACTTGACAGAGAAAGGTAGGAAAATATATCTGTGATGAAAGAACAGCAAGCCAAGGCCATCACAAATAAGAACGGAGGTAACAGCATAGAAACACCGGTATTGACAGAAAACACTGTTCTCAGCGACCAACCGAGACGCAGCGTTCGTGTGAAAAAGGCTCACACGCCTTATGTGCATATTCCGTAGAAGTGTTTTTTATTATTCCTGTTATTGTGACTAAATAAACTGTAATTAAAAAAAAGGCTGAAATGCATTGAGGCAGAATAACCCTCAGATTCGGTCCGAGTTCAGAGGTAGTCTACCCTCTTCGCTCATGTGTTGGCGCATTTTTATTTTTTTTCTAATGAAATAACGTTATTAATGCAATTAAGTTTATGTTTAAGTTAGGTTTACGTTTATGTAAATGATCACTTCTTTAAAATGCCATACGATTAGAATCAGGAATAATTTGCATGTAATCGTTAGTTTGAATGTAATCGTTAGTTTCAATAGCGAGCAGCGTAAATCTAATAAGCACTGTAAACGTAAAGGTAATGTTATTTTTCTTTTGATAAGGGGGATGTTATAGAGATAATAGTGTTCTTGATCTTCCCGCCTTAGTATAATTAATGAGCGTCCACGATTCACCGTTCCTTCCCTGCATGCTTTAGAATGTTTGGCCAGTGTAACTTTAGCGTCTGAGAGTAAACACAGCTTTTCAGAAACATATTTAGTTTTATTAGAATATTACAACAGCCCACCAAAACAAAGAAGGAAATTTTGTTGTCATTGAAAGACTGGCAAATGCTGAAGAACAAATGACGTCAGTGGATCTCATGCTTCAGAAAATAGATGTGTATAAATGCAGTGACTGTCAGAAGATGGTTAAGTTGAAAGTCATATGCGACTGTATACAGTTTCAACAGTATGACTATGACATGAATTAACATTATCTATGTTGATGTAAAGTCAGTTTCTATAACATTTGTAAAGTTATCAATTTAAGTTCTTATGAGTGGGTACATGTATTAGCATAATATGTATTTGAAATATTTTTGTTTTGTTTTATCATAATTGTAAATATTTGAATATTTAATAAAAGAAACACATATGATGCTTTTCAACTTATTTATTTTTCTCATACAATACTTGGATATAATACACAATAATAAAATACTTGAATATAACACATACTGATGCAATACTTGAATATAATACATAATAATACAAAATTAATTACAGTACATAATTTATGATATATGGTTTACGTGTGAATTCACACCGCACCAGGGACCTTAACCTCTCGCGACTTCATATGTTGCAAAGCAAGACATATATTATACAACGCTTAAGTTAATAAAATATTACAACATTTATGAAGTATTTATTATAAAGTTTAGTCAAATAAGACTATTTTTCTGCATCTGTTTCACTCTGTTTACTGTCCATGCCACTTTATTTGTCACTGCTGTCATCCTCCTCCTCTATATCTAGTAGCTCTTCAAAGAATGCATTGTTTTCCTTTATAGCCGCCTTTACTACCTTTGAATACTTATAATGTTTTTTATAAACAAAGTAATCAAAGTCCTCTAAAATTTTTTGATAATCTTGGCTTTGTTCTAGACGTTGGGTATATTTGAATAGTCTCATAGTTGTTTTAGTCCATGCTTTTAAATGGGTCGAAGGTCATCACTTGCTACAGACTTTTGAACCATATCATGTCAAACAGTCTATTTTTGACTCACTGTCGGAGTCTGTTTCTGACTCACTTTCAGAACTCCTGTCATCAGCATCCTCACCACACTGCTCCATATGTTTGAGCAAAGCTTCTTCGCTGTTGTATAATGCACCACATTCTGTACAAGCACATGCATTCTTTTAAGCCATGTTGACGCGTTGACTATCCATAGAAGACTCATCTAAAGTTTCCGTGAAAGGTAGTTTTACAGGGTTTTCCATATCCGATTCTTCATCCACTTCTGAAGTGTGAGCAATCTTTAAGTGTCTTTTAGGACTGGGGTGGGGGTCTGAAGGTATGATACACAGATGGTAGAAGGGACGTCTCCTGTGGGTTTGACGTCATTATGACGTCAAAAAGAGTGGTAGAAACCCCGTTTCCTCATGATAGACAGATGATATCAGGGACGTCTACTAGGGGTCTGACGTCATTATGACGTCAAAAAGTGAGGTAAAAACCCCGTTTCCTCATGATAGACAGATGGTAGAAGGGACGTCTCCTGGCGGTCTTACGTCATTATGACGTCATTATAACGTGACAACATTGACACGGGTGCGCACTCTGTCAATCACCATCTGTTTCAGAACTCTCATGGGAATTCTGGCACACCCTATGATGTCATTATGACGGGACTTCCTGTTCCAGAACTGTCGTTTCTGAACTACTTATAGAGTAATTTTATAGTACAGCACCTAAGGGCTTTACAATTCTAAAGTAGAAGCTAAAATATAACATGAATATACTAAAATCTGATGATAAGAGACAATTACTATTCATATGCAATACTGAATAGATGCATCTTTAGTGATTTTTTAAAACTAGAAAATGATTTTGACGCTCTGAGGTTGAAAGGCAGTTCATTTCATAATATTTAGCCCACATTTTGAAATGATCTTTCGCCATATTTTGTCCTAGCATGCTTTTCAACTAAAAGGAGTTTGTCCTCTGAAAAGATACTAGGTGTAAGGAGTCATGTGCTGTGCCATTCAGGGAATTATAGCAGATCCCCTGCTGAGTCGAAAGCCAGTGTGGTTCTTTGAGAGTGTGTGATATATGGTGGTACTTACTTCTTGGATATAAATGTTATTTTTTGGAGATCCGCCACATATTGACTGAATGCGGGGGAGAGGGTGGGGAGCGAGTCCCATTTTTTTCTAACTAAACTTTTGGGGTGTCGATACGCCCAACACTTGCAGTGAGAAGTGCCAGCCATCACCGCGTGCTTTAACTAACTTCCTGCTCTGATGTCTATGACGTAAATCCGTCTCCCGGGTGGCGCCACGGCCAATTCTAACAAACCATCGAATATAGGCGTAATGTCACACCACAACCGATAAACTGCTCTGTATCTGGGTTAGACTAAATATGGAGCAGTTTTAGGTGAGATAGGAACAAAATGTTTGATGGATTAGTAAAGGCCATAACAATGTTCTGCAGCTGGTAGATGAATTTGTAATTTAACCTGGTATGACCAATTGTTCAGTCCGTTTGTTCAAATACTTTTGCTAGTGTGGGGTTTTGCTATTTGGACGTTGTTTATCCTCCCAATACGAGAATTCGTATATATTTTTGAAATTTGCTGAAAGTTCTGTCGTCTTAACTACAACAAATTGGTTAAATATACAAGAAATGACGGAAATTTAGGATATATTCACTTAAATGGAAATATATTCCCAAATATGCTGTAGTGCATGCAGAATAACATGTAAAACATGCATATAATTGCTGACCACTTGCCGAGGCGCGTGTACATGCAGAAAATCTTTATGCGTTTCATATTATGCCTTTATACAATTAGAACCTATCGGACTGCCTGATCGAAGTATAGCCCCCAATCCCTAAAAGAGCAAACTCGCTTATATGATCGAAGTAGGGTAAAAGTGGGGCTCCGAAAACAGGAAGTGACGTCATAATGACGTCAGGAGGTGTTTTTGGAGCCCCATGGGGCTCCGAAAATAGTGATGTCATATTGACGTCATATTGACGTCATATGGACGCGTTATGGAGGTCATATGGAGATCATATGGAGGTCATATGGAGGTCATATGGAGGTCATATGAACGTCATATGAACGTCATAATGACGTGATAGGGATAGTGGGCGGCCATTCAAACGGGCGGCCATTCAAACGACCATTCAAACGGGCGGCCATTGAAACGGGCAGCTGGAGCACACTTTTTTAATTTTTTATTTCTCTCCACACACATAACACCGCAGCAGACGGACAGATGAGACACCTCCCCAAACGTACAAGTTCTCCATTTTATAAATAGAGAACTCATAGCTACATGGTTAGAGCTAACCTATAAGGCTCCCTTAAAGTCAAAAGGGGGTATAAAAATAGTCCCCTTTTTTCATTTCCCACACTCTCATTCATACACATACATACTAACACCATGACACGATTAGCGCTTATTTCGTATTAGTGGATGGCCCTTAGAAGGGCCGGCAGGTTTTTGCTGCTGCCGGACTCAGAAAAATTCGACGATGTCTTGGACTGGCCTTGCGCAGTGTGTTAATTGCTGGCTGTTGAAAACGTAATGATCCGTTTTCAGTCCGCAGGTGAAGCATGCAGTCGTGTATTCATCAGCAAGCGCCATCATCTGGGCCAAATTGCAGCGCAGTAAATACATGATTGATGACCGCAATCCACAGCAATAACGCGATCAGGACTAAGCATGCAGCCGCATGCGATACATATGTCGAGGTCTTGCTGGAAGAAGAATCTTGCCCATGCTGGATACTCTTCCTCCTCAAGTCTTGATGGTATCGATTCCCCCAGCATGGTGCATCGGAAGTAAGCCTCGACGTAATGTCCCTGCTCAATGTTTTCCAACCGCTTTCCCAGCGTCACCCCCCGGTTAAAAAAGACCGAAACACAGAGGACCTTGGCGTTGGCAGGGTCCGGCAGCATCTGGTAGAAAAAATATCTCACAGGCTGGTTCACTGGCGGCACCACCGGCACTTGCACCTCCCTGACTTCCCTCACCGTGAGAACATCGTTTAACGCATAGAAGAGCTCCATTGCCGTGAGAGATGAAAGCGGTTGTGAGCCTGAACCGAAATGAATACCGCTTATATACCACCTTAAGTGCGGACTCCCCCGGGTTCTCACTGAGGACCCCCCCCATCGAGCGATAAAAGGAAGGACCCCCCTCGGAGATAGAAGCAAACTGCCTGCATTATGTGGGGACCCCCCTCGGAGATAGAAGCAAACTGCCTGCATTATGTGAGGACCCCCCGGGTACTCATACATGTACTATGTCTGGACCCCCCCCCCTCCCCTGGTCGGCATATAATGCGAGGATGGTTGCTAGTATGTAGTAGTATATAAATGCGGGTTAAAGACTGCATTACCCAAAACAAGCAGCAAGATGTCAGCAAGTCATACAATCACAGTGATGCGAAACGGCAAGGCAGTGACTCTAAAAACAGAATGTTATATACCACGCCGGTACTGTTGTAAGACCTGCGGCGGTTTGCTCTGGTACAAGTTTACTGCAAGATTACCTGGACCGGAGCCATGCACAGACTGCTGGTGGTGCGGTGCGACGCTGAAAAACTTTGGATATTATAATTTTCATCCTTTCAAGTGTTCACGAAGACCTTTCACGATGGAACAATATTACAGATATCAGTGTGATTGCGGAAATCCGACTTGCTGGTGAAGAGTCAACTTACTAACATCTTTTGGCACTTCTAGGGGCCATCCTCTGTTCTGAAATGAAATGAACGCATCCTCTGTTCTGAAATTCTGTCTATGTATGAGTGTGTATAAAAGGGGTATGTCTGAGATTATATTTCAGCATTTCAGTTTCAGCAGTTGACGGAACAACAACCAGCTAAGATGAAACGTGAAGAGCATGGGAAAGGAGCAAAGAGACAAAAGATGGAAGAAGATGACATTTGGCCATACGGTCAAGTTCAGTGTATGGAATGCAATGTGAAATTTCCATCTATGGATACTTATGAGGCACATACATGCAGTAAAGCTAAGATGGAAGAAGATGACATTTGGCCATACGGTCAAGTTCAGTGTATGGAATGTAATGTAAAATTTCCATCTATGGATACTTATGAGGCACATGCATGCATACCAGCTGAGATGGACAATGTGTCTCATGAAGAACATGTTTCAAAGAAACAAAAGACAGGACAAGTAGGGAGTGGTATAAGGGTAGTCTTGGTGAAAACGCGCAGGAAAAACGGTTTGAATCTGAGGATGGATCAGATTTACTGCTTGAAATGCGACAGCAAGAGAACCGTATCAAGACACATTTTTTGGAGACCTTAAACCATGGAATGAAATGGTACATTGTCGTGCATGCACGTTTCAAGAAACTGACAGCAAATGATGAAGGTGTTATGGTAGAACAAGTGGATAATGCTTTTATCAGCAGTCCAACATATGCAGCATACAATCCAGCAGATATTGAGCAGGACCTGCCAGAAGCCTATAAAGAATTATTTACCAAGTTTGACGAACATGAGCGACAAGGCTCTTGCTGGGTATTGGATAACATACTGTACATTGAAGTACACACAGCTACGTTGATGACTCTAGAAGCGAGTAGTTTTATTCCACTACCGAAGAAAGTGAAGAAAACAGAAGGTGTGATAAACATTAAGAATGATGATAACAAGTGTTTCTTATGGTCAGTATTGGCTTACCTTCACCCTCATGACAACAACCGAAATCGCATGAATCATTACAAACTATTTGAGAAGGAATTAAAGGTGGAGGGTATGACATTTCCGACACCAATTACTGACATTCCAAAGTTTGAAAAGGAGAACGATGCAGCCATCAACGTGTTTGGATATGAACATGATGTAGTTGTTCCAATACAACTTAGTCGAAACGTCAGTGTGAGATAAATAAACTTACTTCTGATTAGCAATGACAAGACGAGGAATTACTGCCTCATCAAGAATTTTAGCAGACTTATGTCTTATCGATCAAAGCATAAGGCTACATATTTTTATTGTTTCAACTGTCTTCACGGGTTTGTACGACAAGATCTTTTAGATAAACATCGTGAAGTGCGTGACAAGAATGGAGCACAACGTTTATCATTTCCCAAGGAACCCTTCATCCAGTTCAAGAATGTAGCTAAACAACCGCGAGCACCTTTTGTTATTTATTCCGACTTTGAATGTTTCACGCAAAAGCATGAAGAAGGAGACAAGTATCAACATCATCGTCCAAACAGCTTTGCCTATGTGGTTGTGAGCCAGTACGACACACGTGCACCAGTTGTGTATCGAGGAGACAATGCTGTGAAAGTCTTTTTAGACCATATGGTGAATGAACGTGATCGTATTGTACGTGGTTAAGAGCGGCCAAAGGAAATGGTGATGACTCGTGAAGACAAAGAGAATTTCAAGAACGCTGTTGATTGCTACATTTGTCATGAACCTCTAGGAGCAGATCGTGTGAGAGATCATGACCACATCAATGGCAAATATCGTGGAGCAGCACACAATGAATGCAACTTACAATTCCGACTTAGAAAGGATCAGCAAGGGGATAAAGATTCTTTTATCATTCCCGTGTTTTTCCACAATTTGCGAGGCTATGACAGTCACCTGATCATGGAGGAAATTGGGAAATTCAAAGGTGAAACGATTACAGTCAATCCCAACGCCATTGAGAAATATATTGCATTCAGCATGAGCAATCTGAAATTTACAGACAGCTTTCAGTTCATGAGTACCTCTACAGAAGTTGGTATCCAACCTTGCAGCAGAAGGGAAAGATAACTTCTACAACATGACCTCTCACATTCAGGATAGTAACCAACAAGATTTGTTGCTGAGAAAGGGAGTGTACCTCTACGATTACGTGGACGAACCATCCAAGTTTGCTGAAACACAGCTACCATCAAAGGACAAGTTTTATAGTCAGCTTAGCGAAGAGGACATTAGCGATGAGGATTATGCGCATGCGCAGAAGGTGTGGGATACATTCAACTGTACCACATTTGGTGAATACCACGACCTGTACCTGAAATCAGATGTGTTATTACTAGCTGACGTGTTTGAAAATTTTCGTCAAGTATGCCTCAACACGTATGAATTGGATCCTGCTCACTACTATACAGCACCAGGACTGTCGTGGGATGCAATGTTGAAAGCGACAAAGGTGAAGTTGGAATTGATCAATGACATTGACATTATCAAATGGTTGAGCAAGGCATTCGCGGAGGAATATCTGTGATCACACACAAGTATGCGAAAGCGAATAATCCCTACGTAGCAGATTGCAATTCTGAGATACCAAACAACTATCTGATGTACCTCGACGCAAACAACTTGTATGGCTGGGCCATGTCACAAAGCATGCCGCAAAGAGGATTTATGTGGGTGAGCGAGCCAGAATCCCTCGACTTCATGGATGTAGCTGAAGATGATGACATTGGATTCATTTTGGAAGTGGATTTAGAATATCCAAATTCAATCCATGATCGTCATAATCACTACCCAGTGGCTCCAGAACGGAAATGTGTCAAATTTGGAGAATTGTCAGAGTAAAGTCAGAAGCTACTGGAAGATCTAAACATGAAAGGCAAACCCAGTGAAAAACTCATTCCTAACTTGTCTGAGAAGAAGAAATATGTACTTCATTACAGGAATTTACAACAATACGTCTCACTGGGTTTGAAAGTCACTAAAGTTCATCGCGCCATCATGTTTGAACAGAGCAAATGGTTGGCAAAATACATTACCTTGAACACGGAAAAGAGAAAATTGGCCAAGAACCCGTTTGAGAAAGACTTCTTCAAACTGATGAACAACTCTGTGTTTGGTAAAACCATGGAAAATGTGAGAAAGCGAATCAATGTTGAACTGGTTCACAAGGAAAAGCGGTTCAAGAAACTTGTAGCCAAACCTTCTTTCCACAAATTCAAAATTTTCAACGAAGATTTGACCGCGGTACATTTACGCAAAGTGGATTTGCTTCTGGATAAACCCATTCAAGTTGGCTTCACCATTCTCGACCTCAGCAAAGTGCTTATGTTCAACTTTCATTACAACTACATCATGACCAAGTATCCCAATGCCAAGTTGTTGTTCAGCGGCACCGACAGTCTATGTTACGACATAGAAACGGAAGATATCTACAAGGATATGCAGCAAGATGCTGACCTGTTCGACACAAGTGACTATCCGCCGGATCATTTCCTACATTCCAACGTGAACAAAAAAGTGATTGGGAAAATGAAAGATGAGACGGCAGGCGTCCCCATTGAAGAGTTTGTTGGACTCAGACCGAAAATGTACAGTTTATTGTGCGGTGGGAAAGAAAAACATACAGCTTAAGGCATCACTCGAGCTTGTCAAAGACGTATTAAACATGCGCAGTATAGAGACAGTTTGTTCAAGAAAACTCAAACGATGGCTACAGGACACATTATTCGAAGTCATAGTCACCAGCTTTTCTCGGAGAAGTTGAGGAAAGTAGCCCTCTCCCCATATGACGACAAGCGATATGTGCTGAATGATGGCTATTCCACCTTAGCGTATGGACATTACAAGGCTGTGGTATAAAAGAGGGGAGGTCCTCCAACAGAAGAGTTATTTGAGGTGGGAACATTGAAGCGTTAACATGGAACGTGAAAGTCGTAAGAGATCTACAACTGATATGGATACTCTTGCAGATACAGTTAAAGACTTAAAAGTGAAAAATCCTACCACTACCATCAAGAAATTGAAAGTGGAGACGGTGCCAACCCCACAGTCGTGGGATGGAATGCTTTCTCTAGGAAATGGAAAGTATATCAAGATTATGAAACAAAGCAATGAAGGTGTGGTAAACATTCGCAAATACCTCAGAGTTGAGGGGACTGGAAAAAACCGTCCAACGAAAAAGGGAATTTTGCTGACAATACCTGAATGGAAAATGCTGAAGAAGCAGGTGAAAGAAGTGGATAAAAGGCTTCGCAGACAAGAAGACAGCGCATAACAAGGTAAAAACATGAATGCACTCATGTTGAACGGTGGTGCTTACCTTACTGTAAATGAGAGGAATGAAGTGATACTAGATTCTTAGACAAGTTATCATCGGTTTAAACCTGAAGTGTGGAAATACTTTAAAAACATACCACTTGAACCTGGGTTTAAACGTAGACTTGAAAATAAAGTGGAAGTGACGGTAGCTGAATATGATTCTAACATAAGTGTAGAAATCTGTAGAAATCTTTTACAGGATTATCCAGAGGATTATAAGGGAGTTGTGCCAGATACACCATATACAGATTTGATCCTCTTTGATATCAAGAACTGGTGCGCAGTCTTACGATTCCTAGAAGCTATACAACATCCACTCTTCGCCATCTTGCGAGCATAATAAACGTCATTGCAGACAAGGAGACAGCTCATAGTTCATCTGACTGTTGAACGAGATGGAAGACTTTTTATCGGAATATGAACCAATTACGCATGGATTCTCATATCTGAGAAACATATGTGATGATATTGTGCTAAGACATTTTGGAAAGTATATCATTCTATCAACTGACGAACAATCTGTGTTGAAAGACCATCTAGAGAAGTTCAGGATACCTGGCTTTCGCCTAATACCCTCAGGGGATTTAGAAGTGCGTGTGACTGAGAACTGCCTAGACGTGTTTGTACAATTTCGCCAATATGACGAGCTTACAGAACGCTACGACTGCATCACCCTCAACACAGTGGAATGGCACGCTCTGTTACAAGCATTGGATTGGAAAGAACCTGACGCTTGAATTCAAAGAGGAAGGAGTGCAACTCATGCGAGGCACCAGGTCCATTGAGCTGACGCATCCCATGTGTGTTATGGTGATGAACATTGACATGAATGATCATTGATATGAACTGAAACTGTCTGAACATGAAGATGTTAAAATAATAAAGTTTGGTAATGGACAGTGTTATGCTAGTTTTCATAGCATTTACAAACGTGGGTGTAATGTCTATGATACATATATTAATTTAGATTGGTATGAATGGCATTTGTTTATCAATGTATTGAATGTATTTGTGAAATAAAAGTTTAATGTAAAATAATTGTTAAAATGTAAATAATGTATAACACAATAAAAAAAGAATGTTGTATAAAACTGTCTTGTTTATTTGCAATATTCATAATACAATTCACAATTACCAACAACTTAACTAATACAACTTAACTAATACAACATCAATAAAATAATGGTTTATAATGTCTATATACAAAATCCTTTACAACAAAATCACCATCAATTCTTCTTAATACATCAATGATTTCAAAAGGACTATGTCCTCGAGCTCTTTGAGTTATATAATATAATACACACAATAAAATCCACATGCAGAGGATATTGGTGTTTGTAATGGAACTGAATTATAAATGAAATTAAACTTTAAAACTTGTTCAAACGACTGTCTATAGGTAAAAGGCCATAAGAGTCAAAATATTCTGGAGGGTCTTCGTCATAATATACTGCCACCCAATGCTCTCCTGGCTCATCATGATCGTCTGTGTTGATGACATAGGCACCGCGTTTTAAAGATGGTAACTGGTCCATGGCAAACACACCTTGAAACAAGTCTTTTGTCGTGGCATCATGGGATAGGATGGCTTCTATCTGCTTCGTGTTCATGACTGGTAGTCGAATTGAATGCTACGATTTGCACTTATTTCAACAATGTTATCAAATTCAGCATACACTATAACATTGACTGTATTTTGCAAGGCACCAGCAAAATTCATTTCTAGTCTCAAATTCCCATGTTTGATAAGGGCATAATGATCAGCACCATCATAATCAGGTGTTAAGTAAAAAGAAAATAAAGAATAACCTCTAGGCCAATCTTCCCGTTTATAATGGAACTTTTCTCACCATCCAATCTATCAAAAGATTTGTAAAGAGTTTCAAAAGCATCAAGATATTTGCCTTGATTTATATCAAGCTTGAGAGGTTTGGATAGGACTGGTTCACCATCAGAGTAAAGCTGCATAAAGTTAAGATTAAAATGTTCAAAATTGTATGGATTTCTCAATACTGTTCCAGCAAAGGATTCATTATGGACCATTCCAATGACAATACGTTTTGGTAATTGGCCTAAAAGGATGCTATCTTTCACAAAAGATTGAAATCCAGTTGGAATAGCTAAAACTTTACATTCTTTTCTATTAATAATAAACTTAGCAGGACTTTTCATCAATGCATCTGCATGTCCAAACTGAATACCTGGACTAACCCTCACTTTGCGAATGGTTAAAAACGCTTCTCTCACTTCTACTTTAAAACCATTATTTGCAGCCATTAATACATATCCATCTTTTTGTCTATGTAAGCGTAATTTCATACTAACACCATTGGGAAGATAACGATCCTGCTCAAACAAATCTACCCTTAAACCGCCTGTAAGCATAAACTCACGGCTTTGACGTGTATACAAATAACGATTATGTAAACCATTATTTCCTGTTTCAGCTAGATCGTCACCATCAGCATTTACATGAAAACCTGATACATATCTTTCATGATTAGGTCTTTTCACCTCATGAATATTCATTGACCCGGCAGTATCTTTAAAGATGAGACGCATAGAGCGCTCAGAATGGCGATTTTTTTCCGAGTCATGAATGAGATGAGATATGATGCTGGTATAACCATGGGTATTGTTACTATGTGATATCAAACGATCATTTAGAAATAATTCAATATTGGACCATAACCCATTAAACAAATCATTGATACATAACACGTCATCATCTACACCACACAGTGTTCCATCAGCCTTTACAATGCGACATACAATATGGAGTTTACTGTTCTTTAAATCTAGATATTCGTCTGTACTCGCAGGAATGTAGAATTCTATTGGAGCACCCTCTCTAATGGTAGTCATTGGTTGATAGTCTACATTATAACTTTTTTCTAGAGCAGTTTGCGTTGGTGGTATGTGAAACCATTCTAATGGAGAAAGGCTACATTCACAAGAATGATGATGAATTAAAGACATGATTAAAAAATATCTTTCTTATGTTTTTTTTTGATGTTGTTCGTTTAGCTGCCTTTCGCCTTCTGACACGTTTTGCTCGTTTCGGTCTCTTTTGTCCTTGTAACCCACCACCAAACATACGTTGTGCTACTCGACCTGTAACATCTTTCGCGATATCTTTTGCAGCCCTTTTAAGATGTGGTGCAACGATTTTAGCCCCTGTCTTAAGCAGTGGAATAGCTTTTCGAGCCAATGATCCCAGTATTGAACCAATACCATCTCCATATTGTATTCGCTCCTTTAAATCCTGGTAATTCTCCACCCACTTGACGAAGAAATGGTTGCGATATATAGATGGATTGTGTGTGTATGCTTTCATAATGCTTTTGGTCGAAAATGAAGTTTACAGATCACCTTTCCAGTTTGAAATGGAACATAATGGCCTGTGTCGTCCTTAATATTCATTTCTATCACGTCAAATTTGGATGTGTTTACAGGAACATAATGAGGTTCTCCATAATTTTTATGATAATGTCTCCATCATGTCCTTGTATTCCAACATAACGTAGCAAAGGAACATAATAATCACCAACAACTTGAGGCTCACAAATAGTACAGTACACATAAAGTGTATAAAATCCCTGTTTCACATCAGCTTTATGTTCAGCTGTACACGTTTCAGTATACCATTGATCTGGGATAAATCCTAAAATCTCAGCTAATCCAACGGAGAATGACACTTCAAAGCCATAATTTAGAAATAGAAAAACGCGTCGTCTAATTTTATCATACTTTGTCTGAATAGCTTCTTTAAGGTCATCTTTCATAGAATTAGTCGCTTCTTTATTGACTGCCTGACATATCTCTTGTATGGATCTGTAGTAACCATAAGGAATAGTGATTGTGTCAAGAACATCATCATTCAGTGGTTGTTGTCGATACTGAATAGAATAGTCCATTCCATGTCTCATGGTTGTCCATGTATGTGGATATTGAATCTCAGCTAAAGCCACTTCATATTTTCCGTTCAGATAGATCGTTCGAGGCATGCGAATTTGATAATTCGAAGTCTTGTTGTTGGGATAATAGTTCATACTAGCATTGCTGGGTAAAGTAATGTAAAAACTTGTTGACTCCATGACAGCTAAATCGTTTATGTGATGTAGATAGACTAGATGTGTATATACATTACTTCATGTTTGACACTCTTCAGCCTCACTTTCTACATTGCTGTCTACATTGTTGTCTAAATTGATATCTATATGATCTAAATTGGTATCTACTACTTCTCTCTGACAACAAGTACTAACACACCTAATTTTTACAGGAATAGTATTTTTATTTCCATTTTCTTTACAACAACAACACCATAACTCTTTAATCCATGTTAAAAAGTTTCCCATCCTTCTGGAAACAATCTTTGTTGACGTTGTTGTTGCTCTTTTGTAATATCTTCATGAGTTTTCTTTTTGCCAAAAACAGTTTTTGGAATATTAGCGTCTACAATTTCCTCAATAAACTGCTTCCAACCACGTGGTGGTTCTCGTCGTTCTTTTCTTTTTGTAGCAACCAATGCTTCTTTCAACAAATCAATAATGTTAGAATTTGTAATGACAGTACCTGTTTTTAAAACAAGTTCATTTTTATCTGTCCATCTCGTACCATATTTCTTAAGTTCTGCCAGAAGTTGTGTTAGTTTTACATGATAAATAGGTTGAGAATGGTTTAGAAACTGTTGAGACTTTTCTGATTTTTCTGCATTAGATGCTGTAACAGACTTTTGTCGTTGTTGTTGTGATTGAATTGTTCGTAAATGATGTCCAAGCACTTGAGACATTTCTATTGCTTTTTCGCGAGCTCGTTTCCCACGTAAAAGTTTATTCACTTTCGTTTTGATTTCAACATCTTTTTCCTTCTTTTCTAACAACATTTTATATTCATATTCAGGAATGAGAACCATTTTCAAAGTATGTTTCATTTTAACAGCAACTGAGCTAACAAGGGTAATGCAAATTTAGCAATAGCTCCAATAAATCCTCCTTTCTGATTAACCAACTTCTTTTTTCTTCGAAGTGATATCTTCTTATTTGCTAGTGTACGTAGGGTATGACGTTCACGCTTGAATAACTTATACCTTTTTGAGCTTAAGGGTAAATGTCCTCGCAATATATTCAAACAAATTTCAAACAAGCTAGTTAATTCCTCCTTAGTAGCTTGCTGTAGCAAGGATTTACGTCGTTTAGGCCCGCTGCGTGCGAGCAAGTGAAGGAAAGGTTGATTCGCTTGAATACGTTTAGACATCTTGGCTGCGAATGGTTAAGTAACTTGGTTCTTGTTCATACGCTACCTTATCAACATATACGTAATGTGTATCTTTTGGTAAAATGCCTGTGCGAATACGTAGTTGATCATTTGTCTTCGGCTTCAAATCAATGAATAAATAGCCATGAGGTTTGCTGGTAGCATCTTGATAGGCTTCTATGAGAAATTGAGATTTTCCAGGATACATTTGTCGCGCTAATGTACTTATTTGTTGACTGTCTCTAGGATTTCTAAACAGAATGATGTAATGTGTATTCAACCTAATATTTCGCATTTCTCTACCATGATGAAACAAATTATGCACAATAAAAATAATGCTTAGATTTTGATGACTGCTGCCAACACTAAAGAGACGTGTCATGCGCTCATCACTATGACTTTTGGTCATTAAGTCATCAATGATGAGTAAGTTTGTTTTTTTTTCGGGTTAAAACGCTCTTCAATGTCGTCTGGAATGCCTTGGTAAAATTCCACACCTTTCATTCCCTTATACAAAGGCTGATCTGCTGCCAAAATGGTTTTTGGAGAGGGTTTAATTAACTTTTGTTCTAGAATTTCTCTAACTAGAGAAGTTTTACCACTGCCTGTAGGTCCAGAGACCAAACACGTGAATGGATGCTTCATTTTCGAATATCTGTTTCTTTCACCCAACTGTTAAACTTATTTGGCCAACCTAACCACTTCACAAATAATTCTTTAACACCTCGTCTTTTTCGTGTTTTCAAGACCTTTTCAATTCTGTAGACTGATTCAATATCCTTTGTCACTTTCTGCAGTTCTTCTTCATAAAAATGTCCATCAATATCTTCATCTAAAAAGTCTTAGAGCAAAAGAAAATTTGAGGGAAATAAATCATTGCTTGTTTGCCTGACTGTCGTGGATGGACAGAGCAAAAGAAAAAGTATGGATAAAAAAGATGGGCACCGTTCGAGAAAGAGTGAAAGAGAGACTGGGTAAAAAAAGAGTGGCTGCGTTTGCTACCGTATTTGGAAAGCAGTGGCCGCCGCGGTGTGTGTGTGTCAAAAGAGAGCTCTCTGGGTTAAAAATGGCTTCCTTAAGGAAAAGAGTGCTCATTTTTAATTGCTGCTACGGCAATCCATTAGTGAAGGTGTAGAGTGAGAAAGCCGAAAATAGAGTTGCTGTTGTCTGTATATGCATTTAGAGAGCTCTGGGTTAAAAAAATAGCGTCCCTTATTTAGGACACTTCTAATTGCTGCTACGGCAATCCATTAGTGAAGGTGTGTGTGTTTAGAGAGTGAGAAAGCCAAAAAAAGACTGTTCGTTTGCCCCCAGCTGCCGTAGGTGTGATGGAGAGAGAGAGGGTTAAGAATTAATAAAATCATGACTGTCTGGGTGTCCGTGTGTCTGGATGTCCGTGTCTGGGTGTCCGTGTGTCTGGGTGTCCGTTTGTTCGGTTGCCGTAGGTGTTATGTATGTTTGGAGAGTGAGAAAGCTTTAAAAAAGAGCTATTGTTGCCTGTATATATCGTGATGGAGAGAGCTCTGGGTTAAAAATGGTGTCCCTTAAGGAAAAGAGTGCTCATTTTTTTAATTGCTTCTACGGCAATCCATTGGTGAAGTTGCGTGGGTTTAGAGAGTGAGAAAGCCGAAAAAAGACTGCTTGTTTGCCCCCAGCTACCGTGTGGAGAGAGAGGCAAAAAAAAACAAAAAAAAAAAGACTGTCCGTTTGTCCGAGTGTCCGTTTGTCCGGGAAGACCGTTTGTCCAGGTGTCCGTTTGTCCGACTGACCCGTTGCCAGTCTGTCATGGTGCGTGTTGGGAGCGAGAACGCTAAAAAAAGCAACAGTTGTTGCTTGTATACATAGAGTGGTCTGCGGTGAGCCGTCAGCCAGCGGCTAAAACCGCCATGGGTAGGGGGGGGTGGAGCCATGAGCCGCGGGGGGGGGGGGTGGTGGAGCCATGAGCCGGGGGGGCTCCTGTCGACCAGCTCACCCATATAGATACAGTGTATGCTTAAAGGTTGGTGGGCCGGGGGGGGTCCTTACTTTTATCGCTCGCTAGGGGGGGGGGTGCCTACCAACCTGGTGTTGGCAGGCCCCGGGGGGCCTGTCAACCTGGTGTTTGGCTGGTCCCGGTGGGCCTGTCGACCTACTGTACGGGTGGCCCCGGGGGTCGCATGCAGACTTCAGTCGAAATGTGTGACGTCATTGATGGGTTGAAATAGACAGCAGGCCAGCTCTAACCATGTCTCTATGAGCCCTTTGCTGTCCGCTTGCTCGAGTGCTTGGGTGCTCGGGTGCTTGAGTGCTCGGGTGCTTGAGTGCTCGGGTGCTTGAGTGCTCGGGTGCTCGAGTGCTCGGGTGCTCGAGTGCTCGGGTGCTCGAGTGCTCGGGTGCTCGGGTGTCATTTTGTCCGGGTACCATTTTGTTCGGGTGCCATTTTGTTCGTGTGCCATTTTGTCCGGGTGCCATTTTGTCCGGGTGCCATTTTGTCCGGGTGCCATTTTGTCCGGGTGCTCGTTTGAATGGTTGCCCGTTTGAATGTCGTTTGAATGGCCGCCCGTTTGAATGGTCGTTTGAATGACCGCCCGTTTGAATGGCCGCCCACTATCCCTATCACGTCATTATGACGTTCATATGACGTTCATATGACCTCCATATGACCTCCATATAACCTCCATATGACCTCCATTTGACCTCAATATGACCTCCATAACACGTCCATATGACGTCAATATGACGTCAATATGACATCACTGTTTTCGGAGCCCCATGGGACTCCGAAAACACCTCCTGACGTCATTATGACGCCACTTCCTGTTTTCGGAGCCCCACTTTTACCCTACTGATCGAAACACATCGATATCTAAGAGATTTTATAGTGGTTTCGGGATGGTAATAATATACTTTCAGGATTTAAATTTAAAATCAAACAAGCTTAGCCCCTACCCAAAGGCTTGTATACACAGTTCTATTATAGGTATTTAGCATGCGGCCTTCATGGGTATTTCCAGGCTAACCCTTTCCGAACACATAAAGAAAGTCATCTATATGACGGAATAATGACAAGCTTTGGGTCAATGATTTCTTAGTTCTGGCAAGACTACAATAAGGTGAACGTGCTCAATAGGTTATCCTAGAATTTAAAAGTCTGACTCAGCTGCATGTCTTTTATGCAGAGTTAATATATTTAAAGGCCACTGGAATAAACCTGGTTCAAACTGCTTGGAAAAATACTTTCTGAAAGTCCAAAAGTGTGCCAAACTAGAAGAAAATCTGAAAATATTTTGGACGCAGTGCTTGTGCATCTTAAGACAACAAAACTTTTTGCAATGAATACCCTATTGCAGCATTGCTACAACGTCGGATTTGATGGTTTAAATCAGTGCTTTATTTCTTAAATTTGTGCTTTGGTCAGAGCAACTTGTTATCAGTCAATTATATTTACTATTTCTTCTGGGTTATGTTGATTTGAGAAACAAAATTGGTTACGGTAGAGCATAATTGGTGAAAATAAAATATTAAATGACTCTAATAAGTAAGATTGATGCAAATTTAGCAACCCTTTCTACTCAAATATTCCTTATTTTGCATTACAGAGAGATGTTCGTTTTCAGTTCACAAATTCGAATCTACTTCACATATAAATTTGCCTCATCACAGCTTATTAGAGGTCTGTCAAGAACTTGTCTTCGGATTGCATGTTTGAGTTTAAGCTCGTCATAGTTTTGACAAATTTTGGACAATATTTCGTTACGCAATGACAAAAGCGTGTCAGAAACTTGTCATAAAACTGTGTCACTATGAT
The DNA here is from genome assembly GCA_949752745.1 of Protula sp. h YS-2021. Taxonomy (NCBI): domain Eukaryota; kingdom Metazoa; phylum Annelida; class Polychaeta; order Sabellida; family Serpulidae; genus Protula; species Protula sp. h YS-2021. Next base: position 71,658,751 of record OX457030.1, read on the forward strand.
ATCACATACTTGTCAAAGCAACTGAAGACACACATATATTTTTTAGATTTCTTAGATTTGTATGTAAAATGCTTTTGAAATTTCTGAGAATTTTTATTATTGCCTACCTTTCTGATGAGAAATGTACATGAAATCACTTATTGATATATAAGCTTGAAGGAAATCTATTATTTTAATGGTCACTTTTGTAAAACCTGATGGTATGACTCATATACTATATTAAAATCCTCAATACATGCTTGAATACGTAAGCCAAAATGAACAATATATTATACCCAGTAAAATTGCAGAACTTGTCAAACACTTGTCACATACTTGTCAACCTGGAGCATTTTGATGTTAAAAAATGAACCTTTGGATTTCTGGTGTTGTAATGCGTTCATTGCCAAAACGTAATCTTTGAATTATCAAAACAGACCGACTTATGTCACCACTTCAGAAATCAGTAAATTAATTAGCAATATCTGTTATAAAATAAAAGAACAAGAGAGTTTAATGATATCACTAAAACCCATTTTAAGCCAAAAATTGAGACCAGTAAGAGGTCTCTTACTCAAAATATCATTTGAGACTTCGAAACTGGTCAATTGGCAGCATTTACAAATTTTGCATTGATCTTCAAAATGCTTTTACACTTTTTATCGATATCAGACTGCTTTCAGTGTCTATGATTGCTCCCGTGGTAGTCTTCTCTTGAAAAGATCGTTTGTATTTAATTATTTTTAGCAATTTTTATGGCCCACCCGGCGAAGGTTGGAGGGCCATACAGTAATTGACTTGTCCGTGCCTGCGTGCGTTACCAAAATCGGAATTTCAAGTAATGACTGGAAACATGTTTCTACGATGAAATAAGGTGACTTTAAAATAAAACTACTTTCCGCCCGTTGTGCGTGCGTGCACACTCATAGACTGAGTTTTGTAGACTGTTATGCTTCGATCAGCCTTTAACCCATATGGATTGAAAGATTATGAGATCTAGTCGTACAGCTTTTCATTTGAGTTGGCATTGGTAGATCTTTCGGTCCGTGATAGTGTTAAGAATATAGGCCAAAAAACGCACATTAAGCTTAATTTATGGATATTGTAGACTAAATTTGTCCTAGGTGTTTGTTTTGATCAACCTGAAATATATATTCGTTGAATGCTAATGGGTCCTACTTGTGCACCCACCCATAGGGTGCAACGTCGGCCCATCCGTCGGTCCGTGGGAGAGGTCCGAACATAGCTGAAGAACTCATAGTTAGCGTCATTTAGGGGTTTTTGTAAACTTAACTTGTTTTAGAATTTTGCTATGATCAATCTGAAACATATATGTATATACATATCCAACTTTCTGATGAAAACATTTCAGCTAAATTGGAAGAGGCCTTCCATAATGTTAAGTTACATTGTAGATTTCTCAGTAGTTTTGATATAGTTTCGTTGAGAATTATTTGTATATTGTGAATATTTGTCGATGGGATAAGATACCATATATATATACATAATATATATATATATATATATATATATATATATATATATATATATATATATATATATATATATGTGTGTGTGTGTGTGTGTGTGTGTGTGTGTGTGTTTCAGAATGTAATGGTTTAGGCGGGTTCCAACAGATCAAATTCTAGTTTGAAAGGTATCTCCTCGATCATTTTGATCACTATCTCTTTAATTTTAACCTTTCTTCAAATCGAATATGTATTGTGAGACATCTGACAAGATATTGGATGACTTCAGGTTTGGTTTTTCAGTCAAGAATATCCTTGGACTTTTTTCCCTAGTCAAAAGCAGATGCTAAAAATGTGACGAAGTTTGACAAACTTTAGATTTTGTAGAAGATCTCATGGGCACCACTGTTCTCAAAAGCAATCGAACAGGATCTGTGAGACGAACAGCATTTATGTGTTTCTCTTAAAGCTATCCGTTTATTTGGCCCGTTTTTTTTGCCGAACGAAGATATAAAAGGCAAGAAAAACACATGGAAGATTGGTTTTTGACTGGAGTTGACCTCATACCTCTTGCTTCGCTTTTGACAACGCAATCCACTACCTGTGTGGGAGGCAGAACTATAAACATAGAACCAACGACTTCGAGATTTTTAGTCCAGCATCTTGTCAAGTGATCTATTAGGCGACTGGTGACGTTGCATCAAGATAAAGCATATTGTGACGTTTTGCAAATTTATAGATTTTTGCAAATGTTTTGGCAAATTCTGGTCCAAATCGCAAAAGAAATACAATACAGGAGCTTGTTAAATTTCAACGCAATCGAGCCACATTTGTGAGAAGAGGAGTTTTTGTGCTTTTCCAAATTTGGCCAAAATTTTAGTCAAGAAGTCAAAACATAAAGCTGTACCAAAGATTACACCCCAAGCAACATTCTTCTTAAACTTTAAACTTGAAAAAAAAATGTAAGAGAAATGTAGAAACAGCAGCATTTAAAAAGGTTTACGTACGTATAACGATTTACATCTCATTTGCAAACTCCTCAAAATGGAACTGTCAACGTGAGGTATTCTAGTTAAGCTCTTTTTTTCAAATCGGAGTGACATGGTCGAAACAAGAAGGGCTAGAAAAGGCATTGGACAGAGGCGCATATGTCAAGAGGAGGAGGGCCTTTGAAGGATATTCTACTTCCCTGCCCCGGTAGCCGTAAACATTGCACCCCTGAAACGCTCAGCTTCATGAGCTTTGTGCTTAGGGAAGATAGAAAAGAAGCTGGTAAGGTGCTAAATGAAGGAAATCCCTGCGAGGAGGTGGTGTAACGTCACTGTTACATAACATAATTAACGATTGCGGTTTTTGCAACAGACTTTCCTGTTTTTTCCTTCTGTTTTTAAGGCACCTTGTGTAATTTTCGTTGACACCAATATGTAGCATTTCTTAGCTTTTATTTTTTGTGCAGATCATGATAGTTGAACTGTCACTTTGTGCTATTCAGTCACATACTGTAGTGTTTGGGGCAGCATAAAAGTGAATGCACAGTAAAGGTTAAGGTTTTGTCAGACAAAATACGTGTCGCGATGTCGCGATCGAGATTAGGCGGTCGAAACGTTGGAGACAGATGCATTAAGTTAATGTTGCGAGGCATTTTTGTGTCAACGAGACGTCTGTTTGACTCTTACGAACCGGTTTGAGTGGGTCTATCCACACGCGACTGACCGTGCTTTGGTAGACCTTGTGTAACTAGTCTTCAGGAATACTGAAAAAAATCCGGCTCTCAGCCATAAGAAACAGGTTTAAGTATACGACCACAGGTTTCAATATGCCACAACTGCACTTCTTAATTCTTAGGCGCCGTGTATATCCGTTAACTTCGAGCAAACGTCGAGCGAGAGAACCATTGGCAGCCAATCACGTTCGATGCATGTAAAATGGAATAGAGTTCCTTTCACTGGCTACTGCACGTTCTTGTCTCAGTTTCTCTGATGGACTGCTTATGCAGTTGAGGAATGCCTTAGCGTTTCCTGAGCACATCGATCGAGATCATTATGGTCTGAAGCAGAAATGCTTTCGGAGTAAGAACTGGACTCGTTTAATTAACGGGCATCTGACATATCTATAATGTCAATAGCGTATCCTTGATCCCTGTGCTGTTGTCACATTTCTAAAACACAACCCCATTTTTAAGCAGGATAACGCACTTTCTCATACAACAAGAGTGCGCAAGGGGAAACAGTTATTTTGCTGTGGCGTTTAAACTATATATGTCATTCACAGAACACGTTTCGGATGCGTCAGGTTGAACGGTCCATTCACTGTCCACATTACCACAACTGCACCAATCGCAAGTGGAAGAGTGACACCTTGTACCAAATTCTTACATTCAATTTTTGATTAGGCCAATGATGCGCTGATTCACGGTAGTTCAAAGCCAACGATGGACACAAGCATTATTGAGAGATGAAAATCGTTATTTGTCGATCATTGTTGACCATTCGTGTGAAGGGAACTGGGACTTGCTGAATCTTTTTCAATTATCTGTGTAGATGTTTCCTAGTTAAGCTAATTTTCAAGTATATATTTGTAAGACAAAGCATCTTTTTTTCAAATGGCAAAAGGAACTGACAAGAGCAGATACATCCGAGTTCTGTGCTTTTGTAAATGTAATTTACATATCCGAAAGAACACTGACAAATAAATCTCCTCATGCAGTAATGTAGAACTTATCTACATGTGCCCGTTCTCTCAAATTTTTAATCAATAAAATTGTGATAACGGAACCTGAAATACTAAAAAGAGATTATATAAAGTGAAAATGAGGGTACTTTTCACAACAAATCACTGCTCCTTCTCCATATAGGCCAGTCTCTTTGTTATTAAGTCATTTCCCAGTCTTGATATGATATAAATAGTTTCCGTTAAGTTGTTATCACTTTCTCCACGTTTCCTGTACTTTTTATTTCTTTTGAAAGAAATGATAAATAGTTTTCTTAAGCGAAATGTAAAAAATAGATATGATCTCATTTGGTACGAATGAAGCTTGATAGTGTGATATGAAAATATATTTACCTGTTTTCGGGCTGAATTGCATACATGCTCATCTGCGAACTTTGTTGATATCCCGTGTACAAAAGCAACCTTTAGAAGAGTGTTGGGTGTAATATTCAAAGGCCAGTCGTAACCTAAAATGGCCAATCAAGGTCATATATATCTATATATATATATATATATATATATATATATATATATATATATATATATATATATATATATATATATATATATATATATATATATATATATATATGAGTGTGTGTGTGTGTGTGTGTAAGTATACTTGCCCTGACATGGTCAGAGTAAGTGTACTTACACTGAAAATTTACAGTGTAAGTATACTTACACTGAAAATTAAGCTTGAAAAACTTAAAGATACCCTGAAATGAATGTTAACCATGGAGATGAGCAAATATTGACCACCATGAGTGTTTTCAACTTTTATTTTAACTCTGTATTGCAGTTCATATTACAACACATTACATCTTGCAATAAGAATTAACTCGTCAATGTTCTAATCAATGTTCATGTTAAACTTCATATCATATTAAAGATCGTGAATAACATTTAATTCGATATGAACTCTACCATTATTAACAAAACATTCACAAAAGTAATAGATGCTTTTCATCAATATAACATTGTTTAACATCTCATTCAATTGCAATTAGCTGAGCCTTCCTCCTACTTGTTGTTCGCCCAACCTACCACGATCAACAAGCGGTATGGTCACTTTTTCCACATCATCTCCACAGACAATGACATCGTACTTTTTAAGCACGAGTCGTTGTCTCTCATTTTTTTAGATTCGCCGCTTTCGTAGTCATTCTCCGTAAGAAGCAGACTTTTATTCTCATCTTTCTTGGACGAATAGAAATTAAAAGTTTAAAGCGATTTTCTTCGGAGTCACCCATTGTTGCAAGAGACTTGGTTTGGTGCAACTAAAATTTTGAGAGGTTTATGTAGTGAAAATGTAATCCATAAAACACAGGAGCAGCACTGGGAAGGGAACGGAAAGTCTAACTCCGATTCCATTCATTGCAAAGTTATCACAAGCTAGTTATTTAAACGAAACGCCTTCAATGAATCTTTAATTGCAATTATTTACTTGTGATTTAATAATTTAAGACTACAGGACAAAATTCTATCAGCAATTGCAATGTGCCTTTGCTTTAATAGGTGTTTTTCTTACAATAAAAACTGTCATAATTACAGATCATGTGAGGACCATTTATGTATAATTGCAATTTACAGTAACGTGCCTCCAATGGGTGTTTAGTTACAATAAACCACCTGTGATGCGATAATTACAGCATATGTAACAACTGTTTAAGTTCCAATTTAAAAGCACTATTTTTGGGGATTGCTTATCACGATGTTAAACATTAATTTCATTTTCTTGACGCCAAATTTTCAGTGTAAATATATTTATACTGAAAGTTTTCAGCGTGAGTATACCTACCCTGACCATGTCAGGGCAAGTATATTTACACAAGTGCAAACATACTTACCCTGAAATTAAAGATACTCTGTAACATATATATATATATTAATTATATATATATAAATATATAGATATAAATATAAATATAAATATATATATATATATATATATATATATATATATATATATATATATATATATATATATATATATATATATATATATATATAGATCTGCAACCAGCAATAGGGGGACCATGCCTTATATATAGCACTTAGGGAGACCATTTAGAACAAAAATATATGATTTTTAGCTTGTAATCAAGTGGCAACACACAAATTTAATTTTTAAACCAAAAATATTCTATTCACTATGCTATGGTATCATTCCTTTTTTTTGTTTACTGTGTAGTTTCATAACGTTTAAATACGCTAGGAATTAAGGAGACCTACTTTTGGTCTCCTTATATTTTTGGTCTCCCTAATACTGTGGTTTTTAGCAAAAATGGTCCCCGTATTGCTGTCATTACCCCTATATATATATATATATATATATATATATATATATATATATATATATATATATATATATATATATATATATATATATATATATATGTATATGTATATATATATATATATATATATATATATATATATATATATATATATATATATCTTTGTGTGTTTGTGTCTGAGTAATACAGTGAATGTATGCATACATACATACATAAATTTGAATAGTACCTCTTCTATGTAACAACCGGTCACGCAAACACCACTTTGAAATTATTGGATTTGTACTTATGGGACATGTTGTTATATGCCAAGGAAAAAAATATGTTTTCCTTTCTTTAAAAATAATGAAACAAACTAGTTTTTCCAAATACTTCGCATTAACTAAGGGAATATCAGATCACTATCTATTCAAGATTTGTTTCGGCTTTTGTGGAAACTATACTTGCAGAATGCTAAGCGTTTTAAACTAATTAAAACAATCAGAACAGCCTCTACCCTAAAAGATATATATATCAAAGATGTTATTTCCTATTTAAAGATAAGTCCAAAATTCAACACTTTAGCTTTGAACTCTGAGACAAGAAATTGAATGGTTCAAACCGATATTATTTGTTTTGGCGAATGAAAATTGTTGTATGAATATTTCGATTTTTGACAAAAAGCATTCGTGTTATTTTAATATATATTTCTGAACGAGCCTGTCAAGCTGTTCCTGGAGTTGGAAAAGTTAGTGAAGCTATATATTCAGCGCTTATTAAATTACATAAATTAAACTAAACTTTCATTATCTACCTTGTTCGGTTTTTCAAAAATATAGATCCTGAACAAGGGTTATTAGCCCTGAAGAGCAGCTTAAGACACTTGAGAGTCAGGCATTAGGCAGAAGTGAATTCGACTGGATAATAGAATAGGAGTTGTCTAACAATGACGCGTTCTTTTAAAAGGATTCAGAAGAATTTGTGAAAAAGGAATCGGGAAGGTTTTGATAAAGGAATCAAGGAAATTTTGAGAAAAGAATGAGAGAATGTTTGCAAATGGAATTACAAAAAAGATCCACAGAATAGCCAATTTATGCAAAAAAGAGAAATGTGCAAACCTACAACTATGCAAACCTATAATATGCAAACTTGTCAGCAAGCGACTCACTTAAATTTCTCGCATTGCCCTTCGGTAAAAGAAATGTCTCCAACATGACATTGCTTCAAACAGATACGCCAGTATTAGAACGATACAGTAGCGTTCATAGCTTTTGGCCATGGAAGTGAGGGTAGGATCGTGAGGCAGTTTAGCAGTCCAATTTTTTCGAAATTAGTTGAGAGGGAGAGGAATTCCAAATTTCTCTCCCTACCTCCACATTCCAAAGAAACGTTTGGAAAACGTTTCTGCAAGGTGATGAAGAGTTTTGTTTTTGGAAAAATGATACAGAATTTGCGTTCCATGCAAATGATGCACTTAAACAAATTTGTGGTACGCATAATTGTTAACTGGTTTGCATACTCAGCGAAGACGTGAGAATTTGTCTCAGAAAAGAAGAAATTTTGGTGAACAAGCCCATTTATGTACTATTCTCCATGTGAAACACTTCTTGACGATAACACTGACGTTTTCAAATAAATTTTTTTTACAGACGATGACTGACAACACATTGTAATGAACTTACATTCCGATTTCCTGATAGGTGAATTGAAACACTGCATTCGGTTAATTTAAGCAATTGAAGCGAAATTTTCAAAGGCATTTAGGCTAACTTGCTAACCTGTTTAAAGTACACGGGAGGCACTGTTTTTACAAACTTCAGTTCTTCCTTGTGCGCAAAGGGTAGGGTGGGCCAGGGCGGCGGAGAAGGAGAGGAGTGTCTATGCATTCTCTTTTCTACGTGTGTCTCCATTTTGGCTTAGGAATGTGATTGATAAGCTGCTTTGATACAAGGATGTCGGGAGAGCGGAGGGAGTGTTAATGCGTTCCCTTTTTACACTCCATTTTGCTCAAGGATGGTTGATACGCTCGGTGGAATGCTGTTTGAGACACAGAGTATTACACTGAGACGTGTTATTATTTTTGCACATTATATCACCACAGTAAAGAATCTCAGACATTTTAAATAATATCAAAGTTAAAAATCGCCACACTTTAGTGTTTATATAAACAATATATTTTTATTCTATATCATTTTGTGTATAGATTTGTGATAAATATTGTCAGGAACGTTATGTTCGGATTATCGAATAACCCTGAGCACTTATGCCTTGAAACGAAATTCTCCTTTACGCCAGTATTAGAACGACAAAATGGCGTTCACAGGTTTTGGCCAAGGAAGTGGAGATAGGATGGTGAGGCAGTTTAACAGTCTAATTTTTCTCCCTACCTCCATCACAATTGAATCTTCCAGGCATATATTAGGTTACAAGCAAGCGTTTTATTGTAGCTGTTTTTACAAGACAGTCAGACATTTATCTCTCTCTCTTTCTCTGTTTCTCTCTCTCTCTGTCTCTCTCTCTCTCTTTCTCTCTCTCTCTTTCATTCGCGTTTAATGGTAACGTAAATACATATCGAGAACTAAAGGTTGAAAGCAAATAATAAGCTAAGACTTAATTTACTTTGATCTTTGCGCGAAGATTAACCGAATAAAACAATTCCCAGCTGCCAGTAATCTTTATTAATATTAGTGCAGACACATATATTTATTGACAGCTTTTATGTATGTGTAGTTGTGATTGCATAGTTCTTTTCTTAATGCTGAAATAAATCTGACAAAATTTAACACAAGATTCATTGAGGTTATGCGTAGTAAAGTGCGAAATTAACTGGTCATTTAACTATGCTTAACCGTAGTAATTAAAACAACACAACCAAATACATTTGTTTTGTTTTTAAGTTAACTTTAACTTGTACACTAGCACAAGCTTCACATTTTAAGACACCCTGCCCTTTTCCCCACCCACACCCGCTTCTGTGCTAAAACGCCCGAATTTTAAGTACACAGGATCTTACTCGATATTACATGTGGCATGGCCTGTGAGCAATCGACGCAGTAGTTGTCCCTGGCTAGACAAGCAACTATACGCTAGTCATTTACAACCGGCTCTAGTCACTACAGGAATATGATTTAGTCAATATATACGCTAGTCACAGATTACCCTATACCATTCTAGTCACTACAAGAATATAAGGTGGTTAATGTATACCCTAGTCTCTACCTATACAAGTGAACCCTAGCCACTGCGAACATACTCAATACATACGCCTACAGTGGTCACTTCCTGTACTAGTCCTCATCTACAGTGGCCACTACCTTCACTAACCCTCATCTACACTAGTCACTGCCTAAACTAGTCCTCGAATACACTAATATAACATTATGCAGCAATAGAGCAGGTTAGTGATATTGCACTCGAGATTTGTCTTGCTTATAGTGTGTTGTTCCTTTCTGTAAGGGGTCACGGAGGAGGCATCCAGGTAAGGTTGTGATATACCAAAATATATAACCAGGAAAATTTTGTCGATTTCCAAACACACAGACCCTAAGAAGGTGCTGCACAACTATTCATTCTAGTCACATTTAATTTAATTAACCTTATCTGAAAGAAGTGCTCATAGTGTTTTAAGGAGGTATCGACATTTCCAGCATATGCTACTGCCAGGGGTGTGTGTGGAGAAAATCCCCCTGTTATATCCTTCAAAGCTCCTCACCGCAAACTGTCCTTTTATGAAGTTTTCTTCTTGAACTGTTCCCATTGATATCTCCATTATTTGTGTATATTGTGTATATCGATATGTAGCGTAATTTTATAGAGATCAAATTTATTAATGAACTATGTTGAATTTAGTATCGTTTTGTTTATAGGAATATGTTCCTTTCAATGCATATTTAAAATTGTACTAAAATTTAATTTCAGTTAATAAATTAAGTTTTAATAATTTCCTGTACTCTTAAATTCAAAAGTTATTGCACTCTTGCTATTCAGGTTAATGTTTTGCTCCTAATAACAGTTAGCATTAGTATATCCCAATTTCAGCATCATTTTGGCCTGCTCACTAATCTTGGCATTGTTTACTCAAGTCTGTAGCCAATATTTGGTGTGTTTCTGTTCATCTGTTATCGTATCATGTTGCTAGTACGCGTAGAAGTTAAATTATTTCATATTTGTAATCGTCTTATGTTGATTTCAGTAAGAAAACCTAATGTAAAGTCCTCTTTATGAGCTGAGTATCGCTACCTCAATGCAGATTTAGCGTTATATGAGTGTTTAGATTACGGCTAGAAGGATATTTTGTAGATGTTGTTAAAATGTTGTTCATTTTCTGTTACGATGCAGAGAATCAGTGTCCAAAGTCAGCATTCTACACGGATTAAAACTTACACTCCATTACTCAATTGCAAGTCTTTCTTATTTAAAGTCAATTAATTAGAGCTGAATAAATTTGTCTGGTTTCAATCATTAGTTCAATTGTTAAAGCCTGCATCCGCTATATCTCGTTTGCACATGGTGAAAACGGGGTATAGAGCCCACTTCTGGCTGCGATAGACTTGTGAGCAGTCTACCGAAAGTGTGGCAAATAGCGATTCCCCAGTTACGTTTCTGGATGTAAACTCTACTTGACCTTTCCTGGGAGTTCCGAGCGTTCAACATACATAAGTCCATGGCGGACTTAACAATTCTCAGATAGGCCTCGAACCTACCTTTGTTTCTAAAAGATGGCAGAGTCAGCAGCCAAGATGAGATCTAAGACTGAGAAGACACTGGAGAATGCAGCCAACGTCGTGCTCACCCACGCCGGGAAGGGTGATGAAGCAAAGCTCTGGCGCAATCTCAAGAGGGTGAGGCCGCTGCAGCACCAAAAACTGAAAGAGGTAGCTGATGAGACCAGATAGAAGCCGTAGCAGGCCTGGAGGCCTCCGTAAGGATTAAGGACGCCGAGGACCAAAATTTGCAATGCAGGAGCTACTTACTGATGAAAAAGATGATGATGAAGAAGAGGAACTGGATGACGCTGATAGGGCAATGCATGGTGATGCTCCGCAGCTGAACGGTAGCGATACAAATCACGATACAAACCATGAGGCTAAGACTTGACACCTAGATCTCACAGCTGAACTGGAGAAGCGCAGCGCAGCAAAATGCGCTTGAGACAGATCCCTGAAGACCGAAAAGATGCGGAGGGAGCTGCAAGTGCTCGGAAGTGAAATGGCACAGCCAGTTATCATAAGCCGAGCAGTACTAGGAACAACAGCACTCAGCCAACGTGGTCTAAAGCCCACCGCTGCATCGACAGCGCCGCTTCTAAGGCAAGCAACTTGAATACGTAAGCTACATCCACAAGTTCCAGATCGTCGTGTCACCATGATTCAAACAACAAGAGAAACCTGCAGAAGATAGCCGACCGTATACCAAGGTACCCACGAGCAATGGGCAATACGTCCAACATGCAGTGAACGCCCTGCGAAATGTTCGGCGCTTACGAAGACGAGCGTTAAGAATAGGGCGCAAGTCCTGCGTAAGATTATAGGCTGTGAACTGATTCTGCCCTAGACACTTCACCAGGGATTACCATCAAGCGGCTAGATTTGACTGCTGCAGTTGTAGGAACGAGCCTTTGCGGGCAATGTCTGAGTGAACTGGACCATTGTATCACCCAAGTCACGATGCGGAGAACCCACAATTAGAGGACGGTATTTTAGTGGTGGGAGGGCGAATACAATACAGCCGACTACCCGAGAGAACTAAATGCCCTCGAGTCACGCCTGAAAAGCACAATCTTTCGTCATTAATCATTCCCGACGCCCATGACTGCCAGCACCATTCCAATATGTGGTACCAATCACGTTCTCGTCACCGTTCGGTGATCCATGAACGCGCCTTCGTGAAATGTCAGCTTAAGCAGTGCAGGATGTACCGGCGTCTCTTCAGCTCCCAAGAAACGCTACAGATGGTCCCAATGGTGGACGAGAGATTGAACCCCTCCCCCCACTCATTTACGTATGTTGGGGTCGGCTATTTTGGACCGATCGTTTTGACCGATCGAAGGCGGAAAGACGGGGATCCTTTTCGCATGCCTAGCCTCCAGAGCCATCCACATGGAACTAACCCATAATGTAAATGCAGCGAGTTCTGGTTCTTCGCTGCATCGCTTCTACACCCTATGAGGTGTACAACGGGACAATTTTTGTGGGTGCCGAGAAGGAACTCAGAGATGAGTTGTAATCATGTGCAGACGACATCGAAATCCGCACCGCCGACTACGGGATCGACTGGCGCTTAAACCCATCTCACGCTAGCCACCCTGGAGGCGCCACAGAACGGATAATGAGAAGCGTTAGGAAGGTCCCGCTTGCATAAACCTCGACCGGCAGTTCACGGACGACACGCTTCTGACAACACTCATCGAGTGGTTCGTGAACGACCGACGACACATCTACTTAGGAGAAGAACCCAATGAGTTGGAAGTCCTGACACCAGCAAAGCTGATTCTGCTGCGCTCGGGTGACTCCCAATGTATGGAGAACATTTTTTGCAGCAATGGCTAGCAGAATACATTTAGACGCTACATGCCAGGCCATGCTGGAGGACAGCTCGGAAAATTCTGCCTCCCGGAGATGTCGTCTTCATCGGCGATACCAACACGCCTAGAGGGTAGTGGTCGATTAGACTGGTGCTAGAAGTAGAGCCCAGCCGTGACGGGCTAGTTCGGGCCGTCAAGCTATGCAGCCTAGGGAAAGTGGGTCGACGACCAAACACAGATCTGCTGAACCTGGATTCCTGGAAGCTACTCTCCAGCTGGGGGAGTGTTAGATCAACCAAAGCTGCGCACCACGAACTTTCGTTCAACGAAGTTTTTTCTTGAACTGTTTCCCATTAATCGGTAAAAGCATAGCCAATTTGGGAAAAAAACCTGAAATTGCGAAATGACGAATCTCGTCAAAACATTTCACGATTCTATCAATGACAATTCTATCATATATATCAACTTTCAACTTTTACGAATAAGACACGCTTGACCCTTTTCATATTCCGAGCACATAAACAAGGTCATCTACATGACTTAATAATATCAAGCTATGGTTCATTGTTTTTTAGTTCTGTCAAAACTACAAAGAGGTGAACACTGTCTGTATAGTTCATTGCTTATCTCAGAATTTGAAAGTCTGACTGGGCAGCATGACTTTTACGCAGAGTTGATAGGATTTTCCAAAGTGAAAAAAACCGCCGAAATAAAACCTCATTTTCACTGTCAGGAAAATCACTTTCTTAGTCTAATAGTGGGCCAAACGAGAAAGAAATCTGAAAATATTTTGGACGACATGTTTTTGTATCTTGAGACCACAGAAGTTTTGCTATCAAGTGAATATACAATATCATGTTAATAAGTAAGTCAGCACGTAGGATTTTTGCAACACGGCAAAGGTTTATGGTCATATCCGTGAGTTCCTACAAGTTCTATTCGATTATACAATAATAAAAACAAAAAATAGTATGATAAACGGAATAGATAATTGGGCAAAAATACCCAAAATGCAGCATTGCCAAAACTTTGGACTTGATGATTTTAATCAGTGCTCTACGTCTGAAATATGTGCTTTCATAGCAAAAACTCACTGTGAATTATATTGGCTATTCTCAATTGGTTACGTTGATTTCAGAAATAACATTGATTGCAATAGATCATAACTGGTAACAAAATTAGGTTAAATTCCGACGACTCCAATAAGCAAATTTTACAACCCTTTCTATTCAAATATTATTTTGCCATACTTGACATCTACGAAATAAATTCGTTTTCAGTTCAGCAGTTTGGATCTACTGCACGCATAATTTTGCCCCGCCACAATTTGTCAGTGGCTTGTTAAGAGCTTATCTTTTGTCTACAGTCATCACTTCAAAAATCAGTAAAAAAATAGCGATATCAGTTATCAAATAAAACAATATGACTAATAAATCAATTTTGCGATGCACTTTGATGTAAACAAAACGTCTATATGACTATCGCGAGCCGATGTGAGAGTGCGCGACTGATCGCGTACAGGCAGATGTTGGGTAGGGAGTCCTCAGAAAGACCGACATATCCGGCTTTCAACCATTAGAGACAGGTTTCTATCTACTGCCCCTGGAATTCGGAACGTTGCTTTGAGTGCTGAAATTGTAAGAAAGCACTCTATTTCTAGACACCGTGCATATACAGGAATGCCATTAACTGTGATCAAACGCCGAGGGTACAATGGGCGGCCAATCAAGTTTGATGTGGAGAAAAACGGAGTTCCTTTTAATGACCACTCACGTTTTTGTCTCGATTTCTCTGATGGACGCTTATGAAATTGGCTTAGGTCGGGTGAACGCCTTAGCTATACCTGGGCACATCGGGCGAGATCGTTCCAGAGGCCAATATTCATGCTTTGAAGCAGAATTACTGTCGGATTAAGAACTGACTCCGTATTATCAACGGAAATGTGACAGTCCTGAAATATCGACAGCAAATCCTTGACCCTGTGTTCTTGCAGCAGTTTGTCAAAACAACCCCATTTCTGAGCAGGATAACACAAGTCTCCATATGGCAAGAACTGATATTTTGCTGTGGCGTTTTCATTTTATCTGTAATCTACAGAACACGCTCAGGATGTTTTGGATTGGGCGGTACAATGTGAATATAACCCTTCTTCCACCGTCTACGTGACCACAGCTATACAAGCGCTGTTGCAAGGGTGTCACATTATACCAAGTTTTTACACTAAACGTTTAGGTGAGATGTCCGACAGTTATCAACGCCAACGGAGGACAGCCGCGTTATTGAGAGATGAAACTCGATATTATGTTAGCATTTTGCCGTTGAAGTGACAGAATCCTTCCGACTTACCTTTGTTGATGTGTACCTAGTTAATCTGTTTTTCATGTGTTTGTAACAAATATCCTCATTAAAGAGCTAAGCAAGAAAATATTGCGATTTTTAATATTCTAAAGAATCTTTGATCATTTGACAGCAAAGCCGTGATTGCTAAAAACATACTCCAGTAACACCGAATTGATGTTTGCATTATTTGTTCTTGTTCCTCAATTATGTGCATGACAAGTTATAGTTCCCAGTTGCTAGCATTTTTATTATAGCGTGTAATACTGACAAGGACAGACATATCCGAGATTTGTGACATTGCAGTAAATATAATGCAGTAATATAGAACTGATGTACATGTGCACGTTCTGAGAAATGTTTAATCTATAAGTTTTTAATGAAACTGAAACTACAATACTGAAATGATTTTAATATAACGCAAAAAATAACAGGTACCTTTTCTAACAAATCACAACTTCTCCATATAAGCCAATTTCTTTGTTATTAAAGTATTGCTCAGTCTTGATATAAGTAGTTGACGTTCATTTCTACAACTTTCTACATAATTGTTTTGTAGCCTTTGCTGAAATACTATTCACAAAATCAAACTTTGCGACAGTATAGTGACCAGAGGTGCTTGAACACCCGATTTGTGTTCTTATCGCGCAATGATCAGAATAGAGGTATCTGTAATTGCATTTGCCGAAGAGACGTGATTTGCCTCATTGTGATGGTGATTGATTAAAAAATTTCCCAGTGGCCCAGAGTCGTCCTTACTTATTGCGTCTAAATCATTTATCGGCCCCGACTTCTTGTTACACTCAAAACTACCTTCGGCTTCCGTAGATGGTCAACAGTTTTCTTCAAAAGTTCGGTCACACATTGTGAATATATCGGAGGCCTTTGACATCAATAGATTCTCTCACATTTTAAGCTGGCGTCATTTGAAAAAAGTTCTCGCACTCATCCATTTGCGGTTTGAGGCTCTCAGGGCAAAACGTATTCCTCTGTGTCGATTAGGAGCTCGTCTTTGGTGTATGACTTCTTGATAGAAGAAAGTCTTGCTTCTTTAAAACAGAAGGTGCTGAAACTTGTACAAAAAGTCTGCTTTTTCAGAAGAAATCGATGCGTTGTCTCGATCGAATCCAGTCAAACTCAACAATACTCTCAGCAAACTGGATTGTGTTTTGAGTGACGGTTTGCTTAAAGTTGGAGGTCGATTTGGGAAATCTACCTTCTCTCAGCAATTTTTCCATCGATAGCTGTACAAAAGTTCTCACATTGCGTTTTGGATCATGGAACACTGTCACTGTCAAGCATTTCATCAGGGCAAATGCATGATGTTAATCTGGCATCTCATGCAGTCCACCTTGTCTACTAGTTCCCTCATCAATGCATTGAGGAGATTCATTGCTATCATAGGACCGGTTTCACTACTATCAGGGCACGAATTTTATTGGAGCAGGTTGTGAGTTGAAAGATGCCTTTGAACAGATAGTTGATTCAGATGTAAAGAATACCGTTATGGAAAAAATAAGATGGTTGTCTCTCCGCCAGGATCTTTTCAACGCAAGGACTTGTATTAGATTAAGCGATGACACAGGGTACAATATTTGGTTCTACCAATTCTGGTCAAGATAGAAATTTGAATATCTGAAAAGTTTTCAGTCTCGAGCAAAGTTTATCCGCCCGCAACGTAACTTTGAAATAGGTGATGTTGTGGTTCTCAAGGATGACTCTGTTCCACAGAATCTTTGGAATTTGGCCCCATGTGTCTGGCATTGTCAGAGCTCAAGATGGTTTGGTGCGAAGTGTAAAGATTGTCGCAGAGCTAAGAAGATGTATTTGTAATTTTGTATTTTGTTAATATGTTTTACACGAAAATCATTTTTCAGGGTGATTTTGAATATTAAATGCGTAATATGTTCCAATTTGTGTTTGCTTTACATAAATCACGGGTTGGAAGTGAGTCTTTTGTGTAAATAAACAAAGGTTCAGTGTTATTTATTAGGTTTGCATACCGGGACTGAAATACAATGTTTATTTGTTGCAATTTGACTCACGGACTGATGCTGGAATAAATATGAGGAAGCACGTCGAGCTTTTCTTGTTCGATCTTCTCCGCTACAGACAGTGTTGAATGTAATATTCAAAGGTCATCCGTAACACAGAATGGTCGATCAAGGTCATATATATATATATATATATATATATATATATATATATATATATATATATATATATATATATATATATATATATATATATACGTACATATATGCATACATAAATATATTGGAACTATATTTTATCCATTTATCATCCATGTTGCAATAGATTCGTGACAAGCAAGCACCTAATTAAAATTCCGTACTTATGCGACATGTTTTTATGTGCCAAGGAAGAATATCTGTTTTGTTTTTTACAGCATTGTAATGAAATCAAGATGGGTACTTCAAGTTCCACAGAAAGAAGCAGTTCATCTAAAACAGCTCAAGCAGTCGCTTATGAAGAAACCATTGGTGATTTTAAAGTGGTGATAGAACCACTCATTGGACGAGGGGAATATGCGGATGTCCATAAAAGCTATCACAAATATCGGAAAACTCCTGCAGCAGCAAAACGCTACAGGCTGCCATATTTAGATAATGAAGGAAGAAAGAAAATAGAGAAAATGTATCAGAGTGAAATTGAAACCTTGAAAAAACTAGAAAAACACCCAAACGTGGTTCAACTCTATGAAAATAAAATTAAGGAAAACTCCGTATGGATTGTGATTGAGTTTTGTGACCAGAAAGACCTATCGACGTACTTATTGGAACACCCCGAACTGTCGTTCGAGACAAGAATAAAGATAATGAAACAAACTGCTCGTGCAATTGCCTACATGCACAACCAAGATCCCCCAATTATGCATAGGGATATAAAGCTCCAAAACATTTTAATGAAAAAGGAAAACGGCGAGGACACTGCAAAAATTGCTGACTTTGGAATTTCAAAAGTGTGCTTAAAGATAAAGGAAGTAACGCAGAAAATGACCATATGTGGCACGGAAGACTACATGGCACCCGAGCTTTTCGTCAAGCTATATGACAAGCCTGACCTGGAATATACAGAATCAGTTGATATTTTCAGCTTGGGTTTGGTGTTTCTGGTGGTGTTGCAGTATGACTCCGACAATAAACAACTCAAGCCAAGGAGCGGTGAGTTAACATATGGAATTTCGGTATTGAATTCAAGAATATAAGAAATCGTAATTTTATAATTACACATTTGCGGTTTTCACAGCATAGCAAATAAAACCTTATAACGTTTTCTACTACCGCTTTATTCATTGAGTATTTATTAATCTTCTTTTAATTTTTAGTTGTTTGATTGTATAAAAATTTCAAAATGTTACATGTAGTGTCTTAGCTTCGGATGGCGTTGTTAAAACAGTACAATTTCGACTTCTAGGAACATTTTCTGCATAAGTCCTTGCACTAAAGTAGCTATTGATGACTACCAGGCTGAATTTCTAACCAAATTGGTATATTTCCATGCTATTCCAACCGATTTAGTCTACAATTAGTCTGCTTGTACGATTGATACGTCTGTCCGGTGCTCTAACGTCGATGTCATTGCAGTCCGAAAGGTGGATCGTTCGAACAGCCTTCCTACCGTGGTTGTTCCGCTCCTGGATGCCGTTTACGTAGCCCGTTTCTTAGTTACGCTGCTAAAGTCGACAAATTTTCTTGAATGTGAATGATTTTGGCTAAGCGCAAATACACAAGATTTAAAAACTCAAGACCATGTGAACGTAAAGGCATTCTTTTCCTTTCAATGTTATATATCCTTATCAAACAACTCGAAGAAGAAATACATTGACATGCCGATGTACCTAATACTGATAATTTATAAACATAACACCACCGCATTTTTAATTGGAATATTTTATAAATAAGAATTTGTCTTATGCTTGAAACTTTTACTTATAAAATCATGTTTCAATTTGTTCTGAACATGAAATGAACCAGAAATTGATTCTATTCCTCTTTTAATACATGTGAACAACGTATCGACAATATCACGCTACGCACCACTGGATGTACATACTTGTTATTGCCATAACATGGTAATTATGAAAAGGATAGCCTGGAATGTACTTGAACCAAATATTACAAAATAACAGCAAAACTACACTCGCTTTCGCACTCATTTCAAACCACTAGTTTAGCCTTCCGCACTATTTGCACTCGTCTTGTGTTACCAGAGATGCGGACAACGAGAAGGTTTTTGGTTCAGTGTAGATGCTCGTTCAGTATTGCCCCTATCCGTGCTACACTTAGTCAGTTTTTACGTTTGTATTTCCAAAATCTAAATTTTCTACATTATTTCACTAAAACTGATTTAAATATTATTTGGAACTGTATATTTTACGCTGTATGTAGTATTTATAATGCTTCAAACTTCAGCATGTTAGCTTATAAATCAATGCAAAGTGGTAAATGATCGAAAAACATTTCATCCTAAGAATAAGTCTTTTGGCTTTTAATTTTATGGCTTTTCTGACATCGACTATAGATTCTAGGTTGGTTTTAAATGACAGATCTTAAACTTTCACACAGTATTATATTTTGGTTTCAGTTACTATGTGTATACATTGTTAAATAATTTTAGGCATTTTCTCTTTTACTCCTTTAATGTATAAATTCCAATATGACTTTTCGTCATTTAAAAGTCCAAGAACTCTTGCACGATCTGAATCATTATTGAATTATACCTGCAACTGACTTATTGAAATTTTGCTTTAGTAAGCTATACAGTAAGTTATAATTTATACTCCCATAGTATTTCAAGGCAATAAATTTTAAGTATATTTTAATGCATTTTATTTTTATTATTTTGTTTTTCTCCAAGATACCGCCAATAGGAACTCCACATAACACTTACACCATATCTGAAGCACATTCAAATTGCTTCCTATAAAGTATGTATCTTTTCAACCGCTCATTTGAAAGATTTAAAATGCCGTAAAATTTTGCAAATTGAAGTCTTCCTGTTGCGTGATCAAGGAATACGAAACAAAGACCTTGTTTAATGGCGAAACATATTTTATTGCGAACGCGGCTTCGATCTGCGATGTTCTTGTTAATGCCAATGCCGTAAAGCCATAATACCGTAAAGCCGTAATGCTGTACCGGAATGCCGAAATGCCGTACCGAAATGCCGTACCGAAATGCCGTTTCGAAATGCCGGTTTGCTAAGAAAAAAAGGAAAAAGAAACAAAACTTTAACGACTGATATAAACAGTAAACGTAACTCTTAAATCAATTTTACCTTGTTATATTTTGAATTTAGTCATAATAATTACACAAATAAATAAATTACTTAACTCACAATCACAAGAAATTTTAATCTTACCAATTTTGTCGGAACTTTCCTAAATGTGATCACGCACTTGATCCGAAACTTGAAACTTGAAACTTTTGTTAAAAGGCGGGAAGAAACTGTTTATATACTACAGACATCACGTGACTTGTACAGTGTCATGCCATAAATACTTAAACATTCTGGCACTGATTAATCAATACGTGTGACTTTTCAGCGACCTGATGTCAATAAATTATAAGAGACATAAATTATTTAAATGACTGCGTAACACTTCCAGTAACTTCAAAATCATATTTTTTATCAAACTGACGTCAATTTGATGACATAATGCATAAATGCGTGAGACTTACCGCATCTCGAAGGTAAATGGGAGATTCTAGAGCTTACACGTGTTTCTCCAGGCCTTTCATAAATGTAATCTTCGATTTTATATTATGCATATGTCCCCAATTGTAATTTAAGTCTTGGTAGCGAGTTTGGAGATTTTCCATCCCCTAGTTTTTTTTTATTTTGCCGTAAGAAATTGTCCTTTGTACATACAGCAATATCTACATTATACAATTGAGTAGTAAAATAAATGTCTCTACAAACATTTTTCGAGTATGTAATAAATATACCGACACAGATCATGGATTATATAAGACGTAAAAAACGAGTAACTGAGGGTTAAGACTAAAACAAACAATACAATTCCTCTAAGTATTTAAAATTTACATGTTTTGACGAATATGGCAATTTTTCAATCATTACTACATTTCTAAATATTATTAAAAAATTATAAAATAAACATCTTCTTTATGAACATTACTCTTGTGTATATACGTTATGGCCTGTAAGAGCACAAAGTCAATTGTAAATAGGTAATTCACTGCAACATCTTCTTTCAATAAGCCAAGCAATTTTTTCCTTCTGCAAATACTGATTTTTGGGCACTCTCTTATTATGTTACTATTTACCAACTTTTCTAGCAAAGATCAAAAGGTGTAAATCTTACCACACATGTCGAAAATGTTGTTGCATTGTTCACAGATTGGTTTAATATCTGGGTAAAAATTGGATACTATGAGATCAGATGCATAATTTTTATGCATTATCTTAAAATATTTATCATGGTATTTTTGCATTTTTTGTCAGATATTTCGTTTTTTTCAAATATTTCTCTCCATTGGGACGAGTTCAATACGATGTTAGCTTTTTCCCATCTGTTTATGCAGCTTGGCGTTATTGACTTTTTCTTTATAATTAGCCAATATACCTCTTTTGAGGTCAATTTCGTTATGTTTTTTGTTAAAGCGTCTGTTCTTAACTGTACAATTTGGGGAACTGGTGCCATTGGGTCCTTTTCTACGCTACAATTTTGTTTCATACTTTTCTTCCAATCATTCGGTATAGCACTTAGTAGCCCCATGATCTTTAACAGATTTATATCTAAATTAAATTTGCTCTTAATTTCCCCTGCTTCCATAAACCGTACTTCTGCATCTAGCAGATCCACTACAAACATAATTCCTTTTACGCACCATTTCAGTATGAAAGATCGGCTCATGAATTATCACAATATTTTTGTTAAACCAGACGCGCTGTTGCATTAAGCAAATTGTCTCGTAAGAGGGGTTATTCACTGAATACCAGGCTCAAAGGATATCGCGGTAAAATTTGGGGATATGGTCAGGTATCGTTTTTGGGTCAGTATCGCAAGAGAGTATGTACGATAATATCAAAATTGGAAGATACTTTTTAAGAAAGACAACACTTAGAGTGTTTTCATTTTCGAAAACACGTTTTACCCATATGATTTTTTGTGCACATAAAAAAGAGTTATAATCTAAATTTCTAAGACCACCATCCTTAAAGTCTTGTATTAGCACATTCTTCTGGAATCTATGCGGTTTTCCTTCCCACAGGGATTGGTCTAAAACTGGGTTTACATCATTAATGAACCATTCGGGAATATAAAGGACATTGGATACAAAAAGGATTTTTGGAAGCGCCAGATTCTTAATAATAGTTATTTTTCCTTTCAATGTCATATAAAATTTTGACAAGTTATGCAACGTTTGTTTGAAATTTGTAAGCTTATCTCTAAGATTAACATCAGTGATCTTTTCAATTTTATTAAAGTAACGTATGCCCAAAGACACTACATCACTCTCTGTCCATTTTAATCTAAAAGATTTCTGTTCAAGAAATCTCATTGGCGCTCTACCTATTTGCAATATCTCTGACTTTTCAACATTTACTCTCAGACCAGAAGTATAGTAAAACATAACAAACACATTTAATACATTTCTTAAAGTAAGTATACCGCTTAGTAATAAAGTTGTATCATCATCCAAAAGGATGATTTTCGTCTCAATATTATTTACCTTGATACCTTTAATATTGTTGTTTTCTCTTGTCGAGATTCCTAATTTTTGCATATTTTGCATATATGATTTTAACCCACCTCCGTATGCCATTTGCCAAAATTAAAACACTCCAGGCATTTGTTATGAAGTCCCAATCCAGCTTATCAAACGCTTTTTCAAAATCGATAAATGCCAAAAAAAACCGAGATTATTTCTGTTCAAGAAATCAATACTATCAATAAGTATTCTTATACCTTAACCGAATAATCTATTTTTAACAAAGCCATTTTGTTCTTTGCCGATAACTATCGGTAGTACTTTCTGGAATCTATGGGCTATACTTTGAGTTAATATTTTCATATCGACATTTAGAAGACTTATAGATCTCCAGTTTTTCAGATACACTAAGTCTTTGTCCTTTTTGGAGATAATCCTTATAATCCCTCTTCTTTGCTCAACACTGAGATATCCTTTCTTCATAGCTGTATGTAAAAGATTCTAGTAGCAAATCGACTATCTCATATCTAAAAAACTGATAAAATTCAGCCGTCAAGCCATCAGTACCTGGAGATTTGTTTTTATTCATTTTATTAATGACACTTAAAAGCTCTTGTCTTGTTAATTCAGTATTAAGCATTTCAGCATGCACTTTGGGTATCTTGGGAATATTTCTAGACTCGAAGAAATAGTCTTAAAAAGCCTTTGACACTTCGTCATTCCTTTGGTACAATTTTTTAAAAAACGAGCACTTGTCTCTAATATTTATGGGGTTGTTCTACATCTTTCCCATCTTTGTAGATGAGCCTTTTGATATGTTTCTGTTCGTAATTTCTTTTCTCAATTGCAAAGAATACCTTTGAATTTTTTTCATCATGTTCTAGGTAATATGCCTTGCTACGGATATAATGTCCCATGGAATTGATTCTCTCTATACGCTCTGGCTCCATATTAATTGTTTTGATTTCACTAAAGATTTCATCTTGTTCATTTTGGCTTATATTTCCCTTCTGAAGACTGGTATATAGAGTTTCTAAAGTTTTTATCAAATTTTGTTTTTCCAATTTCTTTGTATATGATTTTTGTTTTGAGTACCTAATGGTCTCTTTTCTTATTTCATGCGTAATATATTCCCATTTAAGATGCGGGTCCAAAAGTCTTAACTCATGTGCGAATTTCAAGACAAGAGCTTTTATGCTTTGAACGTATTCGGTATCACTTAATAAATTTGCTTTAAATTTCCAATAACCTGGACCACGGCTCCTTTCTATCCCCTAGTTTGTTGCTTTCGTACGATTCGGTAAAATGTCTTCCTGTGATTGTTTTCGCCAACACCTTGTCACGAAAACTATTCTAAGTCGGCTAGGGCTAAGACAACCAAATTTGGCAGAGCCATAATGTATCATGTCTAGAGTCGTGAAAGTTTTTGTATCACCGCGTTAGGAAACGACTGACCATTAGAGCGTATTTTCTACCCTTTGGGCCAAAAAGAGGATATGTCAGAGGTACATCGGTGATCTTGACCTCCTCGGTCATGGTCAATGTCAAAAACCGGAAGTGGGCCATTATCTCGAAAACGTTAGATGAAGCAAATTTGAACATTTTTACCCTTTGGACCTACAAGGCATGTTGGAATAGGTACCTCGGTCTAATTGACCTTTTCTATCATGGTCAATGTAAAAAAACGGAAGTTGGTCATTATCTCGAAGTGGGCCATATTGTCGAAAACGGTTAGAGATAGAGCTATTTTTGAGCTTTTGGGTCTAAAAGATAATGTGTAAAAGGTCCTTCGGTGATCTTGACCTCCTCGGTCAAAAACCTTAAGTTTGCCATTTTCTAGAACAGGGTTAGAAACAGAGGGATTTTGAGCCTATTTTAAAACTATATGAAAGGTACCTCTGTGACTTTGACCTACTATTAACAATGGGGAAAAGGGGAAGTGGGCCATTATGTTGAATACGGTTAGTGATAGGGCTATTTTAAGCTTTCTCGTCTTGGCAATAAAGGACGATACGTAATAGGTATCTGTGTGACCTTGAGCTAGCTTATGGTCAAAGGTACAAAAACCGGAAATTGGTCATTATGTCGAATACGGTTGGAAATAGAGCTATTTTGAGTCCCTTGAGTCTCTTGAGTCTGTAATAGGATCTCTATGGCCTTTACCTCCCTGGTCATGGTTATTATCTCGCTAAAGGCACCTCGGTGACATTGACCTCCACGGTCTGTTTCAGTTCAGGCAAAAAAGAAGAACAGAGATGCCCCGTTTGGCTTTGAACTCTACGAATGCCATGGCGACAGTGGAAAGTTCCCGACTTTGTTTGAAAACAGCGACAAAGCAGATTCACTTTTGTTGGAGCTTCGGAAACTCATAATACACATGACAGAACACGACCCTGAAAAAAGAATTCAAGCAAAAGCCTTGGAAATTAGCATAGACAAAATATACGGTAATCATTATATAAAATAATGGCACTTTTCTAATTATGGATAAAAATTTTTAAAGTTCTTCAGAAAAAATAATATAAATAAATATTAATGAACCAATTACTAATTTAGTAACAAATAAAATTTTTCTAATACATGTATGTAATATTTAGGTTTCAACCACCTGTTCGTGTTTCCAAATACAAAAGGACTTCGCACTAATTAAGGAAGTTTAAGAGCAATGTCTATTCAAGATTTGCTTCTGCTTTTATTTTACAAATTCCTAACAGCTTCCACCTCAAAAGAAATATGCATCAGAGAGATTATTTTGCTTTTTAGAGATAAGCCTATAAACCAATGCTTTATTTTGGAACTCTGAGTCAAGAAATTCATTTGCTCAACTGATTTTATTTGTTGTTGGTGAATTAATTTATTGCAAAATATCATAATTATTTCAATTTTTGATAAAGTGTTATTTTATTTTTTTATTTTAGAACGAGCCTCTGAAGTTCATCTTGGAGCTAGTGTGTCTGATCATGTAAGTATAGCCCTTTAATTAGCACTTAAAATAAATAAACTTATTGAAATAAATTAAATAGAATTTACATTATCTATCTTGCTCCCCTTTTCAGTAAGATAGATCCTGGGCAAGAGTTATAAGCTCCAAATCCAACCTGATGTGAATTCGACCTGATAGTAGAAGAGTGGATGTTTAACAATGATATTAACTCTATAAACAAGACAAGCTGCATTTTTTAAAAAAAGCGACTGCATTGAGAAGACACTTTTCTTGTTCAAACAAGTCAATGAGCCGAGGAGCAATCAGATCCGCACTTTAATCCTCGTGGTAAAACCGTTGGTGTAAGCCATGGTTTGCCTACTGTCGCCTCTTCTGGCATTGCTTCACTTCCATATGACCAGGTTATCGTTATACAATAGTTGCATGCTGTCTTGAAAATGTGCAATATATTATGTTCTTCTGTGCAATATGTAAGCAATTATATTATGCTAATATAACCACGAGTATTGTTGATTTGCAAAGTCAACCTTTTTTTCTCATACTTCAACATTTCTCCGTAATCATTAAAATGTTATTAATGGCAGCCGCTTTACTGTCTCCAACACTGCGTACAGCATCAGCGCGCTGAATGTAAAACCATATACTGCATTTTTTAAATATAGTCAACTGCAGATTCAGAAATGGCAGTAATGGGTTGATATTCGACATACATTGTTCTTCCATTGCGTTTTGCGTTGGTAAAACTTGAAACTATTCCAGTAGTGATTATCAACTAAAGTCATCTTTAGGTTGTGCTGTGTGTGTCTGTCTGTTTCTTACTTTTTCTGCACTCTCCCTAAGCTACAGTTGTCAACATAAGACCCTTGAGTACATCTTTGAGTATTCCCTTAACAGCTTACTGCGCGTATGGAGCAGCTAACCAACTGTCTTTACTGAGTAGAGGAATAGCCCGTTTATCTAGTTTGCCCAGCAAAAACCCGAATACAGATCAACACTGCATTCGCGAATCCTTAAATCTTGGAAATACACATCCTTTTCTATTGCGATAATATTGTTGAAACCGGATTGGGTCGTGAATAAAAGTCTCTTTAAAACTTTCAGACGAAAATGTAGTTCCGGAAAACGTGACGTTTTCACAAGTGTCAGTCTTTATATTGATCTCTACGGTGTCAACACTTGTTGTATTGACTGTTATGTTATGATGCCATCGGCCTTTCCAAGGTGTAAACTGCAACATATTTATGATATTTACGATATTTATCCACTTCTTTATTTCCTACACATGTTTGATTCATGTGAAGAAACCAACATCCCAACACTTCACCCAAGCCTTTCGAGAACCGCAGTTTTTAATTTCTTAATCTCGTGACAGAGTTGATGTTGGCTATGGCATGGTTTCCTACAGAAGCTTTAAAGTGCTCGAGTGTCAAATGCTTTGCTGAGCTCACCGGTAATTTCTTCCACCTGTGCCTAAGAACCAGGCTGTTACGTCACTTCAATGTCAGACCATTGCAATTGCACCAAAAGTATTGCAAGTGTCGTCGAATGCATACCTCGTTTATTGATGTTGTATTTCCACCAATATTGCCTCGTAATCGTGTTGAATGTATTAGGGTGCATCAATTGGACTTGAGAGACCGGTGCTGTGCTGTCAAAGATTTTTGCAGGTGTTTCAGATAGGGTAATAAAAAACAAAGATGTAGATAGTGTTCACAGTATCAGTGATTCTTAAAGGTAATAACAACTGATCAACCACAACATTCACCATTACATGGAATGGATCAATATTTGCTGTCTCCATTTCTTAAACAATTGGTTCACATCAATGACGGCATGTTCGATTGTTGTGCCAATCAATCCTCCTTTAGTAAATTAGCTGCATTAGAGCCTGTTACTAAAATCTAAGCATAAGACCAGTCATTAAATGAGTATATAGTTTGACTGAAATAACAATTTGAAGGACTCTTTTTTGTTTCCTAACTTTTACTACGTTTTGGTCTACTCCGTGCTTATAAATGTTATGTTCATTGAGATTGAATCGGTTTCATATATCTTCCGGAATGTCTAGGTTAAAGTTCACTTTCTGAACAGTGTGGTAATCGGTACTGTTATACATAGAAACACATTGGCAGGAATAATGACACATTCTTCTAAAAGTACTTTGACAAAGATGCTTTCCTAATCTGTGTTCGTCCCGAATATATACAGTTAAACGGTGGTCAAACTGAAAATATGTCAACTACCCCTTCCTGTTGTGCAACTTTCAACTGTGCATTGGTTTCATCAGAGTTGGTTGGCTGTATGCCATGCTGTTTCTTGAAATGCTGTTTTAACTTAATAGGAGCTATATACTGTTTCCAACGTTCTGAGCATGGAGTCGACAACCTATTTCCAATGTTACACTGCTTTGGCCATCCATTCACCTATACAAACAGTTCGACAATATTTCATCAACTCCACGAGTAACTGCATGTAACTGGTTGCAACAGACTTTAGACATTTTGGTCTTATTACACGTTCTTGTTCTTGACCCACTTACTTAAAGCACATCTTGTTGTGGTATGTTAGTTCCCATGTTTTTGTTTGGAGCAAATGATGACAATAATCAATGGGCTTTTAAGAATGAAACATGTAGGTGCAAGAAGGTCCTGTGATGACAGGTTACTGGGTGCTCCAAGTCACAACTCTGTACTCAGATCGTCCAAAGCATGATGATCCTTCGGTTAAGAGACGGCAACAGGTTATCAGTCCCCATACTCCTTCGATAACAGAGAAGTGCTTTTTAGGTCCAGCGTTGCTCTGCCATCTCAGCGGAAGGGGCAATAAAACTAGTAGTTGGGAACAAAAGCTGTGAATCTACAGCAAGCTGCTAACACCAACAATCCCAGTGTTGGCAGCTGACTGTGCGACTTTTTTAACTGATAAAGATGGGTGGGCGAATCAATTCAACTAACTGATGAACAATTTCAGACGTTAGACAACTCACTGCAACTGCCCATAATGAAGGAGCTGGACACTGAGCCGATGCATGCAGATGTAGTTAAAACCATCACAATTCCCTTATAGGTGCACAATATGTATAGGACAACTGTCCTATCTTTCATGTTGGTCGTCCACGACTGCGATTTAAAGACTCAATTCTTAAGGCAGCTTAAGAAGTATGGAGAAGTCGATGCCACTCCACTGTCAACCAATTTAAAAAAGCCATGTACAATCTGAAACAGAGTAGAATGACTAGAACGCCACGTGGATCCGTAACCAACGTAACGTAAAATTCTAGCCTATAATTTTAATCAGAAGACCATTCACTCATTTCATAGAAAATGCAGAAATAATAGAGAAAAAAAGATATGTTGGTGATATTTTACAAATATTGTCCATGGAAAATGGCCCAGCTCGAGAGTGCCGATGTCAAGATTTAGGACATATAAGTATAATCTCTAATCAAATTTATAGACAGTAAAGTTAAAAATGATGTATCACCAATATATCCGCCAGTTGTGGTGAATTGCCAAAAATGTAATAGCCACGTAGGTAATAATTGCCGTGGCCTTTAAGCAAAATGCGAGGACAATACGACCACATAAGATAAGATCTTAATATGATTTAGTTTGTAGCCAATATTTCCATTACTTTTAGTAAACTGCCAAAAAGATATTAATAATAGCCAGGTTTATAATTCTTCAAAAATGCATTCAGCCAACATTTTATGATGTTTTCACTAAATGCTAAACGTAAAGACAAATGAGGATGTTCTTTTTAGAAAATTGGCTTTCGGTCAATATTTTTGCTGACCTCTAGCTTGAAAAAGAAGACCAAGTTGTACATTTTTGCTTAAACATTCTAAAGGTTTTCAATAAATTCACAGGAGATTAGATTTTGGTCTAGATTTATTGCTAAGTGTTTGGAGATTCACCAAACAGTAACAATAAGATTACGCTACATTTTATATCAGTAAGGATTCCTCTGGAATACATTTTTGTTTTATTTTCAGTTGAATCCCTCAAACACACACACACATTTAACTAAAATTTTATGATGTTTCCACAGAGATCCTGGGAGAAGGTACGTTTTAAGAAATTTACGCCAATATTTCCACCAGTTCTAGTAAATCGTCAAGAAAAGTGAAGGCCAGACAGGTAGTAAAGTCCGCTACCTTTATGCAATATTTCAACACAGTGAGGCTATGTCCTTGACGTCAGTTACGATGTAAATAAAAACTTTTCGTCTATTCTTCAGGTCGGGCGCATCATATATATAGCATGGTAAGTAATGGTATCCGCTTCAATTTTTCAAAATTCTCTAGCAGTAAGATTACATCCCTGTGGTAAGAAATATTGCTAAGAAATTGGTTTTTAACCAATATTTCTGCTATCTTTTTTTCCGAGTCAATAAAATAATTCCAACAATTTAATAATTGCCATTGGACAAAGTTTAAATCAAAATTATATTTTTCTGGTGAAGGTAGTAATCAATGCCACCTTTTTTAAAAATTTAAGAGAGTATTGTCAGTTTCAATTTGGAATTTGGGGTTTATATTCACATTGTCGTCAGTCAGAATCACTTTGGCATCATTTAGGATTTACTGAAAAGTTATTTTATTTGCCAATATTTTGGCCATTTTTTTTCAAATAGCCAATAAAAATGGAATAACCAGGAGAACCTATATAACACTGCGTCAAATCAAAATTTTATTACGTTTCCAATTACGCTCCAGGAGAATATGTGTTTGGCCAATATTTTTATCAATTTCAGGCGCATCACAAGAAACCCAATAGCCAGGTGGGCAACAATGCCTGCTATTGAACAAAAAAGTACAAGAGATTTAGGAAAATTACAGGAGATAAAGGCCATATATTAAGAGCCAGTTGTGTTTTATAATAACACATCAATAATGTTAATATTTAAGCTATTCTTTGATTTACATACAGAAGTAAAACCGGTACTCCTCACTCTTTACAAAGCCTTTGAACAAACGAGGAGGAAAGCAAATAGAGTTCAAGCCGTAGTCAGCAGAGCCAATGCTCTTTTTATGGGTAACGCAGCCCTTGGGTCTCTCCGAACGTCACCATGAGAGGCTCTGTAAGTGCGAAATGGGCAATGACATCGCTACCTTCGGGAAGAAGTGTTCTGCGTTGGCTAAAGATTTCAAGAACGTAAAGCTTTTTTTAGGAATTAGGTAAGATTTTACTCAAGAAATGATTTTTCACCAGTATTCCCTCCACTCTTACGCTGATTACCAAAATCAAAATAAAAAATAAACCAAAACGAAAATAAAACCAAAAGAAAAACAAAACAAGAAAGTGAAAGAAAATAACAAAGTCTTTATAAATAGCCGCCCTTTCAATGCCATGTTTTAAGACGGCAAGCTTTTATATTTGGTATTACTTAAAATTTTAGGAATAGTTTGGTAGTTTTTAGCCAAGATTTTTGCCAATTTCTTCCAAACAGAAATAGCCAAGAAAGTGACAATGACCACTTTCGTTAATCAAAATTTCAACACAGTAAGGCTATTTCTCTGAGGTGATTTAACATTTTACTTGAAATTTTGGTTTTTCGAGAACTGTCCACCTATTTTTGATGAATAACGAAAAATTAATTTTAAGGTAGATAATAATATCTGCTCCCTTACCCAAATTTACAATACAAAAAGAGTATTTTCTTGTACTTACTTATGATTTTACAATTTTTTTATTTTTCGAGAACATTTCCGTCAATTTCTTTGACTAATTTCAAACAAAATGTACTAGCCAGGTATGTAGCAATACTTATTACCCTTATTTAACATTTCAAGAGAGTAAGACTATTTTCCATGATGTTAATAACGATTTTGCTGAAAATCTTTGCTGATTTCTTTCAACAATAGTGGAGTGAGTTAAGATTTCTTTAGTCTGAGTTAAGTTTGTAAAAGATTCTCTCTTTTCTTAAATTTTTTTTGCCTATTTATGGTCAATCATCAAAAGAATAATGGCCAGGTATGCAGTAATACCTGTTGCTTTTACTTACAATTTCACAAGGCTATCGTCGCGAAGTAAGTTGGAAAAATCTTTTTATCGCCAATATTTAGGCACACTGTTACAATGGCCAAAATTTAATAGCCAGGTAGACATAGCCAGCTACTATCTTTACTTGACATATATAAGACAGTAAGATTTTGCGAGAAAAAGCTTATCGCCAATATTTGCGAATCGCCAAAAAGTAACAGCCAAGTGAAGATACGATTTTTCAACTTTTCAAATGTACATTCGTACAACGCCTGTTATAATCCCTGCTTCTGTAAGACCCTCTCTGCTAGATTTAAAATGAATTTTACAATATTTCCAAAGTCAGATAGCTTTATAACAGAGGATATTATTGCTTCTTCGAATTAGTGAAGACTGGCGAATTGTCAAAAAAAGCATAGTACGCACTTTTTTCCCTAGGATGTCAAGTTTCCACAAAAAATTGCAATCAAATGAAAGCTGAAAGAGCAGTAGCACAGAATTAAAGCTTACTGACAGACGCACAGACGGCTAGAAGGACGGACACACGATAGGCCACCTGGGATAATAAAAAAAGAACTTACGCGACCAGTATGAAAAATCAAGAAAGTAGAAATTCGCCATGCGGCTAGGAGTGTAAAATTTTGGAGTAAAACTAATTTACATTCAAGGCAGGAAAAGTACTGAAGAGGAGACATTTACCCTAACAGTTCCGAGATGGCGCTCTGGTTATGAAGCGAGAAACACTTAAAAGGTCGAAACTTATGCGTTTTTAGCAAAGGTCTTGTACCAAGGAGACACAACATATAACCAGATATTCGTTACAAGAAATATGAACGGTTGCTGCCCTGCTGAGTCAAATCTTTAACAATTTGGATGAGAAACAATGTTATTTTTCTTCCAGTCCTGATTTATAATTGTGTTACTGAAAGTTGAACCAC
The DNA here is from genome assembly GCA_949752745.1 of Protula sp. h YS-2021. Taxonomy (NCBI): domain Eukaryota; kingdom Metazoa; phylum Annelida; class Polychaeta; order Sabellida; family Serpulidae; genus Protula; species Protula sp. h YS-2021. The sequence continues at coordinate 71,691,613 of OX457030.1, forward strand.
CAACTTGTGCATGAAAGTAAAGGGAAAAAACACGGTCGATGCATCTTGATGTTTTTCTATGGTAAAGCATAGTGCATTTTTGGGAGTGAGTGAGTGGGAGCAGTTTTGCCACTCAACAACTGATGTCTGCAATCATATTTTTGTCACCTGCATCTTCCCGCTCTGTTTCAGAGTTATATGCGTTTTTGCTGGTTTTTGATCATTTCCTTAAAAAATTAGTTTAGGGATAAATTTTAGCCTAAAATTTGAAATGGTTTTACATACAAGAAAATTTGTAGCTTCTTCTTACGATATCCCCTACAGTTCTCATAGATGCAACTTAATAATGCCACAGCCCTGTAAATCAACAGTTTTTGTTAAATTTTGTAAACCTGTATTTCTTGCTAATTCTGTTCATCTTTTCGGATTCGATTAAAATTTGCCTGTTCAGTTATTAAAACAAGTGAGTTTTGTATTATCTGCGTAATTTTCCATTTTTACTAATTTCGCAACCGATAACCATCTATATGAAAAAGTTACTACAAACTTTGTTCAATTGACTCAAAACTGTCTATGAAGGTGTCAGTGACAAAATACTACTTAACCAATTTTCAATTTTTACAAAATTTGATTTTGAAATTCTATAGTTCCCATATTTTCTCCAAAAATACACATTTCCTATATTTTTATTCTGTACGTTCTTCCAGCGTGTTTGAGTTGAATCCTTTCATTTTTGGTGTAATTGTCGTAATTTGATAACTAAAGTTTTGCACATTTTGTCGCTATGTTTGCTTTATGGAATGCCATTTTACCATATAATGCTGAATTTTGACATCAAGCCACAATTAAAGATGTCATTAAACAAATATAGATTTTATTAATTTATATTATGCTATTAATAATTATATTGCAGACGACAAAAATTTATTTTTGAGACCAACAAATCAATTTTACAAACTTTAAAAATCTTAACAAAAGCAAAACTTTTGGAAAGTATTCAATGAATCGTCAACTGAAGTTAGAGAATTCCAAAAAAAATGAATAATTGACATTAACAATAAGAGTGCAATTATGGAGCTCGAGAATTGCTTCTTTTGTTCAGTACAAAATTAAAAGAAAAGCTTTGCATGCAAGATTTAATCATTATTCTATTCACTGATAGTTTCTTATGAATTTTAGAAATAGAAAATAGACCGAAATGTTTAACAAAACCATTTGAGGATTTCAAAATGTAGATAAACTGTCTTATTCTGAAATAATTTTATCTAAAATAAATAAATCAATAAAAGAAATTCAATTATAGAGGCACTTATGTAAGATATTCTGTCAGATATGTCATTTTTCCTATCAAGAATTAAGCATTTAACATCTAAAAACAAAATTCAGATATAGTTAAATCGCTTTTATATCAATAAATAGTTTTTGTATCTCTAAGTATTTATTTATAGCAATAACTTTTTCAGGTTAAGAATACATTTAGAAAAATATAATTATAGATACCAAGAATTAATTATTTATATCAAAAAATTAATTTTAGGATAAAAAATAACTTTTATATCAATAATTTCCTAATTAATATGAAAATGGTCTTTCACATACTTTAACATTTTGGATTGATCTAACAGACGCGGATTGAGCAAAACTCTGCTCACCGGCAATCTGCTGAAAATCGATAAACAATAATTATTTTGTATGGCGATTCGGTAAGGCGGTTCGATGTGTCCAGGAAAATTCTGAGAAAAAAAGAAGAATTTTTTTCTGAAACTGACACAGTGACAATATATTTGTTGCCGGAGTGCAATGATGTGTTGTTTTAACCTTGCCCAAAATAGACGCAGAAGCACTTTGTCAAAAGCTATTAAGGCTTAGACACTTTAGATCTTTTGAATCTTCACACAGTAAGATTAATAGAGGAATGGGAGGGTTTTTAATCCAGCAAAGAAAAAAAAACAAAAACAAAACGCAACAAAAAAAAAACATAACAAAATGTTCACATCGTCAGGCATATGCTAGGAGGCGATAAATCTCAGTTCTTTCTTTTTATCTCTTGTTTTACTATGTCGCCATTCCTCCCTTTTCCCTGCTTGTTTACTTAGAAAGTGCAACCCAGTACAGCCATCACAGCTGATGAACGCGACTTTTCAAGCTCTTTATTACAGATGAGCAAATCTATTATTTTTAAATTGGTTGACAATTGACGGATCGGTGTTTTTTTTAAAGATGAACAATTAAACAGCTTGCTTAGACACTAGATATTTATCGAGCTGTTTTGCTGTAGGAATAAGCACAAGCTAGATGTCGTAGCCTAAAAAAGAAATTAATGTTGAGGATACATCAATTATTTTATAACAGATGTCTGCCATGTTTGGGACAAATAGCTCAATTGTTGCCGTGACGCTATCTTTGGTGGCTCAGATATAGTTTCAGATGTAGGTAAATCGTTTTTATATCAATAAATAGTTTTTGTATCTGTAAGTATTTATTGATAGCATTAACTTTTTCAGGTTAAGAATACATTTAGAAAAATATATTTATATATACCAAGAATTAATTATTTACATCAAAAAATTAATTTTAAGCTAAAAAATAACTTTTATATCAATAATTTCCTAATTAATATGAAAATGGTCTTTCACATACTTTAACATTTTGGATTGATCTAACAGACGCGTATTGAGCAAAACTCTGCTCACCGGCAATCTGCTGAGAATCGATAAGAAATAATTATTTTGCATGGCGATTCGGTAAGGTGGTTCGATGTGTCCAGGAAAATTCTGAGAAAAAAAGAAGAATTTTTTTCTGAAACTGACACAGTGACAATATATTTGTTGCCGGAGTGCAATGATGTGTTGTTTAAACCTGGCCCAAAATAGACGCAGAAGCACTTTGTTAAAAGCTATTAAGGCTTAGACATTTTAGATCTTTTGAATCTTCACACAGTAAGATTAATAGAGGAATGGGAGGGTTTTTAATCCAGCAAAGAAAAAAAACAAAAACAAAACGCAACAAAAAAACATAACAAAATGTTCACATCGTCAGGCATATGCTAGGAGGTGAGAAATCTCAGTTTCTTTCTTTTTATCTCTTGTTTTACTATGTCGTCATTCCTCCCTTTTCCCTGCTTGTTTATTTAGAAAGTGCAACCCAGTACAGCCATCACAGCTGATGAACGCGACTTTTCAAACTCTTTATTACAGATGAGCAAATCTATTATTTTTTAAATTGGTTGAGAATTGACGGGTCGGTGTTTTTTTTAAAGATGAACAATTAAACATATTGCTTACACACTAGATATTTATCGAGCTGTTTTGCTGTAGGAGTAGGGGAAAAACGGGGGTTTAAAAAAAGGAAGTGACGTCATAATGACGTCACGTGGTGTTTTGATAGCCCCATATTGGTCATATGGGTGTGATATGGACGTCATATGGCACCCAGACAAAACGACACCCGGACAAATCGGCACTCGGACGTAATGGCACCCGGACAAAAAGGCACCCGAGCACTCGAGCACCCGAGCACTCGAGTACTCGAGCAACCGAGCACTTAAGCACTCGAGCACTCGAGCACTCGAGCCCGGACAAATTGACACCCGGACAAATCGGCACTCGGACGTAATGGCACCCGGACAAAAAGGCACCCGAGCACTCGAGCACCCGAGCACTCGAGTACTCGAGCAACCGAGCACTTAAGCACTCGAGCACTCGAGCCCTTGAGAACCCGACCACTTGAGCACTTGAGTACTCGAGCACTTGAGAACCCGATCACTTGAGCACTCGAGCACTCAAACACTCGAGCACCCGATTACTCGAGCACTCGAGCACTTGAGCACCCGGACACCCGAGCACCCGGACACCCGAACACCCGGACACCCGGACAGTCAGACAAACGGGTAGAGAGCACCCTAACTGTTTTTTTTTAAAGCAAAGGACTCATAGAGGCATGGTTAGAGCTGGCCCGCCGTGTATTTCGACCCAGCAATGACGTCACGCAGATCGACTCAAGCTTGCATGCGACCAACTAATCGACAGGCCCCCCGGGGCCAGACGACCTTCAGGCTCCCCCCTCATCGACCTTAGGTCGAAGGGCACACCCCCCCCCCCCCGACCAGCCGACTCCTTGCAGCAAGCCACTGTATCTATATTATGATAGAGCTGGTTGATAGCCCCACCTCTCATCGAGTTTGGGCGAAGGGCACCTCCCTCCCTTCGACCTTTTGGCCCACCGATTTTCCGACTTTTCGACTTTTCGACCCGTCGGTACCAGACACCGCTTGCTTACACTGCGAGAGATAGCCACTGTATCTATACTATGGGAATAACCGCCCTTACACACACATAACACCTACGGCAACCGAACAAAAGGACACCCAGACACACGGACACCCAGACACGAACACCCAGACACACGGGCACCCATACATTGGTTTTTTTTTTTAAATTTTCTATCTCTCTCTCCACACACACCACATCACGGCAGCAACTGTTTTTCAGGGCTTTTCTAGATCTCTAACCAAGCCATTGCGAAAGCAATTAGAAATGAGTACTCTTTTCCTTAAGGAAAGCCATTTTTAACCCAGAGAGTTCTCCATGCATTGTGGCCATATACAAGCAACAATCTTTTCTTTAAAGCTTTCTCACTCTTCAAACACACAGAACACCTATGGCAACGGGACAAACGGGTAGCCGGACAAACGGACACCCGGACAAACGGACTGCCGGACAAACGGGCAGACTTTTTTGTTTTTTATCCCTCTCTCTCTACACACACCATATCACGGCAGCAATTGTTTTTCAGAGCTTTTCTCGATCTCCAAGCAACCACACCATCACTAATTGATTTCCGTATAAGCAATTAAAAGTGAGCAGCCATTGCCTCCTTAAGGACGCTATTTTTAACCGCAGAGAGCTCTCTCTATGCATTGCGACCATGTACAGGCAACAACAACTGTTTTTCTGGGCTTTCACTAATGGCTTGCCGTAGCAGCAATTAGAAATGAGCACTCTTTTTCCTTAAGGGATGCTATATTTTAACTCAGAGAGCTCTCCATGCATTGCGGCCATATACAGACCACAGCCCTTTCTTTAAAGCTTTCTCACTCTTCTAACACCCATAACACCTACGACAACCGAAGAAACGGACACCCAGACACACGGGTACGCAGACACACGGACACCCAGACACACGGGCACCCAGACAGCCTGTTTTTGTTTTTTTTGTTTTAATTTTTATCTCTCTCCATCCGCATCACGCCATAAACAGGGAGCAACTGTTTTTCTGGGCTTTTACACGCACATGCCATCACTAATAGCTTACCGTAGCAGCAATTAGAAATGAGCACTCTTTTTCCTTAAGGGATGCTATATTTTAACTCAGAGAGCTCTCCATGCATTGCGGCCATATACAGACCACAGCCCTTTCTTTAAAGCTTTCTCACTCTTCTAACACACATAACACCTACGGCAACCGAACAAACGGACACCCAGACACACGGGCACCCATACATTCGTTTTTTTTAATTTTCTATCTCTCTCTTCACACACACCACATCACGGCAGCAACTGTTTTTCATGGCTTTTCTCGATCTCTAACCAAGCCATTGCGAAAGCAATTAGAAATGAGTACTCTTTTCCTTAAGGGAAGCCATTATTAACCCAGAGAGGTCTCCATGCATTGCGACCATATACAAGCAACAATCCTTTCTTTTAAGCTTTCTCACTCTTCTAACACACATTACACCTACGGCAACCGGACAAACGGGTAGCCGGACAAACGGACACCCGGACAAACGGACTGCCGGACAAACGGGCAGTCTTTTTTATCCCTCTCTCTCTCTACCGTGCCGTCGCTTCCCCTGCCGCCGCTTCCCCTGACTCTACCTCTGCTTCCGCCTCTGCCGCTGCCGTCATCCTCCCTACAGCCAGCCTTCTTCCTGTGCGCCGCTACCGCGGCCCTGTGTGACTTGAAACCTCTACCCAGAACGTTGCAATAATGATATTCCCGCCGCAACGCCTCTGGGCATTCCTGTTCGTGCGCTCGCATGGAGCCTCCTGCCGAAATTCCAAAATGGCAGAAGCCGCAGTATTCTACAGTATTGGCCGTATCCAAGAGCTGCACGATCTCCTGGAGTGTCGACTCTTTGCTAGAGCCCTCCTCCTGTTTCAAGTCAACCAGGTCCATGGTGCAGTCATAATCAGAAGGCGGCTGCATGAGGCTGAAGTCGAACGCCGGGGTCTATCTCTGAAATACTGGCGACAGCGGCTGCAAGCTCATCCGCAGGAGCTGGTGGCGGACTGTCCGGCCTGGTAACGGTGGCGCTGGGGATGCGCGGCCTCACTGTAACCGGTGCCGCCGGCACCCGCCGGACAGTTACATCAGCTTCCTTTGGATTTGCTTTCGACGGAGTCGTCATCGTCGACGCTGAGGCTTTAACAGTCGCTTTGACAGGAGTCGCCGTCGTCATGGTTGCTGCTGTAGCCTTTGCAGGAGTCGCTCTGGCTGGCCTTGCTTCCTGGTAGGGCGACGGGGCCCGGAACCTCTCGGCTGACAGCTCCCTCAGACGCTTGTGACTCTCCTCTGCCGCCCTGCCAAACCGGTTGTACTCCTGTTGTGGCCTAGTCCTCAGAAAATCCCTCCACTTCTTAAAGAGGAACGCCTGGTAGTCGATGTAGATCTCCTCCCAAAGATCTACGTCCTTGCTGGTTAGAAAGTATCGCTTCCGGCGGTCCTCGGAAAATGCTGTTATCACTTCAACGTTCAAAAGTAGACTGACTGCATAGAGTGCGAGGCTGCTATTATAAAGGACCCCCCTCTCATCGACCTTAGGTCGAAGGTCACATCCCCCCCGCCAGCCGACGTGGTCGACAGCCCCCCCCCCCCCCCCCCGCCGATCGACTTTAAGCCACTAGCTCACGGCTCACCGACAGTAGTATTAAAACGTGGCTTCGCGACTGCTATGGCCATTGCATTGCTAAGACTCTGATAGCAACTCCAGCTAGCAACATGGAAATTGATAGCCTGTTCGGCAACGAAGCAATGACTTTTACAGATGCAGTTTTAACTGCAGAGGAGACTGTTGCCTTCCTTAGTACACTGGCAGAAGCTGAAAAAGCCTTGGAGGAAGCATTAGGGAGACGTGTCTGCAGTACAGCAAAGAAATCCTGAGGAAGGTGCTCCGCCAATACAGCAACCAATGCCAGATCCTGAGGGATCTGACTACCCGTTCTGGGTAGCAAATAAGCTTGTCAATGGTAGTGCCAAACCACTTAGCACAAAGTTACAGGCGCATCTAGAGCATCTTGAGGAAGAAGTGGTCATGTCAAGCGATGACGACAATGACGACAATGACGACAACGACGACAATGACGACAACGATGGCGACCATGATGGTGATGACGACAACCATGACGACAACGATGGTGACAGCGATGACGACAGCGATGACGATGACAAGCAGCTCAAATCTAAATTTGAATTGAGCAAAACTATTCCTGTTACTGAGGAAGACGTCACGCTGTTGAAACGAAACTTCCGAGCAGTGATTTCTCTGATCGATTGCAACATTTTATGGTGTTTATGTGAAGAAGGCCTTTTCGACCAACACACATACATGTATCTAACGGAAGAAGTGAACACTGTCATTCAGCTTATCTACATGCTAGAAGTAAACATAGAGCATCTTCCTGCGTCAGAGCCACAGTTCTCCGAAGCCATGACCCGACGTTTCGTTCAACTTATTAGAAGTCTTCATGAGGAACTTTTTAAGACTTTATGTCTACCGGCGTCAAAGTGTGTTGACGAGAATCGCGATTCCAAATGCGCAAAGGTCTTGCTACACGGCTTCAAGTACCTTGAAGAACGTGTTAAGGTGTATGATATGATGGCCTACCTCTATGAAAAAGGACATTTCACCATGCCAATGCTCTTCGAATGGATAATTGGTAGTCGCAAACGAGGAGACTTCTTCAGTGATCGTCATGAGACAATCTCTAACAGACGGTTTGCCAACAGCCTTTCTGGATGGTTTCAACGAGATCACTCCGCGATTTGGAAACATCTCATGAAATCATATATGTAATGTCCATATAAAAGGAGTGAGGTGTCAAATGTAGTCATCATTCAACGCGCAGCCATGGAGAAGACAAGCAGCTTTAAAATTAGTGCAAACTTAACCATTACTGTGGAGCATGGGCAATATGGATTATTTATTCATATCAAACGTGGAGAGAGATGGCTTGCTTTATCACCATCCTTGTGGAAGATTGTGTGTCTGAACTTACCAAGATTACGTGACATTGGCTTCAAACTGTACTTAACGCAAACGAAATGGCTTGAAGTCATTTCATACTTGGACATGCGCTATGTGAGTTTTGTGCAAGCATCACTGCTTGACGGGAAAGAATACAAGCATTACATCACCATGAATGATGGTGAATGGGAGACATTGCTTCAGGAGATGGATAGCATTAACTCAACCTTATTGCCATGTACGGAATGTCATGGCAAGAAAACTCCTATCAAGCTGCAAAAGGACAATCGGATGAAAGTGTAAAAGTTATCCAAGAAAAGACTGGCTGAAGTTCAATTGGAGAATATGGATGTGCAAAATCAACTTGGACTTACCTGTGAATATTGTGGTGCTTACGGATATGCTGAGGACTATGATTGTCACTGCCACAAGTACAATTGCAAGTTGTGTGAACCAGACAACTTCTGCAACAAGTGCGGCTCACTAACTGTTTCTGCAGAGTAAGACTGAGAGTCATTTGCTTACCAGCTGTCATAGTGTGCAGACGTGTTATATGGATATGTGAAAGATGGATGTAGAAACATGTTTCAAGGAGAAGTATGTGGACTACATGATAAGTGAACTGGCGCGTTTTGGATCTATTCAACAACAACTGCAGCACTTTGACATTTATTGGGAACTTGCTCATTCCACGTTAAGTGTACCAAACTTACGTGCGGATTTCATCAAAGAGTGTGTGTTTTCAAACATTGACGGAGCTGAGGAGTTTGATGTGGAAGTAGCATATCACTTCGCTCGATTTGATCCAAGACTGTTTGATGAAGTGAGAGAGTGGTTAATCTATATTGCAGTATAATGACGGACATTACATTGAGACAATATATTGTGCAAAAGATATATTGTGAAGAAATGTTATTAGCTGTAAAAAAGTTTGCATGTTTAGTATGTCCTGCTTGTCAAAATGAAGAGTGTTTAGAACATGCGTGTCATTCTACATGTGTCTATACATATTGGAATGAAGCTAAATATTACATTCATTTAGATAAAGTGTTAGATAATGCAAATCAACGTTGTGAAAAATATGGTGTAGATGCTATCACACTTGATGAATTAAGTAGTTGGTTTATAAACATTGAAGATCAGTGGACTCCAATTATTCACACCATTGTATCAATACTTGATTTGTAAGATATGTTGATTGAGTTGATAAAATAAAATTTAAGATATGTTGATAAAATTTAAGATGTGTTGATAAAATAAAATGCAAGATATGTTAAAAAGTGTTGATCATTTAGTGTTAACATGTCGATGTGGAAAGACTACTTAGCCAATATTTACTTTAAACCTGGTCAACCCGGGGCATTTGCTGGTCCTCACAAACTTTATCACATATTAAAAAACACGATCAACCAGTCACTCATTCACAAGTGAAGAAATGGTTACAGGATAAAGATGCTTTCAGTTTACTACAACCTGTAAAATACAGGTTTAAAAGGCAACGTGTCATTACGCGTGGAATTGATGACATGTGGGATATTGATTTAGCTGACATTGGGAATGAAAGGTGTGGAATTTTACCAAGGCATTCCAGATGACATTGAAGAGCGCTTTAACCCAAAAAAGCCAAACTTACTCATCATTGATGACTTAATGACCAAATGTCATAGTGATGAGCGCATGACACGTCTCTTTAGTGTTGGTAGCAGTCATCAAAATCTAAGCATTATTTTTATAGTACATAATTTGTTCCATCATGGTAGAGAAATGCGAAATATTAGTTTGAATACACATTACATCATTCTGTTTAAAAATCCACGAGACAGTCAACAAATAAGTACATTAGCGCGACCAATGTATCCTGAAAAATCTTAATTTCTCATAGAAGCCTATCAAGATGCTACCAGCAAACCTCATGGCTATTTATTCATTGATTTGAAGCCGAAGACGAATGATCAACTACGTATTCGTACAGGCATTTTACCAAAAGATACACATTACGTATATGTTGATAAGGTAGCGTATGAACAAGAACCAAGTCACTTAACCATTCGCAGTCAAGATGTCTAAACGTATTCAAGCGAATCAACCTTTTCTTCACTTGCTCGCACGCAGCGGGCATAAACGACGTAAATCCTTGTTACAACAAGCTAATAAGGAGGAATTAACTAGCTTGTTTGAAATTTGTTTGAATATATTGTGAGGGCATAAACCCTTAAGCTCAAAAAGGTATAAGGTATTCAAGCGTGAACGTCATACCTTACGTACACTAGCAGGGACAAAAGAGAGCGAAACGAGCAAAACGTGTCAGAAGGCGAAAGGCAGCTAAACGGATAACATCAACAAAATATAAAAAAGATATTTTTTAATCACGTCTTAAATTCATAATCATTCTTGTGAATGTAGTCTTTCTCCATTAAAATGGCTTCGCATACCACCAACGCAAACTGCTGTAGAAAAAAGTTATAATGTAGACTATCAACCAATGACTACCATTAGAGAGGGTGCTCCAATAGAACTCTACATTCCTGCGAGTACAGAAGAATATCTAGATTTAGAGAACAGTAAACTCCATATTGTATGTCGCATTGTAAAGGCTGATGGAACAGCGTGTGGTGTAGATGATAACGTGTTATGTATCAATGATTTGTTTAATGGGTTATGGTCTAATATTGAATTATTTCTAAATGATCGTTTGATATCACATAGTAACAATACTCATGGTTATACCAGCATCATATCTCATCTCATTCATGACTCGGAAGAAAGTCTCCATTCTGAGCGCTCTCTGCGTCTCGTCTATAAAGATACTGCCGGGTCAATGAATACTCATGAGGTGAAAAGACCTAATCATGAAAGATTTGTATCAGGTTTGCATGTTAATGTTGAGGGTGGCGATCTAGCTGAAATAGGAAATAATGGTTTACATAATCGTTATTTGTATACACGTTTAAGCCGTGAGTTTATGCTTACAGGTGGTTTAAGGATAGATTTGTTTGAGAAGGATCGTTATCTTACTAATGGTGTTAGTATGAAATTACGTTTACATAGACAAAAAGATGAATATGTATTAATGGCTGCAAATAATGGTTTTAAATTAGAAGTTAGAGAAGCGTTTTTAACCATTCGCAAAGTGAGGGTTAGTCTAGGTATTCAGTTCGGACATACAGATGCATTGATGAAAAGTACTGCTAGGTTTATTATTGCTAGAAAAGAATGTAAAGTTTTAGCTATTCCAGCAGGATTTCAATATTTTGTAAAAGATAGTATCTTTTTAGGTCAATTACCAAAACGTATTGTCATTGGAATGGTTCATAATGAATCCTTTGCTGGAACAGTATTGAGAAATCCATACAATTTTGAACACTTCAATCTTAACTTTATGCAGCTTTACTCTGATGGTGAACCAGTCCTATCCAAACCTCTCAAGCTTGATATAATTTATGGCAAATATCTTGACGCTTTTGAAACTCTTTACAAATCTTTTGATAGATTGAATGGTGAGAAAAGTTCAATTATAAAACGGGAAGATTGGCCTAGAGGTTATCCTTTATTTTCTTTTGACTTAACGCCTGATTATGATGGTGATGATCATTATGCCCTTATCAGACATGGGAATTTGCGACTAGAAATGAATTTTGCTGGTGCCTTGCAAAATACAGTTAATGTTATAGTGTATGCTGAATTTGATAACATCATTGAAATAAGTGCAAATCCCAGCATTCAGCTCGACTACCAGTCATGAACACGAAGCAGACAGAAGCCATACTGTCTCATGATGCCGCAACCAAAGACTTGCTTCAAGGCGTGTTTTCCATGGACAAGTTACCATCTTTACAACGCGGTGCCTATGTTATCAACACAGACGATCATGATGAGCCAGGAGAGCATTGGGTGGCAGTATATTATGACGAAGACCCTCCAGAATATTTTGACTCTTATGGACTTTTACCTATAGACAGTCGTTTGAATAAGTTTTTAAAGTTTAATTTCATTTATAATTCAGTTCCATTGCAAACGCCCATATCATCTACATGTTGATTTTATTGTGTGTATTATATAATTCAAAGAGCTCGAGGACATAGTCCTTTTGAAATCATTGATGTATTAAGAAGAAGTGATGGTGATTTTGTTGTAAAGGATTTTGTATATAGACATTATAAACCATTATTTTATTGATGTTGTATTAGTTAAGTTGTTGGTAATTGTTAATTTCATTATGGATATTGTAAATAAACAAGACAGTTTTATACAACATTCTTTTTATTGTGTTATACATTATTTACATTTTAACAATTATTTTACATTAAACTTTTATTTCACAAATACATTCAATACATCGATAAACACATGCCATTCATACCAATCTAAATTAATATATGTATCATAGACATTACACCCACGTTTGTAAATGCTATGAAAACTAGCATAACACTGTCCATTACCAAACTTTATTATTTTAACATCCTCGTGTTCAGACAGTTTCAGTTCATATCCATGATCATTCATGTCAATGTCTATCACCATAGCACACATGGGATGTGTCAGCTCAATGGACTTGGTGCCTCGCACGAGTTGCACTCCTTCCTCTTTGAATTCAAGCGTCAGGTTCTTTTCAATCCAATGCTTGTAACAGAGCGTACCATTCTACTGTGTTGAGGGTGATGTAGTCGTAGCATTCTGTAAGCTCGTCATATTGGCGAAATCGTACGAACACGTCTAGACAGTTCTCAGTCACACGCACTTCTAAATCCTCTGAGAGTATTAGGAGAAAGTCAGGTATCCTCAACTTCTCCAGGTGGTCTTTCAACATAGATTGACCGTCAGGTGATAGAATGATATACTTTCCAAAATGTTTTAGCACAATGTCATCACATAAGTTTCTCATATATGAGAATCCATGTGTAATGGGTTCATATTCCTTGTATGCAAAGACGTTTTTTTATGCTCGCAAGATGGTGAAGAGTGGATGTTGTATAGCTTCTAGGAATCGTAAGACTGCGCGCCAATTCTTCATATCAAAGTGAATCAAATCTGAATATGGAGTATCTGGCACAACTCTATCATAATCCTCTGGATAATCCTGTAAAAGATTTCTCCAGAATCTAACACGTATGTTAGAATCATGTTCACTCACGAACATTTCAACTTTATTTTCCAGTCTACGTTCAAACCCATGTTTAAGCGGTATGTTTTTAAAGTCTTTCCACACTTCAGGTTTAAACCGATAATAACTTATCCGAGAACCTATTATCACTTTATTCCTCTCATTTACAGTAAGGTAAACACCACTGTTAAGCATGAGTGCATTCGTGATGGTAATACATTGTTATGAGCTGTCTTCTTGTCTTTTATCCACTTCTTTCACTTGCTACTTGAACATTTTCCATTCAGGTATTGTCAGCAAAATACCCTTTTTCGTAGGACGGTTTCTTCTAGTCTCCTCATCTCTGAGGTACTTGCGAATGTTTACCACTCCTTCATTGCTTTGTTTCATAATCTTAATATACTTTCCATTTCCTAGAGAAAGCATTCCATCCCACGACTGAGGTGTTGGTGCTGTCTCCACTTTCAATTTCTTGATGATGGTGGTAGAATTTTCACTTTTAAGTCTTTGACTGTATCTGCAAGAGTATCCATATCAGTTGCAGATGTCTTACGACTTCCAAGTTCCATGTTAACGCTTCAATGTTCACACCTCAAATAACTCTTACGTTGGAGGACCTCCCCCCTTTTTATACCACAGCCTTGTAATGTCCATGAGCTAAGGTGGAATAGGCATCATCCAGTACATATCGCTTGTCGTCATATGGGGAGAGGGCTACCTTTCTCAATTTCTCCGAGAAAAGTTGGTGACTATGATTTCGAATAATGTGTCCTGTAGCCATTGTTTGAGTTTTCTTGAACAAACTGTCTCTATACTGGGCATGTTTAATGCATCTTTGGTAAGCTCGAGTAATGCCTTTAGCTGTATGTTTTTCTTTCCCGCCACACAATAAACTATACATTTTCGGTCGGAGTCCAACAAACTCTTCAATGGGGATGCCTGCCGTCTCATCTTTCATTTTCCCAAGCACTTTTTTGTTTACGTTGGAATGTAGGAAGTGATCCGGCGGATAATCACTTGTGTCAAACAGGTCAGCATCTATGTCGTAACATAGACTGTCGGTGTCGCTGAACAACAACTTGGCATTGGGATACTTGGTCATGATGTAGTTGTAATGAAAGTTGAACATAAGCACTTTGCTGAGGTCGAGAATGGTGAAGCCAACTTGAATGGGTTTATCCAGAAGCAAATCCACTTTGCGCAAATGTACAGCGGTCAAATCTTCGTTGAAAATTTTGAATTTGTGGAACGAAGGTTTGGCTACGAGTTTCTTGAACCGCTTTTCCTTGTGAATAAGTTTAATATTGATTCGCTTTCTCACATTTTCCATGGTTTTACCAAACACAGAGTTGTTCATCAGTTTAAAGAAGTCTTTCTCAAACGGGTTCTTGGCCAATTTTCTCTTTTCCGTGTTCAAGGTAATGTATTTTGCTAATCATTTGCTAATCATTTGCTCTGTTCAAGCATGATGGCGCGATGTACTTTGGTGACTTTCAACCCCAGTGAGACGTACTGTTGTAAATTCCTGTAACAAAGTACATATTTCTTCTTGTTAAACAAGTTAGGAATGAGCTTTTCACTGGGTTTGTCTTTCATGTTCAGATCTTCCCGCAGCTTCTGACTGTACTCAGACAATTCTCCAACTTTGACACATTTCCTTTCTGGAGCCACTGGGTAGTGATTATGATGATCATGGATTGAATTTGGATATTCTAAATCCACTTCCAAAATTAATCCAATGTCATCATCTTCAGCTACATCCATGAAGTCTAGGGATTCTGGCTCGCTCAGCCACATAAATCCTCTTTGTGGCATGCTTTGTGACATGGCCCAGCCATACAAGTTGTTTGCGTCGAGGAACATCAGATAGTTGTTTGGTATCTCAGAATTGTAATCTGCTACGTAGGGGTTATTTGCTTTCGCATACTTGTGTGTGATCACAGATATTCCTCCATGTATGCCTTGCTCAACCATTTGGTACATGTCAATGTCATTGATCAATTCCAACTTCACCTTTGTCGCTTTTAACATTGCATCCCACGAGAGTCCTGGTGCTGTATAGTGGTGAGCAGGATCCAATTCATACGTGTTGAGGCATACTTGACGAAAATTTTCAAACACGTCAGCTAGCAGTAACACATCTGATTTCAGGTACAGGTCGTGATATTCGCCAAATGTGGTGCAGTTGAATGTATCCCACACCTTCTGCGCATGCGCATAATCTTCATCACTAATGTCCTCTTCGCTAAGCTGACTATAAAACTTGTCCTTTGATGGTAGCTGTATTTCAGCAAACTTGGATGGTTCGTCCACGTAATCGTAGGGGTACACTCCCTTTCTCAGCAACAAATCTTGTTGGTCACTATCGTGAATGTGAGAGGTCATGTTGTAGAAGTTATCTTTCCCTTCTGCGGCAAGGTTGGATACCAACTTCTGTAGAGAGGTACTCATGAACTGAAAGCTGTCTGTAAATTTCAGATTGCTCATGGTGAATTCAATATATTTCTCAATGGTGTTGGGAATGACTGTATTCGTTTCACCTTTGAATTTCCCAATTTCTTCCATGATTAGGTGACTGTCATAGCCTCGCAAATTGTAGAAAAACACAGGAATGATAAAGAATCTTTATCCTCTTGCTTATATTTTCTAAGTCGGAATTGTAAGTTGCATTCACTATGTGCAGCTCCACGATATTTGCCATTGATATGGTCATGATCTCTCACACGATCCGCTCCTAGAGGTTCATGACAAATGTAACAATCAGTGGCGTTCTTGGAATTCTCTTTGTCTTCACGAGTCATCACCATTTCCTTTGACCGCTCTAAACCACGTACAATACCATCACGTTCATTCACCATATGGTCTAAAAAGACTTTCACAGCATTGTCTCCTCGATACATGACTGGTGTACGTGTGTCGTACTGGCTCACAACCATATAGGCAAAGCTGTTTGGACGATGATGTTGATACTTGTCCCCTTCTTCATGCTTTTGCGTGAAACATTCAAAGTCAGCATAAATCACAAACGGTGTTCGCTGTTGTTTAGCCACATTCTTGAACTTGATGAAGGGTTCCTTAGGAAATAATAAACGTTGCGCTCCATTCTTGTCACACACTTCACGATGCTTAACTAAAAGATCTTGCCGCATAAACCCGTGAAGACAGTTGAAACAATAAAAATGTGCACATTTATGCTTTGATCGATAACACATAAGTCTGCTAAAATTCTTGATGAGGCAGTAATTCCTCGTCTTGTCATTGCTAATCAGAAGTAAGTTGATTTCTCTCACACTGACGTTTCGACTAAGTTGTATTGGAACAACTACATCTTGTTCATATCCAAACACGTTGATGGCTACATCGTTCTCCTTTTCAAACTTTGGAATGTCAGTAATTGGTGTTGGAAATATCTTACCCTCTACCTTTAATTCCTTCTCAAACGGATTGTAATGATTCAAGCGTTGTGGGTTTCTGTCATGAGGGTGAAGGTAAGCCAATACTGACCATAAGAAACACTTGTTGTCATCATTCTTAATGTTTATCACACCTCTTGTTTTCTTCACTTTCTTCGGTAGTGGAATGAAACTACTCGCTTCCAGAGGCACCAACGTAGCTGTGTGTACTTCAGTGTACAGTATGTTATCTAATACCCAGCCAGAGCCTTGTCGCTCATGTTCGTCAAACTTAGTAAATAATTCTTTATATGCTTCTGGCAAGTCCCGTTCAATATCTGCTGGATTGTATGCTGTATATGTTGGACAGCTGATAAATGCATTATCCACTTGCTCTACCATAACGCCTTCAGCATTCACTGTCAGTTTCTTGAAACGTGCATGCACTACAATGTACCATTTCATTCGATAGAATTCTACTAAATCGGGACCGGCAGCAGCAGCACCAGGAGAAAAACCAACATCTACCGGCTATCAAAAATGCTAAAAAATAAAAATTAAAAAAAAATTAAAAAAAAAGAAAAATGAAAAAAAATAAAAATTATAAAAAAATAAAAATAAAAAAAAATAAAATAAAAAATGGCTGCCCGTTTAACCTGTTTGAATGGCTGCCCGTTTAACCTGTTTGAATGGCTGCTCCGTTTGAATGGCTGCCCACTATTCCTATCACGTCATTATGACGTTCATATGACGTTTTTATGACGTTCATATGACGTTCATATGACCTCCATATGACCTCCATATGACCTCTATATGACCTCTATATGACCTCCATATCACGTCTATATCACGTCTATGACGTCATTATGTCGTCACTGTTTTAGAAACCCCATCAAAACACCTCCTGACGTCATTATGACGTTCATATGACGTCCATATGACGTCTATATGACGTCCATATGACAACCATATGACGTCAATATGACGTCAATAGGACATCAATATGACGTCACTGTTTTAAAAACCCCCTGGGGCTATCAAAACACCACGTGACGTCATTATGACGCCACTTCCTGTTTTTAAACCCCCGTTTTTCCCCTACTTGTAGGAATAAGGACAAGCTAGATGTCGTAGCCTAAAAAAGAAATTGATGTTGAGGATACATCAATTATTTTATGACAAAAGTCTGCCATGTTTGCGACAAATAGTTCAATTGTTGCCGTGACGCTATCTTTGGTTGCTCAGATATAGTTTCAGATATAGTTAAATCGCCTTTATATCAATAAATAGTTTTTGTACCTCTAAGTATTTATTGATAGCAATAACTTTTTTAGGTTAAGAATACATTTAGAAAAATATAATTATACATAGCAAGAATTAATTATTTATATCAAAAAATTAAGTTTAGGATAAAAAAATAATTTTTATATCAATAATTGCCTGATTAATATGAAAATGGTCTTTCACATACTTTAACATTTTGGATTGATCTAACAGACGCGGATTGAGCAAAACTCTGCTCACCGGCAAGCTGCTGAAAATCGATAAGAAATAAGTATTTTGCATGGCCATTCGGTAAGGTCGTTGGATGTGTCCAGAAAAATTTTGAGAAAAAAAGAATTTTTTTCTGAAACTGACACAGTGACAATATATTTGTTGCCGGAGTGCAATGTTGTGCTGCTTTTAACCTGGCCCAAAATAGACGCAGAAGCACTTTGTCAAAAGCTATTAAGGCTTAGACACTTTAGATCTTTTGAATCTTCACACAGTAAGATTAATAGAGGAATGGGAGGGTTTTTAATCCAGCAAAGAAAAAAAACAAAAACAAAACGCAACAAAAAAACATAACAAAATGTTCACATCGTCAGGCATATGCTAGGAGGCAATAAATCTCAGTTCTTTCTTTTCATCTCTTGTTTTACTATGTCGTCATTCCTCCCTTTTTCCCAGCTTGTTTATTTAGAAAGTGCACCCCAGTACAGCGATCACAGCTGATGAACGCGACTTTTCAAGCTCTTTATTACAGATGAGCAAATCTATTATTTTTAAATTGATTGAGAATTGACGGGTCGGTGTTTTTTTAAAGATGAACAATTAAACATCTTGCTTAGACACTAGATATTTATCAAGCTGTTTCGCTGTATGAATAAGCACAAGCTAGAATTCGTGGCCTAAAAAAGAAATTAATGTTGAGGATGCATCAATTATTTTATAACGGAAGTCTGCCATGTTTGCGACAAATAGTTGGTTTCTCAGATATAGTTTCAGATATAGTTAAATCGCCTTTATATCAATAAATAGTTTTTGTATCTCTAAATATTTATTGATAGCAATAACTTTTTCAGGTTAAGAATACATTGAGGAAAATATAATTATAGATACCAAGAGTTAATTATTTATATCAAAAAATTAATTTTAGGATAAAAATTAATTTTCATACCAAAAATTGCGTAATCAATATGAAAATGGTCTTCCATATACATTTTGGATTGATCTAGCAGACGCGGATTGAGCAAAACTCTGCTCACCGGCAATCTGCTGAAAATCGATAAGAAATAATTATTTTGCATGGCCATTCGGTAAGGTCGTTGGATGTGTCCAGAAAAATTCTCAGAAAAAAAAGAAAATTTTTTTTTTGAAACTGAGACAGTGACAATATATTTGTTTCCGGAGTGCAATGTTGTGTTGTTTTCAACCTGGCAAAAAAAGAGGCAGAAGCACTTTGTCAAAAGCTATTAAGGCTTAGACACTTTAGATCTTTTGAATCTTCACACAGTAAGAGTAATAGAGGAATGGGAGGGTTTTTAATAGAGCAAAGAAAACAAAAAACAAAAACACAGCGCAACAAGAAAAACAAACAAAATGTTCACATCGTCAGGCATATGCTAGGAGGCGAAAAATCTCAGTTCTTTCTTTTCATCTCTTGTTTTACTATGTCATTATTCCTCCCTTTTCCCAGCTTGTTTATTTAGAAAGTGCACCCCAGTACAGCCATCACAGCTGGTGAACGCGACTTTTCAAGCTCTTTATTACAGATGAGCAAATCTATTATTTTTAAATTGGTTGAGAATTGACGGATCGGTGTTTTTTTTTAAAGATGGACAATTAAACATCTTGCCTAGACACTAGATATTTATCGAGCTGTTTTGCTGTAGGAATAAACACAAGCTAGATTTCGTGGCCTATAAAGAAACTAATGTTGAGGATGCATCAATTATTTTATAATAGAAGTCATAATTCCATTGTCTGCCGTGTTTGGGACAATTAGTTCAATTGTGGCCGTGACGCTATCTTTGGTGGCTCACACCTCTGTTCGTACCCGTACCCGACCAATGCCGCTGTAAGGTGCATTCAAAACTTGTTAGCAAACAGGCTTTGAAATTTATATATGTTAAAGCGGATCTGTAGAATCAGCGAATCTGTAGATCCGCTGAAAATTTCAGCGAATCTGTAGATACGCTGGTTCGACCAGCGAATCTATAGATCCGCTGAAAATTTTAGCGGATCTAACAGATCCGCTGATTTGGGGCAGAGAAAATTCTACAGATCTGCTGAAATGATTGACGAAGCTAAAGTACTGGGTAGTATGGCCGAAATATACGGTATTAATGTGTAAACGGTGCTGTTATTACTGATGCAATAAGGCGTTATTTTGCAACCGCCGTATTTATGCAAACACACAACCACGTTATTAATACAAATGCGTATTTATGATCTGTTTTGCATTAAAACTTATGATGTTTGGCCTTATAATACCCAAAAAATAGGTGTAAAAGACTACTGCCCCAAACTAACTTCTTCCTGTGATTATTACTTAAAAGCCAAATTCCCTCAAGTCATCAATAACTCTTATGAAACCCTTTCATCGATAATGGAACTATAATTGCACTTAAGGAAGCTGATCATAGAAGCAGTACTTGTGATCATGACTTAAAAGCAAAATTTACTCTTAGAATCAGCAACTATGAAAAAGCTCATTTATCAATTATTCAGCTCCAATTGCAATTGAGGAGGGTTACATTTTGATTATACACGCTAGGCTATATAAGAAATGCTTGAATAATTCTGCTGTAATGCGGGCTTCGAAGTCATTCGCCATATCTCTCACGTTCTCATTACAATCGTTGTTAATTTGATAAAAAGTTGAGTTATGAGTGCCATTATATAGTGAATTGACAAACGACCGGAGAACAAAATTAAGCAAATGTAAATTAAGGGCACCAAAACACCAACCAATTGATGTTGAAAAATTATACAAACGTTGTATTATTGGACATTTCCGGAGTCTTGACATATACTCCAGAGAACCCGAAGCAGATCGAATTAAGTGTATTTCTATTCATTGCATTGTTAAATTGCAATTACTTTTCAGCATATACCATTCCAATAGAATCATAAATATACGACTGCTTTCTTATAAAAAGATAACAAGTTATGTAGCTTGCAGGTAAAGTTCTATGATCTACGATCTAGCATTAAAGTGCAATCAATATGCTTCAAATGGCATTTGAATGAAAATAATGTCTTTTGTTATGGGCTATGATACTGATAATACTGATGATATTGATAATACACATACTTTAGCTTCGTCAATCTTTTCAGCGGATCTGTAGTAGAATTTTCTCTGCCCAAAATCAGAGATCTATAGATTCGCTGAATACACAGATCCGCTGTAACATATACATGTCACCTGGGTATGAAGTTAAGAATGCGATACAAATATCTCTATAATTCCGTAGGTATTGTTCCACTTGCCATCAGCGTTAATGACATTGTAGTTGTCCCGGGGGAAGTGTGTGTGTGTGGGGGGGGAGTGGTAGTGCTGTACAGTATGGTTACCATTCAAGTTCACGACGTTTTAAAAAACGAGCAGTGCCACATCAGTAACAACGCGCCTTTTGAACACAAACACGCACACCATTGTAAATGTTACTCCTAAACGCCAGATGCCAAAAGTGATAATAAAACACCATTTCCACCAAGTTTATGAGCACAACAACCGAACAACAACCCAACAACAACGAGAAGCAGACAGACACTTCCATTGTAAAGTACATGCATGGGCTCCCTTTCTTGCTGGATTCCTGGTGCAGTTTTGAAACAACATCTTCAGCAAGCTTCCTAAGCTCGACGGCGTAGGCTGCAGTTTTCTCTCTTCATTCTCAACCAATAAGCCGTTTACTTCTTGAAGTTCCTGCTGCAAATTAAAATGTTGAAATTGCAGAAGGGTGGCAGCAACCAAGACTCTGTCATTCTGGGACAAACTGTGCATCTTGTACCGCTGTGTTCTCCAGAATGCTTCAGTTCTTGCTTCCATCTCTTATACGTGACGTGACCGAAATTCCACCTCGTTCTTAACTGTGACCACCCCCTGGCCATCGGATGAATTTTTTTGCTATTTTTTTTTTTATTTTTGCTTTTTTACGTTTCAGCAAATATGCATCTGTGTTTCGTGTAATAACTTGCCAAATCAATTTCGATGTTTTATTGAGAATTTTCATGGTTGTAATGTTCTATTTTAATGAAATTAATAGTAGATTTTGAATTAATATGCTTAAAGCACTGACTTGCCAAACTATCATTCATGAGATACTTCAGTACCTGAATTTAGCGATATTTTTTATCCTTTGTAACTTATGTTACATTTCACGCCAAATTATGTTATTATGGATGGTAATGTCATAAATTCCAATTCCTTTCGATGTGAAAAGGGATACACAGTTTTGAAGAACCACTAAACAGCCTTCCTGAATGGACAATTTTTTCAAAATAGTTTAATAATCAATATGAGCTATTCATTACACGAATCCCCTAGGGATTTCATGAAATCCTTAATTACACAGATTCCCTGTAACATATATATATATACATCTGTTTGTTTTATAAAATATTAAAATGTTCATTTTTTAATGTAATTTAGTTGCATTTTTAGTTTAATTTATTTAATTTAATGTAATGTAGTTAAGTGTGTTTTGAAAAAAAGTTAATTGCAACTTGTTTGAGTTTAGTTCACTTGTTTAATGATTACATTCATTAAATGTAATTTTGATTTTTTTTTTGTTTAATTTGTTGTTCTTGAGCTATATAAGAAATGCCATCATTGTCGTTATTATTATAATTTATATTCAAATTTGTTTGTATAAACAATAAACAAAATTTAAATGGTTTGAAACGTAAAAGACGCAAAAAGTTAGAAATAAACTATTTCTCCAAGGTTAGGGGTTGGTCACCAGCAAACAGTGGGTGTGGATGTGGGGGAAGGGGGTTGTGAGGAAAGAGTTTTGGTTACTCTCATCCCCCTAGAATTTCAGCATCTTAATTTATAGCAAGAAGTAAACGGCTTACTGAATGAGAATGAAGGGGAGAAACTGCACCCTCTGTGGACGAGCTTGAAAAGCAAAAAAATCTGAAATGCTCTTTTTCAACTATCGTACTTTATAATCGACATTTCGTCGTTCTGTGACGTTTCTGTAAGCGCGCACACTTTGTGATGCAACAATAAACGACTCAATATATATTACCTCTCTACACACCCCACCACCCCCCATTTATACCAACGCATTTTAAACAGACATTACTCCACTACTCAGTTACTTTTGCACTGTCTCCCTGTAATCATAATGCCTCAGTATCAAAGGGTTAATATTGCTGCATCATCATTCTTATATGCAACTTGTTTTCTTAAAAATGTTGACAATCCATAGCATCAATTCGCAGGGGTCTAAGGTTAAATGTCGGACCACACAGATGGCCTGTGTCATGCACGTATATGCGCGTACCACTCACAGGCACTAAAACACGACCACATTTTCAGCATTTTATTACACATGTAAAAAAATAACAATGGTCGCACAGTGTTATAATTAACACAAATACATGGAATATTGACTTTACATATAAACTGTTGACATCATAATAAAGTGTTGACAGTGCTTCATTTCTTATGTTACAGTCATATGGAATACTGAGTGATCTGATAGAGCATGAGTGGAGGGAAGACAAACACGTGAGAGTAGACGATGTACGGTTCATACGCTCCGTGGCACTGATCGGAGGCCTGCTGTATTGCTGCTGCTGGAGCGGCATACACATCTACACACCGGAGCTCAAGCACGTACGCCACATCGCCGCACGTGATATGGGTTGGGTATCGCAAGTGACAGAGCTGAGTACTGGAGACATCGTCATAGCTGCACTCACGGGCCTCTATCACGCCACACACACAGGTATGCTTATTCATGCTTCTACGCTTACACTACAACACAGTGTCGCTTTCGCCATGCATCACGATTTCGCACTAACTTATCTGTCAGCAGATCAAATGACTCCACTTAAACGGCACCAGATAGCCTTTTCAAAATGCAGCCGATTTTTTTTGTTTTTGTATTTTTTTGTTTTTTTTTCTTGTTTTTTTTTTGTTTTTTTTTTTTTTGCTGTTCCCTACTGACTGGATGGGAGGTGAATGGTGGGATGGGGGAGGTAGCACAAAGACGAGCAACAATGAAATATGACACGTCTAACACAATGATAAAACATCAACATTTCAATTAGTTGATATTTATCTGTTATGGATCAAGTTATACCATGGAAACCCGCCATAACATGATATCATAATTACATAACAATTCAAGCGTTATTTCTGTTAATAGCATTCACGTTTAATGATTCCAAAAATTGTCTGCTTTATTTGATCCGACAAGGCTCATAAACATTTCCCCACCTCGTGTTATTAGTAATACTATCTTATCTTACGCATGTGCATATAAATGGGTGTGGAAATGAGTTTTTGTTCATGCGTGTGCTTCAGGTGAGGCGAGGAGCAGGATATCAGCAGGCCGGTACAGAAGTGTGGCCAGCCACGGGCAGGATGTGTATGCTGTGCGGATTTCTCTTGCATCACTGCGTGTGGAGGTGTACACGCACGACGACACGTGGCACACGCGCCCCGCCATCATACTCCCATGTGATGATAATCACTTGATCAGCATAACCGTCACTGACGCGCACATATACGCGTGTTGTTGGGATGAAGCAGTCATCTATGTGATATCACACGACGGGCGGGTGCTGAGTAAACTGGATAGGAAGGGTAGAGGGGGTTCGGGGGAAATTCGTGCACCATGGCTGTGTCAGAGTGACGGTGCCGGCGCTCTGCTTGTCGCTGGTATGCATAACCGCCGCCTGCAGGTGATGCATGGGGACGAGCGCTGGTCACTGGTCAACACAGAGCCGCGGATAAAGTGGCCTAGTTGTGCTCTCTACACCCCCAACCGTCTCTATGTGGCGTGTGATGATAACGCATTACGTATGTACAAAAGAGCATGTGGTGCAGACATGTGCCACACCTGCGTGATGGAACCACGGGGGGGGTTAGAGAGTGAGGGGGTTTGCGCATGGCGATTCGTATGTGTGTGTTGCAAGGAGGAGGGGGATAAGGGGGTGAGTTGGCCGAACACATGTCTACCCAGCTTTTTGTCGCCGTTATTTATCTAGAAAACTGCTGTGTCATTGTATGAGGATAAACTCGTTGGCGTGGCTTCAGCACCTTCCTGGGTTCAATTTTATTGTACACAGTTTATGAAAAATGTCATCATCAAGCTACATAACTTCTCTCAGTCTGAAGACGGTGTGCAGCATGGCGGGGGGGGGGGGAGGTAAGGGAGGGGACGGAAGAAAGGGGGTGGGGCATAGAAAGACCATGAGTCTGTATTCGTGGTAAAGATTTGCCTCAAGCATGAACGCCACCGTTTCTGAGCCATGACACACTTAAATGTGTCTTGGTTACCGCTGCTAAAACATGGGCGAACAGTCCCACCAAGAAATCATGCTAGGTTAATATCTTTGTGGCGGTTTTTTTTTTCAAAACCGTCACAAAGATATTAACCTAGCATGATTATGCCTTGTCAAGAAATGTTTTCAATAACTCTACCAAACCGTTACAGACTCCCTTTTCCCACACCCCTCCGCCCCCTCCATACGTCTCCCATGTAACAAACCTGTATAACAGTCAGCTTCAGTACCACACAGTTTTTATATTCCATAGAGGAAGCTAGTTTGGCAGTGTTGCCAGGACACCGCTGCAAAAGGCTCTGGATTTTAGCAAACTTTTCAAGGAGAAACACTTTGTGTATGAACTGGCTTTCTGCGTCGCTTGACGTGTCCATCAGAGTCAAGCACACGAAATCTTTGGCCTAAAAATAAAAACAGATATGTCTTACATATCTCCTGGACATAATAGCATACATACCTTATACATAAATTAAAGTTCAACACATATGTGTGCTATACATATATAATATACATGTATTATGCTTGCTTATAATATATGTATAATATATATATACATGCTTATATATATATATATATATATATATATATATATATATATATATATATATATATATATATATATATATATATATATATATATATATATATATATATATATATATATATATATATATATATATATAGGCATTATCGGGACCGGGCACGCATATATTATATACTCAACAACAAAAGAAACGCCGAATAATTTTCGTGTGTATTTTTTTGCGTTTTTGGCGATTTCTGGGAAACTTGTGTGCGAACTTTTTTCTGTAATATTTTTCTTTCTTTATCCTTTATGTGGTCTGTTGGTGGCGGCTTAATTACCCTAACACCTTGGTCAATTCAATGAAGTGGTCGTTTTGACACCTTTTTCCATATTAGGCAACATGTGTTACAATGACCCGTACAAACTGAAATGCATAGTAAAGACAAGCTTAAAAAGGGATAAATATATATGGCATTAGCGGGACAATATATATTTTTTTATTTTTAATTTTAGAATGTATTTATTATAAATTGTGAGTGATTTTGATTGAAAGTCAATGTAACAGATGTAATATAATGTGTATAATAAATAATAAAAATTATTTAGATATATTATATAAGTTATAAATTTGATATTTTATGGCGGTCTCGCTAATGACTATTATATACAATATGTAATATATACAACACAAAGTAATAAAACTTTAAATATATCAAAAATATAAAATTTTGCGAAAAATATTGGAGTGCAAGTTATGTTCTAATATTTATTCTGTACAACAACATTAAAATTGTAAGATTTCAACAAATATGCCACACATAGTACCGAAGTCAAATTTATTGGGACCGGTTTTTGGTCCCGATAATTTTCCGGTCCAGCTAACGCCTAAATTAAAGGACAACTGGTCCCGCTAATGACGAAAAAAGATGTATATATATATATATATATATATATATATATATATATATATATATATATATATATATATATATATATATATATATATTATTCTTGCTTATAATATATGTGTAAAATATATTCATATATATATACATGCTTAGAATATTTGTATATATATATATATATATATATATATATATATATATATATATATATATAATGTATTATGTATATCCCTGTAATGTATAATTATAGATATAGTGTAACATATATATAATGTGATCAGCTTGCTTGAATTTGAAATTATTTATTTATATACCTATATTAAATTTAAGGAGGAGTTTTAGAGATCAATTTCGTCATAGCAAAAATGAAATACTTGACAGCAAAATCCCAATCATTTATGTTCTATCAAACTATTGAGAGTAAATTATAATTTGATGAGATCTACATTGATTCATTGATACCCTTAACTATGTTTTGATATAAAGGTTAAAATATCATTCCATAAATGAATGCATGACTATAGCTCTTTTAGATATATAACTATGTTGTCACTATTAAGTAGTTTCTCTATACTCAAAAAATATGAACGATATTTAGTACACAATAGATTTAGCTGTAATTTGTTAACAAATTTACCAAACGATGAGTGCATGATGGAAATGGGCACAAAAATATATTTAGTGATTTTTTGTGAACAGCTTTGCAAAACGATGTTTATATGATAACATTTTTTTGAGAGTTAGACGAAACTGTTTTTTATAAAATGTGCTGTACTTTGCCAATTAACGTGAGCAGTTTGTACTTAATTAATATTCTTTATTAAAGTGTGGGTTAAATGGTTAGGGTAGGAATGTCGTGATTATTTCAAAATTTCACAAATATAGTTTATTGGATCTTCACTATCCCACTGAGCTCTTACGTACCATAAAAAATTTCATGTTCAATGTATACTTTGGTATTTAGATCCCATTTTAAATTATGGAATGCCATTTTCACATTTATTTATCAGTTATTGATATCAAGAATTAATTTTTGATCCAAAAATTACTTTGCTTTTCTTTACAAGAATTAATTTTTAATCTCAAATATTCATCCTTATATCAAGAATTAATTTTTGCTCTGTGTAACTACATTTTTGATATATCTACATGAATTCTTGATCTCAATAAATAGTTCTTGAGATCATGTACTATTTGCAGATATCAAAAATATTTATATGTCTCCAAAAATGAGTACGGGCTTTTCTTGTATGAGACTTAATTTGAATTCTAAGAGTTCTCATGCTTTTCATGCTCTATGTATGCTTTGTAATTTAGACCCATCACAAATAATGGCAGTAGTATGGAATGCAATTTTCATAATCATTTGGCAATTATTGATATCAAGAAGTAATTCATTTATTGACATCCAGAATTAATTTTTGTTGAATAAAAATATTTTTTGATATCTCTAAATGTATTCTTGATCTCAAGAAAATAGTTCTTGAGATTAATAAATATTTAGAGACATCAAAAACTTTTTATTGATATCAGAAATTATTTAATTATTTCTAAAATTGAGCTTGAGAGATCAAATGTGTAATTTTTGATAGCAAAATTGAAATACTTGACAGCAAAATCTTAAATTTCAGCTCAGTCATTTATTTTCTATCAAAATATTGATAGCAAAATATAAATTGATGAGATATAGGTACATTCATCAATGTTCTTAACTATATTTGGATATAAAAATAAGCAGTAAATCTTAAAATGTCATTCCATAAATTAGAGCATGACTATAACTCTGTAAGATAAATAACTATGTTATCATTATCAAGTAGTTTCCCCATACTGAATAAATATGGACGGTATTCAGTACATAACAGATTTATCTGTAATTTGTTAGCACTTATATCAAACAATGTGTGTATAATGGAAATGAATCCAAAAATATATTTAGCAATTTTTTTCGTGAAAATCTTTGCAAAACGATGTTTGTATGATGCCATTTTTTGAGAGTTAGACGAAATTGTTCTTATAAAGTGTGCTGTGCTTTGTCAATTAACGTGAGCAGTTTGTACTTAATTAATATTCTTTATTAAAATGTGGGTTAAATGGTTAGGGTAGGAATGTCGTGATTATTTAAAAATTTCACAAATATAGTTTATTGGATCTTCACTATCCCACTGAGCTCTTATGTACCATAAAAAATTTCATGTTCAATGTATACTTTGGTATTTAGATCCCATTTTAAATTATGGAATGCCATTTTCACATTTATTTATCAGTTATTGATATCAAGAATTAATTTTTGATCCAAAAATTACTTTGCTTTTCTTTACAAGAATTAATTTTTAATCTCAAAAATTCATCCTTATATCAAGAATTAATTTTTGCTCTGTGTAACTACATTTTTGATATATCTACATGAATTCTTGATCTCAATAAATAGTTCTTGAGATCATGTACTATTTGCAGATATCAAAAATATTTACATGTCTCCAAAAATGAGTACGGGCTTTTCTTGTATGAGACTTAATTTGAATTCTAAGAGTTCTCATGCTTTTCATGCTCTATGTATGCTTTGTAATTTAGACCCATCACAAATTATGGCAGTAGTATGGAATGCAATTTTCATAATCATTTGGCAATTATTGATATCAAGAAGTAATTCATTTATTGACATCCAGAATTAATTTTTGTTGAATAAAAATATTTTTTGATATCTCTAAATGTATTCTTGATCTCAAGAAAATAGTTCTTGAGATTAATAAATATTTAGAGACATCAAAAACTTTTTATTGATATCAGAAATGATTTAATTATTTCTAAAATTGAGCTTGAGAGATCAAATGTGTAATTTTTGATAGCAAAATTGAAATACTTGACAGCAAAATCTTAAATTTCAGCTCAGTCATTTATTTTCTATCAAAATATTGATAGCAAAATATAAATCGATGAGATATAGGTATATTCATCAATGTTCTTAACTATATTTGGATATAAAAATAAGCAGTAAATGTTAAAATGTCATTCCATAAATTAGAGCATGACTATAAATCTGTAAGATAAATAACTATGTTATTATTATCAAGTAGTTTCCCCATACTGAATAAATATGGACGGTATTCAGTACGTAACAGATTTATCTGTAATTTGTTAGCACTTATATCAAACAATGTGTGTATAATGGAAATGAATCCAAAAATATATTTAGCAATTTTTTTCGTGAAAATCTTTGCAAAACGATGTTTGTATGATGCCATTTTTTGAGAGTTAGACGAAATTGTTCTTATAAAGTGTGCTGTGCTTTGTCAATTAACGTGAGCAGTTTGTACTTAATTAATATTCTTTATTAAAATGTGGGTTAAATGGTTAGGGTAGGAATGTCGTGATTATTTAAAAATTTCACAAATATAGTTTATTGGATCTTCACTATCCCACTGAGCTCTTATGTACCATAAAAAATTTCATGTTCAATGTATACTTTGGTATTTAGATCCCATTTTAAATTATGGAATGCCATTTTCACATTTATTTATCAGTTATTGATATCAAGAATTAATTTTTGATCCAAAAATTACTTTGCTTTTCTTTACAAGAATTAATTTTTAATCTCAAAAATTCATCCTTATATCAAGAATTAATTTTTGCTCTGTGTAACTACATTTTTGATATATCTACATGAATTCTTGATCTCAATAAATAGTTCTTGAGATCATGTACTATTTGCAGATATCAAAAATATTTACATGTCTCCAAAAATGAGTACGGGCTTTTCTTGTATGAGACTTAATTTGATTTCTAAGAGTTCTCATGCTTTTCATGCTCTATGTATGCTTTGTAATTTAGACCCATCACAAATTATGGCAGTAGTATGGAATGCAATTTTCATAATCATTTGGCAATTATTGATATCAAGAAGTAATTCATTTATTGACATCCAGAATTAATTTTTGTTGAATAAAAATATTTTTTGATATCTCTAAATGTATTCTTGATCTCAAGAAAATAGTTCTTGAGATTAATAAATATTTAGAGACATCAAAAACTTTTTATTGATATCAGAAATGATTTAATTATTTCTAAAATTGAGCTTGAGAGATCAAATGTGTAATTTTTGATAGCAAAATTGAAATACTTGACAGCAAAATCTTAAATTTCAGCTCAGTCATTTATTTTCTATCAAAATATTGATAGCAAAATATAAATCGATGAGATATAGGTATATTCATCAATGTTCTTAACTATATTTGGATATAAAAATAAGCAGTAAATGTTAAAATGTCATTCCATAAATTAGAGCATGACTATAACTCTGTAAGATAAATAACTATGTTATTATTATCAAGTAGTTTCCCCATACTGAATAAATATGGACGGTATTCAGTACGTAACAGATTTATCTGTAATTTGTTAGCACTTAAATCAAACAATGTGTGTATAATGAAAATGAATCCAAAAATATATTTAGCAATTTTTTCGTGAAAATCTTTGCAAAACGATATTTGTATGATGCCATTTTTTGAGAGTTAGACGAAATTGTTCTTATAAAGTGTGCTGTGCTTTGTCAATTAACGTGAGCAGTTTGTACTTAATTAATATTCTTTACTAAAATGTGGGTTAAATGGTTAGGGTAGGAATGTCGTGATTATTTCAAAAGTTCACAAATATAGTTTATTGAATCTTCACTATCCCACTGAGCTCTTATGTACCATAAAAAATTTCATGTTCAATGTATACTTTGGTATTTAGACCCCATTTTAAATTATGGAATGCCATTTTGACATTTATTTATCAGTTATTGATATCAAGAATTAATTTTTGATCCAAAAATTACTTTGCTTTTCTTTACAAGAATTAATTTTTAATCTCAAAAATTCATCCTTATATCAAGAATTAATTTTTGCTCTGTGTAACTACATTTTTGATATATCTACATGAATTCTTGATCTCAATAAATAGTTCTTGAGATCATGTACTATTTGCAGATATCAAAAATATTTATATGTCTCCAAAAATGAGTACGGGCTTTTCTTGTATGAGACTTAATTTGAATTCTAAGAGTTATCATGCTTTTCATGATCTATGTATGCTTTGTAATTTAGACCCATCACAAATAATGGCAGTAGTATGGAATGCAATTTTCATAATCATTTGGCAATTATTGATATCAAGAAGTAATTCATTTATTGACATCCAGAATTAATTTTTGTTGAATAAAAATATTTTTTGATATCTCTAAATGTATTCTTGATCTCAAGAAAATAGTTCTTGAGATTAATAAATATTTAGAGACATCAAAAACTTTTTATTGATATCAAAAATGATTTAATTATTTCTAAAATTGAGCTTGAGAGATCAAATGTGTAATTTTTCGTAGCAAAATTGAAATACTTGACAGCAAAATCTTAAATTTCAGCTCAGTCATTTATTTTCTATCAAAATATTGATAGCAAAATATAAATTGATGAGATATAAGTACATTCATTAATGTTCTTAACTATATTTGGATGTTAAAATAAACAGTAAATGTTAAAATGTCATTCCATAAATCAGAGCATGACTATAACTCAGTAGGATAAATAACTGTTATCATTATCAAGTAGTTTCCCCATACTGAATAAATATGGACGGTATTCAGTACATAACAGATTTATCTGTAATTTGTTAGCACTTATATCAAACAATGTGTGTGTAATGGAAATGAGTCCAAAATTATATTTAGCAATTTTTTCGTGAAAATCTTTCGTGCTGTGCTTTGTCAATTAACGTGAGCAGTTTGTACTTAATTAATATTCTTTATTAAAATGTAGGTTAAATGGTTAGGGTAGGAATGTCGTGATTATTTCAAAATTTCACAAATATAGTTAGTTTATTGGACAGCAAAATTTTCATAATCATTTGGCAATGATTGATATCAAGAAGTAATTTTTTATCTCAAAAATTCATTTATGTTCTTAACTATATGTTCTGATTAATAAATATTAAGAGACATCAAAAACTTTTTATTGGTATCAGAAATGATTTAATTATTTCTAAAATTGAGCTTGAGAGATCAAAAGTTTAATTTTTCATAGCAAAATTGAAATACTTGACAGCAAAATCTTAAATTCGAGCTCAGTAATTTATTTTCTATCAAAATATTGATAGCAAAATATACATTGATGAGATATAAGTAGATTCATTAATGTTCTTAACTATATTTGGATATAAAAATAGGCACTAAATATAAAAATGTCATTCCATAAAGCAGGGCATGACTAAAACTCTGTAAGATACATAACTATGTTATCATTATCAAGTAGTTTCTCCATACTGAATAAATGTAAACGATATTCAGTACGTAACAGATTTAGCTGTAATTTGTTAACACTTTTACCATGAATGTGTATGATCGAAATGTGTCCAAAAATAAATTCAGCGATTAGCATCTGATAAAGTGTTAGTTGCTTTGTTCATTAAGCTGTGCAATCCATGTTTAATTTAAGCTCTATATTGAAATGTAAGTTAAATAATTAAGCTGGAAATGCGGTGATTATTTGAAAATTTTACTAATATAGCTTTATGGGTTTTCAATATCCCACTGAGCTCATATGCACCAAAAATGAGTACGGGCTTTACTTGTATGAAATTTAATTTGAATTCTAAATAGTTTTCATGCTCCATGTATGCTTTCCAATTTAGATCCCATGACAAATTCTGACAGTAGCATGGAATGCTATCTTTACATTTATTTGGCAATTATTGATTTCAAGAATCAATTATATCCCAAAAATTATTTTTGTTTTGATATCAAGAATTTACTTTTGACTAATTTTTGCACAATATAAATATTTTAGATATCTCTAAATGTATTCTTAATCACAACAAAATTGTTCGTGATATCAATAAATATTGAGAGATATCAGAAAAACTTATTGATATTAAGAATGATTTAATGATTTCTAAATTGTAATTTAGAGATCAAAAGTTTAATTCTTGATAGCAAAAGTGAAATATTTGATGGACAGATCTCAAAATTGCTCTGAGTCGTTTATTTTCTTTTCATCACGAATTGATTTTAAATAACATTATTTCAGAAGGGACTTTCTTAATTTATATCTCGAAAATTATTTTTAGATGTCAAACTAGTAGTCTTTTTATTCTTTTATCAAAAATTCAGAAGTAAACGTTTGTAAATGAAATAATGACTGGTTCCTGTATACAGAATATTTCTTTATTTTTACTGCACTTGAAATCTGCGGTCAAAATTTGCGTTGTTATTATTGTTATCAGTAACTCAGTTTTTTATCTCAAAAATTTAATTGACGATTCGTTAAAGTTTGCATAAATGTGTGCAGTCCTTGAAATTTTTTAGGTTTGCAAAAAGTATTTGGCAGAGAGAATTTTACAGCAAGAGTAAAGAAGATGTCGTCCTTTACATCACAGGTGTGGCAGAAATAGCTTTTGCTTGTGTGTTTTGACATATTTGCCCCTGAGCGGAATCCATATGTATGACCATAGATATGATAAAGAGTGCTGAGAACGACAAAATTGCAATCGTCGACAGACAATGTCAGAATTCAGTGTTTATCTAAATGTAAATAAAGTGATTGAAGTGTGAATGTCGTTGGTTTTGTTTCTCGCGTTTTTCCTGCACTGGATTCACTGAATGATTTTGGGGAGTGTGGGAGTGGAATCATTCATCTGTGAGGCGTGTATAAATGCAGTCAATGTCTGTTCCAGTATCAACTCACCGAAACGGCTCTATGCCTGATCAGACCATGTCTATTCGCTGCTATCCACACCTGGGAACATCAAAATCAGAAACGCATTGATAATTCACCGGCTAAAGAATTTGGCTGCAAAAAACTCTGAAGAGAACGAATTAAAATAACAAGAATGTCTTCGGACTGTGTCTTCGGATGTGTGGGACGAACAAAATTTTTTGAGTTTCTAAAAGCTATCAGACCAAATGGCCAGTTTTATCCGAGCGACAAAAACACTGCGCTGAAGATCACCTTGGAAGCTCGAAAGGAAAGGAAGGAAGGAAAGAAGGAGGAACGAAAGAAGAGGAAAAGAACGAAATTTTCTATACTGATTTGTTTTCATATAATTTTACTGAAGCCCGGTTACAACATTCCCATACATAGACATTATTATTTTAAGCCGGGATGATTTTATTTTAAATATAATTTAGGGGAACAATGAAACACTACGCCATGTGGGAGCTAAGCTCAAGACCGCCTTTTTACCAAGAGGCAACAACTTACAACTCTGAACTACTAACATGAATTAATGTAGTTACAGGCAAAACTATGGCCTGTAAAATCTGTGAAGGGAGATAAAGGTAAAAATGTCCAGGGACATTGTTATTACCCGAGATCTAGTGAATTAAGTAGCTATGGTCGTCATATTTTGAAAACCGGCTACTGAAAATTACTGAAAAGGCCGGCATTTCCCTAATCTCTCGTGGATCTCAGAAGAGTAAATTACAAAGAGCCCTAACGTTGGAATTTTGACAAACTTGATCCTCAAGACACTGTTGCTTACGGTTATTTTTAGAGGTCAGAAAAAAGAATTTTTAAAGAAAAAAAACACATGCAGAGTAATATTCTAAAAGTTTGGATCAATCCAATCAAACTCTAACAGGCAACGTATTTTGGAGAACAAAAAGATTCAAAATGCCAATAATAGGCCAATATTTTTTGAGAATGGCCAAAAACATTGTATCTAATAAACATTCCTTTAAAATTTTAAGAATCCGGTTAAAATTATGGGAGAAGAATTTTTAAAATTTGCTACTAAATTTATTTCAATGCCTCCCCCACCTCCATCGAGCACATTTCTGGAAGATGGCCACAAACGTACCTTTTCAAGAAAGGACATTAAAAGGAAGGAAATTAATGCAAAATTTGAAAGCAATAAGATCAAAATTATGGAAAAAAAACCATTTGGAATTTGGCTACCAAAACATTTTAAAGTACCCATATTTGGTCAATATTTAGCGGATATCAAAGAAAAGTTAACAGACCTACCCATTCGTATAAAATTTGTAAGAAATTCAATCTAAATTGAGAAAGTCGAGGTGTTTCGGAAAAAATTAAATGTCCCTATTTGTTCAATTTTTTAAGATCGACAAAAACAATTTTGAGGAGAGAATAAGCTTGAAAATAATCTGCCAGAATTGTAAAGTAATCCGTTCAAAATTGTAAGAAAAGAAACTTTTACAAAATTTGCTACTTTTTTCAAATGCCCGAATTTTTCAAAATTTTTGCAGGTCGACAAATAAGAAACTTTTCAAAAGAGGACTACCAAGTGAACACTTATGCAAAGTTTGAAAATCCGCCACCGAAAAATACACCCTATTTGTCCTATTTGTAGTTCATTGACAAAAATGTTAGTTTCAAGAGAACACAGTTTAATAAACATTTATGCAAAATTTTAAGGCAATCTGATCAAATTTGGTGAGGAAACAACCTTTAGAAAATTGGCCATAAAACTTAAATAAAATTCCCTCTCTTTGCTCAATGTTTGGCGCATCGCCAAAACAATTCAACAGAGGCTTACCCAGTAAGCATTATTGCAAAGTACAAAAAGAATGCGACAAAAATTGTGGGAGTAGTTGTGATTAAAAAATTGGCTCATAAAGCATTTTATATGCTCCCCCTCCCTCCAAAAAAGCTTTTCAACAGAGCACCGCCTGGTGAACATTTATGTAAAACTGAAAGATTATAATATCAGAACTGTGGAAGGCGAAGCATTTTGAAAACTGGATACTAAAATTATCAATGCCCCCGATTTAGCCAATTTTTGGCCGATGGCTAAAAAATATTTTTTTAAGAGATAACTGCCCAGGGAACAATCGTAGAAAATTGGAAATAAAGGTAGAATTGGTTGGTGAAGAAGCATTTTGAAGTGATACACCTTTTATTGCTTAGATATCGACTAATCTTTTTAATACATTGGCTTTGACACTTTCACGTGTATTTTACCTGACAACGAAATCATTTCAGTGGTTTCTCAATAACTGATCAGCTTCTACAACATTCTAAACATTTTATTGCAATTCGAAGAAGAATCTTTGGAACAGTTTTAGCGAGCTCGCATACAATTATGCAAAACGTTTCGAGCACTTTCATCAGCAACATCTCAAACTCTTTCCTTCAGTCTTTTTCAACCTTTATTCTAAGCACAATCCTGAGCGCTATTCTCAAGACTATCCTAATCAGTACCCTAGAGGCACTTCCTAAAGAGCTACAACACTGCCCTAGGCTACATCAGATGAGCTTAAGGGATATAATAATCACAAGTACTATCAGAAGAATTATTCCAAACTCCACCTTAAGCCCATCCAAAGTATTATTCTGAATATAATTTTGAGCATATCCTAGAAGCTATCCTAAGACTATACCAGACGCCCTCTTAAGTGCCAAAGGAATCCAGCTCATGACAGAAAGACAAAACACCTTTGCGAACGCGCACCCATTACAGCTAACGTTGAATGTCGCATTAACTGAAAATAAACAAAGAGCATATAAACGAACCTCATCTAATGGACATACCTCTCTCACTCACTGACACACCTCACGTGACAACACGTCCTCTGTCGGCGGCAAGTCGTACAACTATAGCCTGCATAAATTCATATTGCATAATTTAAGTATTTTTTGCAACAGCCTCACGCAATTGCTGAACAATGACATCAGATGTTGTTACACATGTTATTTCCAATATACGATGTTCACTCAATAAGATTGTCTATAGAGAATGCTCCAGTTCACAAGTGCTGATGTAAAGATATATGGCACATTAGTATAACTTGCAAACAAAATTTCAAGACAGTAAGGCTGGTGGTTTGTCGTCACTATATCTGCAATTTTGTGAATCGTCAAATATCTTAAAAGCCACGTGCTTCGCTAACTTGAGTTTTCAGTAGTGTTTCTGGCGAATTACCAAAAAAAGTTATAGCTACATAGGTACTAATTTCAATCATCCAAAATGTTAAGTATGTAATATTATATC
The DNA here is from genome assembly GCA_949752745.1 of Protula sp. h YS-2021. Taxonomy (NCBI): domain Eukaryota; kingdom Metazoa; phylum Annelida; class Polychaeta; order Sabellida; family Serpulidae; genus Protula; species Protula sp. h YS-2021. Next base: position 71,729,540 of record OX457030.1, read on the forward strand.
CCTGGAGCTAGCAACGGTTTTAGACAGAATTGGATTTTGCAAGTATTCCAATCATTCTCAATTACGGGAAAGTATTGGTCAGTCAGCAATAGTAATATCCAGATAAGCCAGATAAGCCGAAATGCGTGCTACGTAACTTAAAATTTTTCGTCAAAATCTCCTCGAATCGACAAAACAAGTAATAATCAGGTGGACGCTTAGATACCTACTTTCTCTAAAAATTGTAGAACGTATTTATGAAAACCCTAGGAGATACGTCTTAAAAATTGGATTTTGGCCAATACATCTGCCAAATTTGCGCGAATTGACATAAAAGTAACAGCCAGTTAGGTATTAATATGTCCTACTATTGTTTAAAATTACAAGGCAATGAGACTATCTTCCTGGAGGTAGCAAAGATTTTACGGAATTTTTCTTTCGTTTTCAGCCAAAATCTCATCATACAATTCGCAAATAAATGAAACAACCAGGTAGAAAATAATGTCCGCTACTTTACTTAAATTTTAAGCCAGTAAGACTACTTTTCTGGAGTTAGTTAAGCTTAAACTGAATTCTTTCTTTAGTTTTTCGCAAAAAATCACCAATTGTAATGTAGCCGCAAGAATCAACATTTTGTCTACTCACAATTGATCAATTGCCGACTCAGTAATATAATAACCGGGAAAGGCAGCTTCTTGAGGTAATTGGAGTCCGTGCAATAGACGCGCAGATTGGCATAGCAGATAATCTCTGAGTTGCCATAATCAACAAAGTAGACACCAGCTTTGCGCATGCTCGGGTAGAGCTTATGAATGACATTGCGGTAGCAGCCCTCCGCGCCGGTCTCGCTGTTTTTAGCCGCACACTTTTTGTCTACTTCCGGTTTAAGCATCAGAAGGCTTGCATTGATCTGGCAGTAGCAAAATAGCACACAAATCAAAACAATTCAATTGCACATTTCAATTCTTAATTTGTTTCCCTACTATCAATTTAAAACATCATAAAATCATCGAAGCAACCATGGGTGCTATGAAGGGCTGTGGTGTTGAATAATCAAGTGAATAGATAAAGCTTAACAAGTGAGGCGGAGAGCAGTGGTTAGCAACGAAAAATAGGGAAAAAATAAGTGGTGGAATACACAAGTAATTTGAGGGAACGAAATACAACAAAAATGAGATGACAAAAGGATGGCATAGGAAATCGAAACGATATACAAATCACCAAGGGAATAGAACACAAAATCAAAGGGAAGTAAAAAAAGGAAAACGAGATGACAGAAATGGAAAATACCCTGGCACAAATTTTGTCGATCTCGGTATTTTTGGTGCCAAGTCTTGGAGCACGAGATTTTCTGATAGACACTAACGTCCTCATCATAGCTCGTATCGTACAATGTCACTTTTATAGTGTCCGGTCTGTACACAAACAAAAATGGCAACAAATAAGAATTTCACTAAATAATACCCAACATACTTAAGCTGCAAAAAACTTCAGCATACTTTAGTGGATAAGTATCCGCAGACCAATAAAGAATTTGCACCTCTCGTCAAGTTCGCAGACGAGCGCTTTGCCCAGTGTGCATGGGCGAAGCTCCGACAAATTCCGCTCATAGCCCACATAAGGCCCCAGAGCGGTCAACTTACACGAAACTGCTTGAAGAAAAAAAGTCAAATTTATTAAAGGCGCCTAGGCCTCAGTGGCATGTACTAGGATTTCTGGCTTCTACCCATCAGTCACAGAGTATCTAGGGTCCCGGGGGTCTAGGCTTCAATCACAGGGTACCTAGAATCCCGACCGTCTAGGCTTCAGTCTCTCAGTACTTAGGATTCTGGGCAACATTAGATGACACGTTTGTCTGTTTGGTGTTTACGTCCCGGTCAGTGAATACGAAGACTATACTGAGACACAAGTGCTTAGGGAAGAAGTGAAAAAATAGAAGGAAAAGCAGTGGAAGAATAGCTAGAAAGAAGTTCTTATTCGTACGAGATGCAAACGCAATAACATGATAGCTAGCTGTCACGAAACATTCAAAACAAACGCTGGATCCCGTTTCTATTTTAAGATCAAGTAAAGATGATACCTAAGTGAAAAGAATGGGTACGTACTTAATAATGGAGCCGGTTGTAATCCGGTTGGAGAGGGTGGAGGCTCTCCAAGTCACTGTCTCCTCATCGGTGTGGTTCAGAAAATGCAGTCTAGTTCTCTGTGACGTAAAACCAACCTCCCGCCATCTGGCAGATAAAAAAGTATTATTTAGCATCAACCAGTAGTGCATTCATTATCTTAATTTTCTAACCCCAGGAAATTTATAAACAAACAGAACGGCAAAGTTTCGATCCATTCCGTTTTCATTCTGAACGATCACTAAGATCACTCATCACACAAGTCTGAAGAAAATTTGTTTTGGGGGATTTTGAATTTTGAGGACTTTTCAGGACTCTTCATCGTTTTCCACGACATTTTTTTGGCCGTTTCGTTTTCGCAGACTTTTGCAGGACTTTCAAGCCTTTGTACGAACGCCATAATTAGTATCCAACAGCATACAACTGCATCATCCTCATTCTTTCCTCTCTGAACCACCGATATTTTCCGTCCTCTGGCAACTTAGAGGCCACTAGGGAATTGGTTTCCCCGTTTTTGAACTTCGCACCCTCTAGCGCTGACAGTCCTTCCTCTATTGTCTCCACTAAGACAAAACTTTTTCGCAAGATTGAATCTAACACGGTTTTACAAATGAAATGGATTCACAAGTAAGCAATTACGTCATTAAGTAAAAGCATAAAGGTATATTCTAATTTTTACTTACTACGACTAAGTTCGCAATAATAACATACACATAATTTCTTGGGTGGAGCATGAGATGGAGGCCTTTCTCCTTTCAGCAATACTTTGATCGTCCATTTTTTTTAGTATTAGAGGAGGGTCACTATCTGTTAAATTTGAAACACTTATGTTTATAAGGTATATATTTCCATGTCGCGTTTGCTTACACTAAACTGCAGTACATAGCAAAGGGTTAACTCATCCACAGCAAGTGATTGAATGCATGCTCATGTGCATACCTGTCCCCAGTAATCTAATCCTAATAAAAGCGATCATGATTTTCTACATCATGTTCTGTGTCTGCTTTCAGTACATGTTCGCATTGAATACTACGTCGTCATGGTAATTCACTGAGTACTAATCGCCCACTAAGCGTATCGTGACGTCACTTACTGTTTCGCCGTAACTCAGGAAAACGTCCCACACATCGTCTGCGCTGGAAGCTCCAGGAGTTCTGCAGCAAACATGTCATGGTTTAAGTTTAATCCTGTTCAATGGTAGCGGTTCGAACCCAGGAAGGCCCACACACTACAGCTTTAGTTTACAAAGAAAACACTGTTTATTTTAAAAAAATCATCTTTATCACATATAAAGTAAGAAAAGTGAGAACACTTGAGTTGTTCCTTTAATTTTCATTAGACTTTGGTCTACACACACCTGGCTCGGTGGGGAGGCAGGTGCCAAATACGATTTCCTTTGCAATAAGCACCTCATTGAGGTAACGGCCAACTTTCCGTACATCATAAAGCAGCACCTCACAGCAGTCATCGATCTGCAATCAATAGATTAATTAACGAACCAATCAATCAGATAACCAATCGTTCAATTCATTTGTCGATTGATGGGTTATTCAATATATTGCTCAACTATTAAATTAAACCAGTTCGGTGAAATTAGAGATAAAGAAATGGAAAATCTTTTACTCAACACCGCAAACCTTGTGGCTAGACAGATTGACAATTTAAAGATAATTCTACAGGTATATTATATAAATACATTGCTATAGTAAACAAAGCTACAGAAAGCTTAATCTCAAGTCAATGCTTCCGTCTGACAGAATGTCTTGTCAGAAAGTACGAAAATTGATTATGGTATTTATTAGAAATTGTGAGAACCTTCAAGCACAAGAACGTTGGAGTAACACTTCCTGACTAAAGTCGTAGATTCATGACAGATCTTTTGTATCCTCTGTCTTCCATTTTGTGCCCTGAAATCAAAAAGCGTCGCTCATATTCAACTTTCATCGACAGCTTATGTTATTAACTCGTTAAAAATATAGTGAAGAAAACCATTCAAGAAATACCGGAATATTCGCTTGCAAACTCTGAACTAAATGTATTTGAACCCGCAACCGAAATTGAAATAGCTAAGAGAATTCCGATTCTTCCAGTGCTTCTTCTGAGTTTGACCAGAAATCAACCAGATTATTGTAAAAATACTCGTCAAGTATTCCTTGGATTACTTCAATCGTAAATGCTCCTATTCAAAAATGAAAATGTTTTTAAAGAAAACACAGTCGACACATCGTAAATATCAGTCAACTGAGACTGCTATATTAAAAATGATATTTTAAGCTCAGTAAATCAATGAAAAATAACTGCGCTCATTTTTTTGGCTTTTTGGCTGCTTTTGACACCATAAATCACAACATACTGTTTGCCCGCCGTACGAGGCGCTTTGGAATTACTGGTGTAGCTGCGAAATGGATTGGTTCATACCTCTCGGATACATGTCAATACGTTTTTCTCGATGCATTTTCCTCTGATGAAAAACCGTTAAAGTAGGGATTTCCCAAGGGCCAGTGCTTGGCTCTTTGCTTTATACCTTGTACATTTCTCCAGCGTCGGTTATTGTTAGCAAAAAATGGATTAAATGTACAAAGCCATGCCGACGACATACAAATCTACATTTCATTTAACAAGTTGGATACCATTTCTGAAGTAAAATGGATCAATATGTGCCTTAAAGATATTCGAACCTGGATGCTGGCTAATTTTAGCCAGGATGTTTTTAAAAACATCAAAAATCAGTGACTTACACTCGATGACTATCGGTGAAAGTACCATCACAAATGTGGATAATGCTAAGCATTTAGGTGTTTATTTTGACCGAGTTATGAGTGTAGACAAATTTATTGCCCAGAAATGCAAAACAGCCATTTATGTCGTTTCTAGCATAGAAAACATTCGAAAATATTTAGACTTGGATACTAGAAAAACACCAGTTCAGGCTCTAACTAGACTTCGCCAACAATGTACTATAAGGATTACCGAGCAAATCGCTCCAAAAACTACAAGTTGTGCAGAAAATTGGTCGCCCGTCTGGTTGCAAATAGGCGAAACCACATAACACCAATATTGAAAGACCTCCACTGGCTTCCCATTGAACAGCGTGTGCGCTACAAGATTATATTATTGTGTTTTAAAGGTCTCAATGGCATTGATTCTCAATATATTTCTGAACTGTTAAAACCTTATTCTCCAGATCGGAATTAGCGATCAAGTGATAAAAATCTTTTAGTTGTAGCAACATCAAACTCAAAATATGGTGATAGATGTTTTTTTTTTCTATTTCGGAACCTAAAGAATGGAATCTACTTCCAGCATATTTTAGAAATATTAACAGTAGTACTACATTTAATTTTAGTCTTATAACATTTCTTTTCAGAGACTACCTTATTGAATGATATTTTATACTGTATAATTTTTTTTTTCACTTAAAAATTCTATTTAGTTTATAATATCATTAAATAACTTTCTTTCATTGTCTTTTTAGATTATACTTCTTAGGTTGGAGCTTAGAGTTTTTTTTATAGATTAAGCGTTTTATAAGACTTTCAGTAATAGTAATAATAATAATTTTTCTTCTCATTTACCAAATTAGACAATTTTTGTCAGGCCTTTTTACTTTTCAAATTTCATTCTTCTAATCTCGCAGTTCTTTTGATTTCCTTTTAAATGTACATGTTTCGCTCTGTGAATTATCTGCTGAGAAGAGGCTATTCTTCTATAGCATTGCTTGATAGCATAGGCAATCGGAAATCAGCTTCAAACTGATGAAGCTATGCAGATCTGGCTCCTGTTTTATATGTTTGTTTATTTGGTGTTTAACGCCCTATTCACCAAATATGATTGGTAAATTGGGACGCACTTGTTAAAGGAACAAGTAGGAGAAAAAGAAGGAAGAATAAAAAAATATTAAAAGAAGAGTCAGGAAGAAAGATATTCCGATTAGTAGCCTCCTACGCCATGTACGTTATAGAAAACAGTGGGGGTATTCTTCGGATTTCTTCCCCCGATCCACAGTGGGACTACTCAAGTTATACGGATCTGACCCCTGTGTTAGAGATCCCAACTGGCAGGACAAAAGCATTGGAAAATCTGGCAATTGTAGAACTGATGTCAGTGTCATTTCGTCCTTCAGAATTGTCAGTGACTTATCCGAATCCTAGCCCCTTACTACTTTATTTGGTTGACTCCTACCGGTTTAATCGGTGAGAGGGTATGTGATCTTGAGAAAATTTGGTATAATCTTGAGAAAATTTGGTATAATTGGTATAAAAGCTTGCCGAATCGAGAAACGTACTTCTTTCTTTCTTTAATTGTTCAGATTTTGATTAACTGCCAAAGGTCCATATGTGTTTGTCTGCAACAGAAAAATGCCGAAGACGACTGTCATACTGTAGCCAAGAAAATATGTGGATAGTCCTAGTTTACGACACGCGTTGCGAAAATCCGGAGCGTATGATTGTATACTTGCCGGGCCTCTGTATGCCCCAGAGAGAGAGAGAGAGAGAGAGAGAGAGAGAGAGAGAGAGAGAGAGAGAGAGAGAATTCTCTACAGGTGATTGCCAGAAATACAACTCAGACTACATGAACAATTTATCCTCAAACTACACAACGAGGGCTTCCTGGCTATCCACTGGCTCCAAGTCAAATATGGTTTGACTGCAATTTAACGTCTAAAGTCAACACAGAATCGGGAATATCATCCTTCCTACGTACCAGCATGAGTTAGAGTGTGAATGGGAAGGTTCAGTAAATACCGTACTATTTTTGTTATTTTTGTTTTTGCTTCTCCGTTTGAGTAAGGTATGGTATATGATCTCGCTTGTTTTTTTTTTCAAGCGTTCTTCGTTGAATTTATATTTCGATCATATTTCATATATTATTTTATAGCATCACAAATCTTACTCCGAGTAGATAGTTTTGTCAAAATAATCAACCGTTTAAAGAAGTTAATTTTTACAGCTTGAATTTTCAGTTATTAATCTAAATATCTGCAAATACTATTTGTTTAACTGCCACAGTTCGAAAATTTAATGGATTACAACTACAGGATCCACTTATTTTCAATGTAAATTTAATGCCATTTATGATGTTTAAAAGTTTTGCTGCTTCCCTTTAACTTGCCATATGTCATTTAACAACATTAGATAGCCATAAGCTATTCCGTTGTTTTCCTCTCAACTGTGCATACTTGGCTTTTTTAAATATAAATGATAAAGTAAAGATTAAGTTCCTTATAAAACACACAACATTTACTTTCTGAGAGAGTAAAATCTCTAAAACACCCAAAAATTCCACCTATTAAGAGAAATTCCTACTAGTTTACATATGTTTACAGCATTGCAACAGGTAAACGCACACCAGCTTGATTTTTATGTGGTTAAGCAACCATAAAGTACGTAAAGCTCGGGTTAAGTAATCCAAGGTAATGAAGAGAATTTACTTTATTCAACTATTCACTATATTTTCTATACTCGTATAAAATTCTGATCGATGTGTCCGTCGGAACGGGGGTGCCCTTAAATAATCAGTGAAATGCTAAATCACCTTGGAATCAGGCTTTCAAGAAACATAATTCGAGGTTTTGCCGTGATCTTGTATGACCATTCAATGTCACCAAAATCTTGTGAGCCTAAGGTCAATCAATAGGAAAGCCCGACCCGTGTTCCATTAAAATTCATTTGTAGGTAACGAAAGTGTCGAAACGTGAAGCCACGACCTTGAATGATGATTCAAGCCCGATCTATCTAATGATATTTAGAGACCACACACAAAGATATTCATGATACGAAATCAATCAACAGATTTATTAAATCTCGTCATCTCAAAGTTCTTCTAAGCCCTCCACACTCTTTAAACAGCTTTGATAACGAAACCTAATCCACACTTTCAAGTGGCTTCGGTTACGCCACCGTTACTTATCACACTCAAACTTTCTCCTCTTACTAGCCCCATCATCCCCTCACCCACACCCTTGAAACGTATTAGCTGCGCCACCATGTTTATCATCCCTCATCCAACCCCTATCGGAGATTACCTTGGGAGCGACATTTGCGAGGCGGCACTTCATTGCCTAAACAGAGAGATGAGCGTAAATGTCGAGCAGGCACATGTGGCTCACCGTCTCTGTGTTGCCATAGTCCACATAAAACTCCTCGTAGTATACCTGTTAGTCACACTCCATAAAACATCGTAGTAGACCTGCAGCAGTCACCCGCCAAAAACACCACAGTAAACACTCACGTGTGTGCCAAAAACACATTGCAGTACGCCTGCAAGTCACATGCAAAAAATTCCTCTTAGTACACCTGCAACAGTCACAGGCCAAAAACACATCGTAGTATACCTGCATAAAATACCTTAGGACACCTGCACGTCACATGCCATAAACACTTTATTTCACCTGTAACAGTCACATGTGAAAAACACATGCAACATTCACCTCACAGTAGGCTTGCAACAAAGTCACAGGACAAAATAATCTCACAGTACAACTATAACATAGAAATTCGCCAAAACAACTCAAAGTACACCTACAAGAGAATCACACAACAAAATTTAAATGCCTGGTTACCAAAATTAAGGCAATATGTGGTCTCATGTAGTTAATTATTGCTTAGAAAAGTTTTAATATATTGCAACTTTGATGTAAAAAAACTCTCTTACATATCTCTCCTTTATCAAGATATTTTACAAGCTTGAAAAAAATATTTCCAAACTCTAACATGCCTAAGCAATTACTCAATCGAGATATACTTATAGATAATAAACCCATCTTTTCCAAGAACTGATTTCAAAACGGAATTGTTCTAATGCAAAATCTAATGAATAAAAATAATAGATGGCTAACATGCGATGAACTACAAGGACAGATAATATTAATGTTAATTTTTTAACATTATCTAGGATTCAACAACTAATAACCAACAAATTTTACCTAATCAAACCTATAATTTAGAAAGTTACATATTTTCAACTAGCAATATTCAGCGTTTAAATATAACAAATTGTAAGTCAAGGAATTTTACAAATAACCAGTGGAACAAATAAGTTACCCCGACTAGCTTAAAACATGGAATGACAAGAGGATAGACCGCATCCTCGTAAATACAAGTATCAATATGCGAAGAGATTCATGTCGCGATAACAAACTATTTTCCTTCCAATTCAAAATATTAAATAACATAGTAGCCAATAACAAAAATCTGGAAAAAATGGGGAATTAAAACAGACAAGATTGCAGTGAATGTAAATTAGTAGAAGTCTATTTCCCCCTGAAATTGTGTTAATAATACAAAAAGCATGGTAACTCCTTCATCTTAAAAGCTTTTAAGCTACTGGGTTTCTGTTAGGATCTTGCAACAACACTAAAAAACCTCATCTATCTTAATTTACAATCTCGAATATGATATACCCGGTTCCTCAATTTAGCCTTTAATCATTCGGCCTTCATGCATGAAGTAAGCATCTATATGCAAGTAGATAAGGTTGCCTTAGACTAGGATAAACACTATAGGAAATGGGGGTCATGGATAATTAAGAAACGGCTGTTGCATTATTTCTTTACTTGTCAATGAATATCGATATAGTCAAGAAATAGCCATATAAAACTTCAAGTCAGTACGACATTCCGTTATCGAGATATTTTGCAAACACGACCTTGTTGAACATGTATACATATTTTACGTGATTATGTCAGATGCTGGACTCGTAATGACGTCATAATAACAATGCTCTAATAAGGTAACATGTGTCAAAAGCTTAGAGATCTGTTCGACCTAACCAATAAATAAACAGACAGAGTTTGAAGTCTATCCGACTGTAAATTCCGGAGATAACTTGCACGCAATTTTTTCTGCAGTTTTACTGTTTTAATAATTGAGCGTATGAACCTGAGAATTCCGAGCTACAAAGATCCATTTAGCAGAAAATTTTTGTAACCAGGTATTAAATGAACTACATTTATTTCCAAATGGCCGAAATAATTTTTTTAGCAAGACTGCGCACATGTATATTTATTAAGTATTACTTGGCACCTTGAGCAATGTTAACAAACAGAACAAACATAACAAGCAAGCAAAAATCATGCACAAAATAAATTGATTCCTGGCGGGATTGAACTCACAACTCGTGCTCCGCAGGCGACAACGCAAACCACTGCTGGGAAACAATGAAAAAATTTGTCTTCTGTGGGCTTTAACCCAGGACCAATATTATTAGTCCGATACTTTCAAGCCTCCCTCACCACCTCCAGTTTACCCCCTCCACCGCCACTCCTCCATTCCACCTTCTCCAATATTGCCATCGTATTAACCCAGAAGTTCTTGCTTATGCTCGCTTATAACTCCCTTACACCTCGTCCCTTCAACCGTCTTCACATCCACCCGTGCCCACTCCCTATGTCTCTCTCCTGCACAGCTGCAGCTCGTAGATGGGGAGATCCCTCCTACTCCATCCTCACACCGCGTTTATCCGGTATGTCTCGCTGATGCTAAGCTGTAGTTCCTCGATGGGGGAGTCAGCTCGTTTTCCCTCTCCGCCCATCGTGCTTACCCCTTATATTCGTTGATGCTAAGCTATAGCTCCTGGAATGGCGAGTCCCCTCCTCGCCCCCCTCCGTCCTCCCACCGTGCTTACCCAGTATGTCTCGCTGATGCTAAGCTGTAGTTTCCCGATTGGGGGAGTCAGCTCGTTGCACGTAGAAGTGGTCGGATTGCGCATGAAGCGTGTATACGCTTGCGACTTGCTCCTGTGATGCACACAAAAAGCTATTTTCTTCTCTACCAGTCAGAGTACTGCATCACATCACGTGGTCAAAAGTTCTGATTTTTATGCCTTACTATTATTAGATATAATATATCATATAAATCTATACATACATAGATATATAGTACATTATTATATGATTGCTAAAATACAAATAACTTATTATATAACTTAAATTAATAATAATAATTATTATTATTATTCATTTTTGACAACATCTCACAAGCGGAGTATGAGGCCATGGTGCTTGATGAATGTGACGTCATTTGTTCGACGAATGTGAATTATTGGGACATTCAAAACTCTGGACATCAAGTATGATTCCCAAAGTGACATTCTTTGCCTTATGGAATGTTTCACTTTTGAAAAAAATATTAACAAGAATACCGACAGACGTTGCGACCGCTGACATCTAGTGAGTCAAGTATCAATAGGTTTGTATTACTGGCAGAACATGGTTGTCATATTTCAAAAAAAATCCGTTACTGAAGATGTTTCAAAGGTCGGCATTTGTCTGATCTATGCGTGTATCTTAGAAAAATAAATCCAACAGAGCCCTAACGTTGGACTATAGCTCAAAATGCAAACAATCTGGCTACAATTACTTGCAGAAGAACTGTTTTGAAAATCTTGATCTTCAAAACATTGAAATGGCGGCTAGAGGTCAAATGTTTAGAGGCGCACCAAAAAAAAACAAGAATTTTTAAAGAAAACATTACATAAAGAGTAAAATTTCTAATACACCCATTCAAACGAGCAGGCAACGTGTACAATGGCGCCAATCGGCTAATGTTTTAGAGAGTCGCCAAAAACATTAAAAAAATTGTTAAGGAATAAAGTCAAAATTGCGAAAAAGGGAGCATTTTGATAATGCTAACAACAAAAACATAAAATTGCCATTTGGCCCATTATTGGTAATTGTCAGAAGTCAACAATCCAATAAATATTTGCACAAAACCTGAAAGGAATCAAAATTCAGGAAGCATTTAAAAATTGGCTAGGATGCCCCTACTGATGTTGTAAGACCAACCCGACGAGACGAAGTCGACTGCTCTGAAGATGGGATGTGATAAAACAATCTTGGTGGTTCCGGACAATTATCCGATTTTTATCAACTTACCCGACAGCCAGCAGGTCGGCTGAAGGAATGTTGATCGGATCAATCACCTGCAGTAAGAATAGTGCAATGATTCAATCAACCATCTAATGCGAATCGATTTCCTTTTGATCATGACAACTAGGAAATCGCATGAGCAGCGATAAGAGCTTTTTCTCTTTCTACAATGGTAAGGGTCATTTGTACATGGGCAACATACTCCGAGAACACAGGGATGCGCGGGTTTAGAATGGTATTTTCTGTCGAAGCTTTTTCGTTTGGTTCTTTATTTATTTAGTTTTTTGTTTTTCTACCAACGCCCCACAACCCAACCCTAGCACCCAAGAAACGAGAATGTCACGCTTACACCAGAATGGACGAGACGATGGGACGTCTATGTGACTGGGTAGAGGAATTTCTTCTCCGTTGCTTGCATGCTGTCGCAAATTAAGTTAAATAAAAGTAAATTACAACAAAAACCGTTTTTATTTCAAATATATATTATTTTCTTTTAATTTTTCACTCGTTGAGATATTACATAAGGTTCTGTTGTGTTAATTATTAAACTCCTGAGTACTAAATGAACCCCGGGCAAAAAATTATTGATTTTTCAGGGTTCTTGATTGGAGGATATTCTGGTATTGTTTCCACTTACAACGTATTGGTAAGCAAACGTGGTGACAAAGACTTTTGCCACTGTGGTTGCTGCGCAACAAACTGCTGACGATACAATGCCTTCAGATCACCTTCTTCATAGAGCAAATGTAACCACATGCAAGTACACTTTGTTATTAGTCATGCATCGTTCCAGCTCAGCAGCTCTCTGATCTACCACCTACCTACCGCTCCCACAGCCCTCGATCCCCCACCCTTATTTCGTAATTGTTCTTGTTTTTCAACATCTTCTAAACAAAATAATCACATCAGCGCAAACATACTCTTCTATATGGATTATATCGTTCCGGGCATTTATACGGGATATTCTGTTGTGCAGAATGTCTTCACCAAACATCTCCTTATATTCCTTCTCCAAACCATTGCCCTTCTTTTGCAACACCTGCTAATTTATACGCAGACAAATTTTAACACAGGCCCTTTTAGTGGGAAATCAGCGAGAAAAAAACCAGTCACTGAGGTAATTTCCACAGTCCTAAATTATGCACTGTTTCATAGTACTCCTATCCCTAATCGCCGCACTATTTCACAGCAACCAAACCCTTAAACACTAACCCTATTATTTACTGATGTACCGTTCCTATGGCAACCAGCTGTGACTCTTTTGAACTTATTCATTTTAACCACCGACAAGTAAATGACTCAAATACTCAAATTTGTTAAAAAATTGCTGACTCTTGTGAAACAAAAACATATCACGTGAGTTACTCCACTTTCTCATGGCAGCCAGTACACACGCAATTTTACGTCGCTTACTACCCTGTTCCTGATACAGATGTACAGGAGTGCTTAAGTACCACATTCTCGATACAGACCAAGTAACTAAAGTGCAGGAGTGCCTCGTTAAATCCATAACTATTTCACAGTACTCCTGTCAAGCCAAACCTCTATTTGGATACGGTTCCTATGGCAACCGGTACTGACTTTTTTAATGCTTGTTCTCTTGCCCCCGAGCAAGCAAGTTTATTAAGGTACACAGTTTGGTTTATAAAAATACCCAGACATAAAAATAACGTGACCAAGCAACCAAGAAATACACTTACTCACAACTACTACGCTATAAGGAATAGACTTTTGGTGAAAATGCATAATTAATACATGAACTGTATCATCTTGACCTCTGGAAGCCCTGGCTTCCCCCACCTCCATCCGATCACAGCCCCCTAGAAAAACCTATTAAATACACAAATGCTAGTTTGTCGTAGCAACAACATTTCACGCATGCGCAGCTGACCTGTGATGAGATCTGTCTGTTATATATAAACACGGATGGATACTTTAACAAGAATGTTCAGGGACATTGTGATCAGCCGAGATCTAGTAAATCACTTATCAATAAGCTCGTATAAACACATAAAGGAATCCGGTCAAAATTGAGGGGGAAGAAGCATTTTGAAAATTGGCTACTAAATATTTTTAAATGCCTAAGTACTCTCTTCTCGATACAGGCCAACTAACTGAAGTACAGGACTACCTTGTTAAACTATTTCACAGTAACCCTGTCAAGCTATGCCTCTATTGGGATACGGTTCCTATGGCAACTAATACAGGCTTGTTCATGTGTTTATTAAGGTACTCAGATTGGTTTATAAAAATGCCCAGAATCAACAGAGACATAAAACTCTAACCTACTTTTTGACGGATTGCTAGAAAACTAACTTTTCAGAAAAAGACAACCCTTCTTCCCTTTAGCCAATTTTGGTGGATCGCCAGATAAGTAACTTTTCACGACATGATAGGCTAGTGAGCATTTATGCAACATTTGAAGGCATTCCCATAAAATTTTGGCAGAAAAACCTTTCGGAAATTGATTACGAAAAAATATAAAATACCCTCGATGTAGCATTTTTTTGGCTGATTGACAAAAAAGTAAATTTTCAAAAGAGAACGGTGTGGGGAACAATCGTTTAAAATTAGAAAGAAATCCAATCAAAATTGTGGAAGAAGCATTTTGAAAATTTGCTACTATATTTTTTTCAAAATGGGCCCTCTTTGGTAGAAACATTTTTGGCACCCAAAAATTTTAAATGCCCCCATTTCGCCAATTTTAATTAATAGCCAAATAACTAAGCTTTCCGAGAGAAGAATATCTGATAAACATCTATGAAAAATTAGAGGGTAATCCGATCAAAATGTGGAAGAAACGCCTGTGGAAAATTGCTTATGAAATATTGTTAAAATGAACGAAACTAGAGTCTCAGTGAGACTGGATCCCCAGTGTAAGGTAAATTATATACAGTAAATAATCCATTACTGCATACCTATGTGCTATTTGCTCACCTTGTATCTCTTAACACCATATGTAGTCACCTGGTGCTCTCGGCTTAGCCTATGTATTTACCGGGTTCCCTCGGCACAGGTCAAGTACTCACCGAGTGCTCTCCGCACAGCCTATGTAATCATCTGGTGCCTCTAAGTAGCCTATGTTCTTATCGGGTGACCGGGAACCCTCGGCTCAGCCTAGATACTCACCTGGTGCCCTCGACTAGACCTATGTACTCGCCGGGAACTGTCGACACAGCATATGTGCCCACCGGTGCGATCAGTACAGCTTTGGTGCTCACCGGGTACCTTCAGCACAACTTATGCGCTCACCGGGAGCTCTCGGATCCTACTTATGAATTCACCGGGTGCCCTCTGCACAGCCTTTGTACTCCTCTCGTGTCCTCAGCTTAGCATATGTACTCTTCGGAGGCCCTTGGCACAACCTCTTTGCTCACCTCTTAACACCTCTCATCTCTTAACATCACATGTATCCACCTGGTGCCCGAGGCACAGCATACGTAATCAACTGGGACCCCTCTGCCTACCCTATGTACTCTCCTGTTGCCCTTGGCACAGCCTATGTACCCATAGGGTACTCTGGGCACAGCCTATGTACTCACCGGGAACCCTCGGCACAGCTTATGTACTCACCCCGTGTCCTTGGCTTAGCCTATGCATTTATCGGGTGTCCTCGGTACAGCTCAAGTACTCAACAGGTGCTCCTCTGGTATCCCTAAACAGCCTATATTCTCAACGGGTCACCGGAAACTTTCATCTCAGCCTAGATACTCACCTGGTGCTCTCGACTTGACTTATGAACTCGTTGGTAACCCTCGGCACAGCCTATGCACTCACCGGTTACTCTCAAAACAGTCATCGGCAGCACTCGGCACAGCCTATGTGATCACAGGTTGACCTCGGCATAGCCTGTGTAGTCAAGAGGCACAGTATAGAGATTCACCGGCAGCCCTAGACTAGACCTATGTACTCACCGGGAACTATCGGCACAGCCTATGTGCACACCGGCAAAATCGACACAACTAATCTACTAACCTGGAACCCTCGGCACAGCCTATATACTAAATGTTCTCTGGTTACATCCTATGTTCTCTCCAGTAGCCTTCAGCACAGCCTATGTGTCCACAGGTTGCACTCGGCACAACATATGCACTCAACGGGTGCGCTCGGCACAACCCAAATACTCGGCACAGCTTATATACTCCACAGAAGCCCTCGGCAGAGCCTATGCACCCACCGGGTAGCTCTAGGTACAGCCGTTGTTATCACTTGGAGCTCTCGGCACAGCCCATGTACTCACGGTTGCCCTCAACACAGTCTACATGGTCACAGGCTGCCCTCGACACAGACTGTGTACTCATTTGGAGCGCTCGGGACAGCCTATTTACTCAGCAAATACCCTACCTAAAGCCCATGTACTCGTCAGGAACCCTATGCACAGCCTAAGTACTCATAAGTTGCCCTGGGCACAATCTACATATTCATCTAGAACCCCTGGCATATTGCTCACCTAGTAACTCTTAACAGTATATACTCTCTGATTGCCCTTAAAACAACCTATGTGCTCACCTGGCATGTCTTAACAACCCATGTACTTACCGGGTGTGCTCGGCAGTTTATTTGCTCACGGACAACTCTCAGCACAGCCTAGATCCTCATCTTGCCCTCAGCTAGGCCTGTGTATTGACCTGGAACTTCGGCAAAGCTTATGTACTCATCGGCACCCTTCATACAGCCCATGTGAACTGTTGGCACAGCCTATGTACTCACCAGGAGCCCTCGGCACAGTCTAATTACTCATCATTAGCCCTCGGCGCAGCCCATGTACTTACCAGGAGCTCTTGGCACAGCCTAATTACTCATCGGTAACCCTCGGCGCAGCCCATGTACTTACCAGGAGCTCTTGGCACAGCCTAAGTACTGACCGGGTACCCTCAGTACAGCCAATGTACTCAACGGCAGCTCAGAGCACAGTCTGTGTACTCACCTGGTTCCTTGGAAGTGTCTCTGTACCCACCGGTCGTATTGGGCATGAGGCCGGAGTTCCTGAAACACTGTCATGGCCGCCGCTTGCTCGGCCTGTCTCTTTGTTTTGTAGCAGTTACAGCAATGAGGTCATGTGATCTTGTAGCAGGTGATTAATCTCATTGGATCCTGTTCCTGTCTTTTTTCATAAAGCCTTTGTAGTCAATTGCTGGCTGATTCACATGGGTTGTCACATTGGAAATAACCGACAGAGAACTTAGAGATATACGTCCTGTGACTGATGGAACTGAAGCCAAGCTGTGACGGGAAAATAGCCGAGCTGAAACAGTCCAATAATCGGCATCGAGGAAGAAGCTCTTGTCTGGGAGCCCGCAAGCCGTGAAGCAAACTCCATTGGCTTCAAGTACAGGTGCGCATGCGCGTGCTGGTTGAGCATGATCTTAAGATCCTGTGTGCTGAAAGTTGAAGAGCGAGAGAAAGTCAAATCATAGTCCATTGCTTTTATTAACGCCTGTAGTTCAAGAGATTTCCCTGCCCGGTCACTTTCTTTACCTACCCGATCACATTCTATCTTCACCCAAGTACGCTGTTTACATGCCCGATCACAAAATCCCTCCATCAATTTCAACACCCTCCCGATCCACTCCACTCCCTCCACGATCCCTGCAATTATACACACTTGAAAAGAAGCCAAAAACTGAAATTATCTGGAACAAATTATGCTTACATAACATCGTTTATAATCTTCACGAAAAAGTCGCTAAGGCGCTATGCTGCCAGAAGACATCGCGCGTCAATGCATCGTTTTTCAACTTTAATCTTTCCACACACCTACAACTTTCTTCCAACCCCTACCCCCACCAGAGAGCTACCTACCCGACCCTGACATTTTACGTGTCCTAGCAGGTGGGTCAGTAGTTAATGCAAAGCCTTCCATAGTCTTTATTATATAAATGAGATTTCTTCGAAAAACAAACATTTTTGGAAATCTTTGTCACGTTGTCTAATTTGGTAAAATTCATCAGGTCCCAATTTCCCACCCAGTGTCAACACCTGTACTGCGGAAGAGTCAGAAACCGAAGTCGAAAACACTGCACCCTGAAGCATTACTGAGATAATATGTTTCTCGATTTTAATTAAATTGTCAAACTGAATAACATTCAAATACGACTACGATTTAAAATAAAAGAGGTTCAGATGGTCGACTTTCATGCCGCTTTCTAGTTTTTCTTCAGATATTTAGCGACATTGGTTTAAATAAAGCTTTACAGGTATGTTGTCAGTAGTTGCAAAATGAAGCCCAAAAAGTGGATTCTGTAAGCGTTTTCTGAAATAAGTTATTCTTTCAAATTGTGTGCAACCCGACAAAGTGCGCTAGTCTCAACATAGAAGAGCGACGACATGTAGAACAATACAAGGACGGCAGCTGGGTAATAGTGGTGGGAGAGGGGTGAAACTATGTCAACCCTACAATGTATGGTAGTCTGAGCATGGAGAAGCGACAACAGACAGAGCAATCAACTTAAATAAAATAAAGACCTGGATTGGTAGTAGTTGCGGTCGTGGGGGTAGATGGGTGGGGGGAGGGGGTTGGCATCCATGAACTCGGGAAGGCTGGAAAGTCGTGGCATTGGCTGAATCTGCGCAAATCTTACCACAGTACACAATCACTTGCCCCCTCCAGCACCCCCTCCTCCCCTTCCTTAAATATCCAGTCTCACCACAGTCAACCTCCCCCATCTCCCACCCCACCCAAAGCTCATTTTTAACCAGATACAGGGTGGGGAAGAGGACTTACTTAGTGCGGGAATGGGTGATTGAGTGACGCATTCTTTGAAGGTGAGGGGGCGGGGAACAGGGAGAGGAGGGGTGGGAGAAGGGGTTGGCAGCCTTTCAAGGTGAGGGGAGAGGAGGGGTGGTGGGAAACACTTACATGTGATTGGTGTCGCCGCCCAACCTGTACCGTCTTGGCAGAGAGAGGGAGGGTGCGTAGGAGGAGAAGAGGCACTTAATTGTGCTTGGTTTTGCCGTGTGATTTGGTAACTGTCACTGACTGGGAAGTTCGAATTCTTTCCTTAAAAAGAACCAGAAGTGAATTTGGTTCCGTTACAGAGCCGTTCAATTGCAGTTTTTTTTTTAGAGAGGGAGCATAGAAATCTGACACCACGGTGTACCACTGGTAGGATGGGGTGGTGGGGCGAGGGGAGGGATGAGGGTGGGGACTGGGGGCATGGAAATCTTGCATTAATTCGTAAGCCTGGAAGTTGGAATGAGGTGGTGGCGGTTGGGGATTGGGGATCTGGGCTGTGGGGACAAGGAAATCTGACGCTACGTTCGAGGCAGACTCAGACCCCTGCAAGAAGGTGGGAGCCTGGGGGCGGGGAAAGGGCGCTGCAGGGGGAAGAATGTGAGGGCGCACTTAGACGTCGTAGAGTTTCTTTTGTAAGTAAGAATAATATGGTGTTGCTGATATACACCACAAACTATAATAAGTGCACTGAGCATTTAAGCTGATATTCAGAAAAGGTCATTAACATGAATGACGGCCTGTCTAAGCTTGCAAAACAATCTGTATCACAAAACTTCTTTTGTTTAAGTTTCTATCACATAACTACATGATCTAGTCACATAACTACATGACCCAATCACATGACTAAATGATCTGACTACATGAACTAGTTATATACCTACATGACCTGGCCACATGACTACATGACCTAATCACATGACTTCATAACCTAATCACTTGGCTACATGACCTGACTACATGACCTAGCCACATACCTACATGACCTGACCACATGACTGCGTGACCTACTTGACTTTCTCACTTAACTACTTGACTTTCTCACATGTTAAGACCATATGACCTAACCACATGATTTTACCACTGTATTACATGAATTGGCCATATGAACTGACCACCTGGTGCCACCAAATGACTTGATTACATCTCCACACGGCTTCATCACCCAACCACATCGCTGCATGTGGCCACATGACTACATAACAAAGTTGCATGATTAATTGACCTGACAACATGGCTTCCAGATTACATGAATGAATAATTATCTGATTATGAATCTGAAAATAATAAGCCTGAAAATATATATCCCTGGTAATCTGTCTACGTGACTACCCAATTGTTTGACCCCGTGACTATCTCCACCATCAGTCTATGTGACTACATATTCCTCAACACGTGATTATGTAATTACCAGTCTATGTGACTACCAGTTCCTGACCACGTAATTATCTGATTACCTCTATGTGACCACCAGTCCTTGACCGGTTTCCGCTGCGGTTGCTACAAACCCCCCAAAAATAACAACCATTAAACCTGTTTTGATAAGTCAATCAGATAACTAGACACCTTAACTTTCCGTCAATGTTTCTGTTACAAGTCTGACACAAACCGTCAGTTCATTCTTTGGAAATTTGGCCCACTTTTTCCGTCGAAAATTTGATTGACAACTAAATACAGGGGATGCATGTATTTGGATAAAATGGCGTACAGTGTTTATGCACTCAGTTTCTCCACTCCCTTTTGTTTTTCTTTTTTTCCTTTTTAGCGAAAATGTTTTATTGATAATTCTCAAGCACAACAGAATCACACGCAACATATCTTATATTTATTTCTTTGTATTAATCATAAATGAGTATAAAAGCTAGGGGATGGGTTGGTTGGGTGAGACGCTAACAACACAGCCAAGCTACCCCCCCCCCCACTTCCCATTCACCGTAACACAAAGACTATGCAGGGGAGAGAACAGCAAAAAGTCTCCAGATCCTGGAAGCCTAACTTGTATATCATCCATCCACCTCAGCCCCTACCCCACCCCAACCTAACACTCACCGTATGCAGAAACGAAGTCGGGGATGGAACTACAACAAGCCTCCAGATCACAGAACCCTAACTCCTTATACGGAAGTTTTTCGCCGAACATGCAGGCTTTGTAATCACCTGGAATATATCGCCCCAAAAATAGCAGCAATACCACCTGCCAATGCAGGACTGTTTTAAGGTCGGAGAAGAGTGGGAGGAGTGGGTATTAGGGGTCTTGTTTAAAACAAAAAAGAAATAGAGCAGGCAGTAAACAGATCATCAGTGCACAGTTATATTTTGAAATGAAGGTTTCGTAGTGTGTTTTACCTTCAATTATGCAGTCATGCGGAACGAATAACGACCAGTTGCATTAAAAAGTAGACCATAGAACGCGATTCACTATAAATTGTCAGGTAAGAATTTACAACATACAACAGACCAACGCCAATGTTTAAATTATCTTAAATGTAGTTAACCTTGTAACATGGGGCACTATAGGTCACCGTTAATGAGCCTGTCCTGATCCTCCCCCCCCCCCCAGCCCGATCCCAAAAATAAAACTTCTTAACTGTCTCGAGAACATATCAGTCTTCAATCTGACACCCACCACGCCCCCCTCCCATATCTTGCTAAAATTATCATGCCGTCCGTATATACGTTAAGCACAGAACCGCTAAGCACAACCGCAACACTGTTACGCCACGCATACAGCACAACCCCGACACAGCAGCGCTAAACACAACGTCAACGCTGCGCCGCTAGGCACAACCTCAACACAGTTCCGCTAAGCACAACCGAAACACAGCTCCCCTACGCCAACAGAATAACCCCAACACAGCACCGCCAAGCACAACCTCAACACAGCCCCCAAAAACCGCCGCTATACACAACCCAAACATAGTGCCGCTAAGCACATCCCCAACACAGCGGCTCTAAGCACAACGTTAACACTGCGCAACTAACCGCAGCCGCAACACAGCGGTGCTAAGCGCAGCCCCAATATAGCGTCGCTTAGCACAGGCCCAACACAGCAGCGCTAAGCAGATAGTCCCAACAAAATCCACATTTTCGACTGAAACTCAATGCGCTGAAAAGTAATACTCGTAGCTAATTGGACTGTCAGCAGGGACCTTTTTCAGATATAACCTACTTCTCCCGGAACTTAAAAAGTAAAAATACAAGATTGTCCTCAGAATTCCAAGAGATTAAGGCCAAATAACTATGGCTAGTTGCGTTTTAAAACAGTTTTAGACAGATAGTTTTACGCTTCCTGAAATCCAGAACATTAAATAGGTAAGAATACATATTTGCATTAGTAACGATTTTTTTAGGAACTGGTTTTTCGTCAGTATTTCCGCCATTTTTCCAAATTACGCAAAGAAGAGCAATAACCAATGACAGCTATCTTAAGGCAAAATTTCAAGAAAATAAGACCATTTTTTGGTGCCAGTTAAGATTTTACTGATTGTTTTTGATTTTTGCCAATATTTCATTTTTTGGTCAATCACCTAAGAAGTAGTTGCCAGGTACACAGTAATTACTGCAATCTATGCCTAAATTTTTACGATAATAAGGTTATTACTCTGGAGTTGATTTCACGAAAAAACGTTTAATCGCTAATATTTCGACCAATTTTTCACAAAAAGGTAATAGCCAGATTGAACTTATGTGCTCATTTCCATAAGAATGAGAAGTGGGATAAATGTTTTAAAGAAAAGTGTGTTTTGTCTAATATTTTCGTCAATTTTTGCGATTCACCAAAAAAGTAATAGCCAGATAGGTAGTAATATGTGCTACTATTACATAAAATTACAAGGCATTGATATTATTTACCTTGCTTTAATTAAAAGTTTCGGAAAAAATTGCCTTTTCGCCCAATTTTTGACGAATCAAGAAAATCGAAAGAGAGCGAGAGACAGAAACAATAGATTCGAATTTATGCTTCTCGAATTTAGAATTTTCAGACGGTAAGATTATAAAACTAGCATTATTTAAAATTTTAGCAAGAAATTGGCTTTTCGTTATTTGTTTCTGAATTACGAAAACAGTAATTAACAGGTCAGTAGCAATGATGGCTATAGTTAACTAAAATTTGAAGAACATTTTTTTTTCTTTCTTTTTTTCTTAATATGTCAGTCAAATTTTGGCCAATCACAAAAAGTGATTTCCTGGAGAGTAGTAATGATTGCTACCTATATTTGAAAGTTCAAGACAATAAAACTGTTTTATGGAGTCCATTAAAATTTTACTGACTTGTCTTTTTTCGTTTCTCGCCAAAATTTCCATCAGTTTTAGGCGAATAGCCACAACAAGTAACAGCCAGATGAACATTTATGTACCCCACATCAAGTTTTTGGAATGTTTAAATGAAAACCGTAGTAAATACTTTTTTGCCAAAAATGACCGATATTTCCACTTTTTTCGCCAATTGGCAAAAATGGAAAACAGATAGCCACTTAATTTAGTAAAGAATGCTTCTGTTACTTTAAATGACAAGACAACAGGCACTTCTTATTAAGATTTTATTAACTCTTTTTATTCTTCGCCAAAATCTTTGACAATTTTGACTAATTACCAAGAATTACAATAGACTGTTAACCAGTAAGGCCTACTATTTAAGTAAAATTTCATGAGAGCAAGACTATTGTTCAAGGCATAGCTTTATAAAATGCTGTATTTGTGGAACTTTAGTTTTTCGCTTCAATCAGCTGATATCATGTTTGTAAACAAGGTCCCAAATATGGCACAGTGAGAGCATGTGCCCTAGCAGAGAGCTTTCTAAAAGTCTACCCAACTTTAATTCTTTTCAGCAAGTCGCAATCATATATTTAGGTATAAATTACACCTATAGATTCCAAGATAGTTCCTCTTTCACATGGTATTACTATCATTTTATATTTTCATAAGATGAAGTTACACGAGCTGTTAAAAGTCAAAGTTTTGTTTTAAAAATCAACAAAAAAATGAAGCATTTTTCTGGCTGGGCGGGCTATCTTTACACCGCGTTTTCACATCCAAAGGACAATTGACACCTGTCAAGCTATATATCACTGTAACCACAGTTTTTTCGTTGGTCTAAAAATCAAGTGGATTCAGTTCCACTGTGTATGCGAAATTGATAGCTAAAGACACGCTCTGTAACAGGCCTAGAGTGTACAGTTGGCTTATCCTTGTGCCAGTTTCCGTGGCAACAGCGCTGTGAATTGCATACACAGAGCAAAACACTGCATGTTTGAATCGTGTGTATGCACAGCTAACAATGCCATACCATATTTTTCTCTCATAGAAATATCGTTGCTTTGTGTAAAATGGCGTTATCAAAAGCAAGCAATAATTTAAAAAACATAATCGCGCCTTGAATAAACTTTGTCGGATTTGCGGCAACAGAGCGAATCAAATAAAGAAAAAAAAGGCTAAACGAAGGCCGCCAAAGCTAGTTAAAATTATATTCACGATCTTACAAATGTGTTTGGGCTAGATATTACATGTGATGACAACAATATTCACCCGAAAAAACTGTGTGTAAAATGCTATAACCAGCTTATTCGTGAAAAGTCAAAGCCGAAACATAAGCAAATCTGGAAGAGGTATTAAACCAAAATGGCACTAAAGTGCAAGCATATCACTCTAGATCGTTCGTTGGAAATCATTGCGCAAAATATTTAAAAGATTCAGTTTATAATGCGTTATGCAATTCTGTGACAGAACAAGCAATCATGCTGGTGAATGCGATTACGAAATCGAAATCAATGAGTGTGCCAATGCTTGATGCTAAATAGATGTTTTGGAGCCTGATAATAAACAAACTGCGTTTTTCTGCCACAGAGGGCACAAATGTCTCGTTTGCCTACCTTGATAACCCCTTACAGTGTGCTGTTCCAGCATTGAGGAGCAAACAGAACAATCCGGTATTTTTCAGAAAAAAAAACACATTTAGCCTTGAAGAACCCTTCTTTTGTGGAAAGTTAGATTACTAGGGCATTTAATCTCTAAATCCGGTCATGAGTCCGACCCAGAGAATACAATTCCAGGAGAATTGATCCGAAACATCTCCTTTACTTTTGCACTTGCCTTTCAGGCTCGTAACACCAGTGCTACATGCTGCGAGATGATACGCTCGTATGTTCTGTCATTATATCTTTCAACCATTTATTTACCCGTCAACTATGTTAACCCATAACTTTTTAACCTTGCTGTCGTTTTCACGAAAGTTAAAGCAATTTGCCTAACTCACACATTCGCAAAAGTTAACCAAGGTCTAATATTGTGCATTAAGCAACAAAACTTCTAGTTTTGAGGTTGGTTAAGCCAGATTTTAGGGACAAACTGTGGGAACCATATTTATTCGAATACAGAAATAATCTCTGCTAGATATGTTCGCCGCGCAAGAATCTTTAAAGAACGTTTAGACCCGTTGACAATTTACACATCAAACAAGCTACATCAAAGGTTTTGATACATTAAAACGAATTGATTTTTACTGCAAACGATTAAAAAGAGTGTCGGAAGTTCAACTTTCCGGTCGTTTCCAGTCTCCTCAAAGTTAAAACTTTCAGAACAGTTGCGGTACCATGCTACGGGCTCATTTCAAATAGTACATATCTTACTCTTCGTTCAGCCGACATGTATGGGAAGCTATTTTAATTCTGTGCAGGAAAGCTCCAAATTGGCTGACCAAACTACGACTTTGCCTCAGTTTATGCAAACTGTCCTGGGAAAAAACACGATAGCGTGATTTTACAGCCAAATGCATCATATAGCGCTAATCAAAACCTAGATTTAAAGAAAAATTAAATTTTCAGAACTGTTACGGTAGCATGCAAAGGGCTCATTTCAAATAGTACTAACCGATGACGTAGGCATATCTTATTCTTCGGTCAGCCGACATGTATGGGAAGCAATATCAATCCTGTGCAGGAAAGCTCCAAATGTCTAATGACTCAAAAGGAACAAAATACAGAAGAAAAGATAGGTTTGAGACATAACCTGATTCCCTTGTGTAATCGCTTGATTTATTGTACCCACATAGGAAAACAGAAAAAGATATTAAGGCATCAATATGCAGGCGACTGCTGACCAAACTACGACTTTACCTCAGTTTATGCAAACTGTCCTGGAAAAAAAACACGACAGCGTGATTTTACAGCCAAATGCATCATATAGAGCTGATAAAAATCTAGATTGAGAAAAAAATTATTGGGAGATTCTGGAAAGCCACGTAAAAGCTGGCTTCTTACACTATTTTTAACTCCAGAAAGGATACGCCTTAAGAAATATTTAACAGGTATTTAATTGTTATATTTAACAAATATAGTGACAAAGGAATCATACAGCTTTAAAATATTTATGTTTAAAACAGTTTATTTCGCTTCAAAATAAATAAAGACCATGGCATGTAATATATAAAATCCAATTACGCATATGTTTAGGTTGTGTAACAGCAGTTAAGTAGCAGTGTTTTTTTCTATAGACTCACAAATGGATGTAGGTCCTTATAGAGCAGGAGAAGGTGTCACGCCTAACATACTTAGATGAGAATTATGACAGAGAAAGCTTATCCCTCGTTTACGGCCGATGTTGTTCTACACAACATATGCAGAGACTTTAATATGCCGGAATTTGATGAAGAAGGAACAGAAGCTATGACGTAATTAAACGTTGATGATGATGTCATAGATCAAAAAGTTGAAGTGGTCACATGTTCAGCTATAACTGTGCCAAATTTAAGTTTTTTAGCTTTCACCGTTTTGGTGGAGTTGGGTAGAGAAAACGGCATACACATGTCTATTTTTTTCCTTTGTTTTAACCTTTTAATGTGATGTTAATTCCTGAATTAACAGGCTTTTGTTCATGTTGTGACAGCTCCGGAACAGACAAGAACTGAATAATGTGGCAACGTCGACTTCTCTGTTTATATACTACCGACTAAGTTTTCCTTCAAAGAGACCGCCAGCTCAAGATGCTAATGACGATAGGTTTTCCTCACAGGATGTCAGTACATTAAATTTGTGATCGAAATGTAAAGTAATGGAGCAATGTGGTAAAACGAGTTTCTTGCTATAAATGGCACGACTATTTAGAGGTCTCTGCAATTATGTTATTTATTTATTTATTTTATGCAAACTATTTAGTGTCTCAGATATGGAATGCCATGCTAGAAACAATGTTCTGTAACAGTGTGGACATTATGAGGTCAAAAACTGGTAGCTGCAAAGTAAATAATACCGTCACTTTTTATATAACAACTCTGACGTCTGATGTATAAGATGCCATTTAGTATACTATTTATCTACAATAAAAGGCTGAAGTATATGAAACATAAGTGTTTGTCTGATGTAACTGATGAGCTCTTGGATATGCATAAAGTGATTAGCATTATCCAATCAAATGCGATCCGGACCATCCGGGTACTTAGTTCGGCAGCCATATTGAATCTTATGGGTACGATTACGATGTACGAAAAATCGGACATGTTATGGAATTAATGGATACTTAAGAAAGGAAAAAGGTAAAGTTATATCCTAACATTTTCCCTATGATTTATAGATCATACTGTTATAAAATATTTCAGGGTTCGAATCGAGGATTTGTCACAATAAAGGTTTTTAAGTAGAGTACCGATTCACTCCTTGCTAGTTCCAAAGATCGTGTATAATTTTGTTATATTCGTAGTGAAAACTTCATTTTTGCGTACTTTAAACAACATTTGAGCAGTACGTATTAAGGTACATTTGCCTGTCTATCATTTGCAGTTTTTCACGGTGTCATGCGGTCCATCTGGACGTTTCGAAATAAAGGGACATCAGTTGAGAACAATTCGTCTCATTTCGCTTTGTAACGGTCTACCTCGTAGCCCGTTATATCTGAAAACTGCAAGCACTTGAGAGTAAGTGTTTGCTACACTTGTAACTACAAAAACTGACATAAGATGGCTTATATTTGTGTTCACATACTTGAATTCCATGAGTGCATCTAAATATTTTAAACTGTACGGTACACATAAATAAAATATGTTTTTTTCACAACAGCAATCAAATTATTGCCGAATTATTTTACAAAAGCAACATGTAACTAGTATTTCTCAATTGTACTTGGATCCTTAGTAGCATATTCTAAATTTATAAGGGATACTGTTTTCGTTCAGCTTTGTTTATTCTGTCATATTCAGATGTTGAAAGTCTTGCAGCTGACCCATCAAGAAGAGACGGAGAAGTTTGGCATTTTGGAATGTAGGTAAATGCAGTGATATCATTATATTATTCTAAACTACGTTACGAGATTAAGAATTTTTAATATATTTTAAAGCCACAGAGTATGTCTATATTTACTTTTTATGTTCCGAATTTATATAGAATGATGACTACACTCATAAAAATAGAATAATATTGTTTTGGTTCTGCCTTCTATTCGATTCAGCCATGCATAGATAGCATGTGAAAGGCCATGCAGCTGTTCTACCAAGAATACACAGTGCGTCTTAGATAGTTAAATAGCAGAATTAAAATATTTCTCCTGTCAGATAATTCCCTATACTCTCCTATGTACAGTATAATAAGGTTCGACACGCAAATACAACGATTTCGCCAGAAATATAATTGGTGTTTGCTATTAAAGATTTAGAACCTTGAATGAGAAAATGAAAGCTGAATTAGCTTCATTCATCATAAAGCCATCATTATGGTCATCTTTTGGACATGATTAAACAAGAAAATCATCAAGAAGATATTGAATCTTTCTCCCTTCCTCTTCTGTCTCCCTGTTGCTCGTACTTCACTCTTTCTTTGTTTGTGGTTAAATCACATATGAGATACCTCATATAACGCTCAAGTCGCAAAGGAAAACAGGCTATGGCATTTTATTTAGTTTATCATAGAAATCTTTCTGTGTCTCTTCTCTGAAAAATTTTAAAAAATATAGTTTATTCTTTTATGTCCAGAACCAATATATATCAATTTATCACCTGTGATCACACCTAAAATAACTTGAATTGGCATGTATCACGTTTCATACACTAGATATATTCCAATTTTAATTTTAAATCTTAAAACTTTTTTTGGAATCCTGTCGACTTCCCTAATTCTAGTTCCCGATCCCGATTCCCGATCAATCCCTTGGAACAGTCAGCACTCGACATTGAGAATTCCTGAAGGCGATCTGTTTATCATTTGTCCTACTTCGATGTATATCCAGATAACCGTATTATAAACATTAATTCAGTCCTGTCAAATGAATTCCAGGTTGTCTTTTTTCGATGGCCATCCTCTCGCTGGTTGTAATGAATATAAAAAAGCATCGATAGCAGTACCATTTGTTGACTAATCCTGCTTAACTGGTGGTTTCAGTCAACCAGTAGTACAGCTTCAGAAGCTGTCAGTAACGACATACCATAATTACTTCACTATAAAGCACAATAACTTCATGTGGAATTTATTTGCCCTTTCATGCGACAATGAATTTGGTAACCGATAGTCCAGCTTTTATTCCTAATTTACTCAGCAATATAAGCTCAGTAATCCTTCTTTCCATTTCATACCACAATAAAAATCTTGATAGTCACGCTTTCCTTTCTCCACTACTTCAGCTTAATTTGACAGGATCTGAAATGCTTTTGCCTTTTGAAGAATTCTCCATGCCTAGATCATTAAGACAATTTTGCAAAAATTTTACAAACAGGAATGCATTATAATTTACAATACTTGTCAAAAATTTACTTTTCCAATGAACACTTATCCGGATTTATGTATGCTCAAGAATTAGTATCAAATCATCTCAGAAGTTAGTAATTAAATGCAAAACAAGGCATAATCGAATCTACTTCCAACCAACACATTTTTCTGGAATCAAACCTCCAATAAACATCGCTTTGTTCGCCAAACAACATGTGAATCTCTCACTTGATGTGTGAATAATCATATAGCTATAGCTATGAGATATTAATTTTGTTGGTAACTTGTACATAGCTGAACTATTCACTTGCTTTCACATGATTTATTCAATACTATAAAAGCCACACGCGTTGAACTAATTGAACAGGCTGTATTCAAATAGCAATCGATGTATAATGCTCTCTTAAAATATGCCAAATGCCTATAAGACTGATAAACGGACTGCATTCACACCATCTATCACTATTTAGTTGATTAAATAGACTGCAGTAATATGATCAATGACATTAAACTTATGAAACTGAATGCATCCACATGATCTATATAGCACATATGATATAGAATCTTAATTGAAATCGTTATAGAATTCCTTACGGGGCAAGCAAGTGAACTCTTTCTGTCTGACATAAGGTGAAAGTATCAGGAACGGATATCTTTGATGGCCGTGCCTGACTATTTTCCTGACTATTTGCCTTTCCTACTTTCAACTTCCAAATGTGCTTTCCATAAAGTGCCCTAGTTAGACGAGGGAGAGGACTGTTGTCCAAATAAGCGTTTATCCTAAGTAAAATGCCAAACTTTGAGTCTTGGGCATCAATGTTGGTTCGCTTTTTCACAGGTCTAACCAAAGAATCAGTCGTTTTAAACTCAAAACCAATCCTAAAAGGCCTGATGCCTAAATCTTTTAAATGGCGGCACTCACATGGAGAAAGTTTCCATATAATTTGAATATTTGTTCAAATCTGTAAAAAAGAAAGCATTTTGACGACAAACTAAAAAGATGGCTAACAAAATTGCCAAAATATAACCATCATAACAGAATTGAAACCAATTCTATAAAAAAACTGTGAAAAGCATATTGAAAACTTTCTCGCCACAACTTCATTTTGCAGGAGAGCATTAAAGTTTTTATGTTAAACAAACACAAACACCGACACAAACATGAATAATTTCGTAATAATTTTCTAAGTCTTTGGACAACAAAGCCTCGGTTGCTAAGATCGACGCTCATTTTTTGCGTTAGTTGTTCTTTTCTTTCGTTCCACAATCATATACTTGGCAAGTTTTATTTCCTAGTATAATACTGACGAGGGCAGACACATCCGAGATCTGTGCTTTTGTAGTAAATATAATGTATTTATCAGAAAGAATACTGACAAACAAATCTTTGAATGCGGTAGAAACTTATCTACATGAGCTCGTTCTCTCAAATGTTTAATCAACCTTAACCTTAAATACTGAAAAGAGTTTATATTAAGAGAAGAGGTATCTTTCCTAGCAAATCACTGCTCCTTCTCTAAAATGTCTCTTTGTTATTAAGTCATTGCTCAGTCTTGATATAAATAGTTTCCGTCAAGTTGTTATCACTTTCTCTACGTTTAGTGTGCTTTTTTCAGAGGAAAGGTAATTAGTTTTCTTAAACGAGATGTCAAAATAGATATGATTTCATTTGGTATGAATGAAGCTGGAGAGTGTGATATGAATATATATTTACCTGCTTGAAGGCTGAATCTTTGTGTGTGTGTCTGAGTAATACAGTGAATGTATGCATACATACATACATAAATGTGAGTAATACCTCTTCTATAGTACAACCGGTCATGCAAACACCACGTTGAAATTATTGGGTTTGTACTTGTGGGACTTGTTGTTATATGCCAAGGAAGAAGATCTGTTTTCTTTTCTTACAATATTGAATTGAGATCAAGATGAGTACTTCAAATTCCTCAAAGGAAGAAATCCATAAACAGCTCAAGCAGTCGCTAATGAAATAGCCATTGGTGATTTTTGAGTGGCTTGGGCCTATCGATCTGACAAGGTGGATCTTCCTATGTCTTAAAAAGATATCATGAATATCGGAACACGTCTGCAGCATCAAAACACTATTAGTTGGAAAATTTAAGTAATGAAGAAAGAATAAAAGTAGAAAAATAACTTAAATGAACTTAAAACCCTGAAAAACTTGTAACATCTAAACGTCGTTGAACTCTATGAATACAAAATTAAAGAAAACGCTGTATGGATTGTCATGAGTTTCGTGACCAGAAAGACCCATCGACGTACTTTAAGGAACACCCCGAAGTCTCGTTCGATACACGAATAAAAATAATGAAACAAACTAGTGTCTCCAAATACTTCGCATTAACAAAACGAATGTCAGAGCACTATCTATTCAAGATTTGTTTCAGCTTTTGCGGAAACTATATTTGCAGAATGCTAAACGTTTTAGACTTATTAAAACAATCCGAACAGCATCTACCTTAAAATAAATATATGTCGAATATGGTATTTGATATTTAAAGATAAGCCCAAAATTCAACACTTTAGCTTTCAACTCTGAGACAAGAAATTGAATTGTTCGAACTGATGCTATTTGTTTTTGGCGAATAAAAATTGTTGTATGATTATTTTGATTTTTGATAAAAAACATTTGTGCTACTTTGTTATATTTTCCAGAACGAGCCTGTCAAGCTATTCCTGGAGTTGGAAAGGTAAGTGAAGCTATATATTCAGAGCTTATTAAATTACATAAATTAAACTAAATTTACATTATCTATCCTATTCGGTTTTTCAAAAATATGGATCCTAGACAAGAGCTACTAGCCCAGAAGAGCAGTTTAAAACACTTGAGAGTCAGCCATTAGGCGAAAGTAAATTCGACTGTGTAATAGAATAGCAGTTGTCTAACAATGACGCGTTCTTTAAAAAGGAATCAGGGAAACTTGTGAAAAAGGAATCAGGAAAGCTTTTGAAAAAAAGGAATTTTGAGCAAAGAATGAGGGAATGTGCATAAGAAAACCCACAGCCAGAATAGCCAACTCATCCTAAAAAAGAAGAAATATGCAAACTTACAGCTAAACTTATCAGCATGCGACTCACGTAAATTTTTCGTAGCATTGCGCCTCGGGAAAAGAAATGTCTGTCTCCAACATGACATTACTTCAAACAGAGAAGAGCACCCTTGCCAGGAAACGTTTGGAAAAGATTTCTGGAAGCTGATGAGGAGTTTTGTTTTTGGAAAGATAATATAGAATTTGCGTTCCATGCACATAGTCGCAGAATCAAATGACACACTTGAACAAGTTTGTGGCAGTCGTAATTGTTGACTGGTTTGCATACTCGGCTAATTTGTCGCAGGAACGAAAACATTTTTGTGAGCAAGCCCATTTATGTTCTATTCTCCATGTAAAACACTTCATTACGACAACTCCGACAACATTTTTAAATAAAATTATTTACAGTAGATGACTGAAAACATATTGTAATGAGCTTATATTTTGATTTTCTGATAGGTGAATTGACCCACTGCATTCGGTTAGTTTAGGCAATTGAAGCGGATTTTTCCAAGGCACTTAGGCTAACTTGCTAACCTGTTTTAAGTACACGGGAGGCACTGTTTCTCACATACTTCAGTTCTTCCTTGTGCGCAAAGGGTAGGGTGGGCCAGGGCGGCGGAGGAGGAGAGGAGTGTCTATGCATTCTCTTTTCTACGCGTGTCTCCATTTTGGCTTAGGAATGTGATTGATAAGCTGCTTTGGTATAAGGGTGTCGGGAGGGCGCAGGGAGTGTTAATGCGTTCCCTTTTTTATGTTCCAGTTTGCCTAAGGGATGGTTGATGAGCTCTGTGGAATGTTATTTAAGACATAGAGTATTACACTGAGAAGTGTTATTATTTTTGCAAATTAAATCACTACAGTAAAGTAGAATCTCATGACATTTTAAATAATATCAAAGGAAAAAATGTCACACTTTAGTGTTTATATAGACCAATATATTTTCATTCTATAACATTTTTTGTAAAGATTTGTGATAAATATTGTCAGGAACGTTATATTCGGATTATTGAATAACCCTGAGTAATTATACCTTGAAACGAGATTCTCCTTTACGCCAGTATTACAACGACAGAGTAGCGTTCACAGGTTTAGGGCCATGGAAGTGAGGGTAGGATGGTGATGCAGTTAGTAGTCCAATTTTTTTCGAACTTAGTTGAGTGGGAGAGGAATTAAAAATTTCTCTCCCTACCTCCACATCACCATTGAGCCGCCCAGGCATATATCAGGTTGCAAGCACGCGTGTTATTGTAGGTGTTTTTACAAGACAGTTATATATATATATATATATATATATATATATATATATATATATATATATATATGTATATCATCGGCAGCGTGTTTAAGGGTAACGTAAATACATGCCGAGAACTAAACGTTCAAAGCCAAAAATAAGCTAAGACATAATTTACTTTGATCTTTGCGCAAAGATTAACCGAGTAAAATAATTCCGAGCTGTCAATAATCTTTATTAGTATTAGTGCAGACACATATATTTATTAATATATAGTAATATAGTAATTAAAATAACACTACCAAATACATTTGTTTTTGTTTTTAAGTTCACTTTAACTTGTACACTAGCAGAAGCTTCACATTTTAGAACACCCTGCCCATTTCCCCACCCACTCAAGTTTCTGTGCTAAAACGCGGGAATTTTCAGTATACAGGATAATACTCATGGCATGGCCTGTGAGCAATCGACGCAGTAGTTTTCCCGGCTAGCCAAGCAATTATACGCTAGTCATTTACAACCGGCTCTAGTCACTACAGGAATATGATTTAGTCAATATAACCGCTAGTCACAGATTACCCTATACCATTATAGTCACTACAAGAATATAAGGTGGTTAATGTATATCCTAGTCTGTACCTATACAAGTGAACCCTAGCCACTGCGAGCATACTCAATACATAAGCCCACTCTAGTCACTGCCTAAACTAGTCCTCGAATAAACTAATATAATATTATGCAGCAATACAGCATGTTAGTGACATTGCACTCGAGATTTTTCTTGGTTATACTGTGTTGTACCTTTCTGTAAGGGGTCACGGAGGAGGCATCTAGGTAAGGTGGCGAAACTGAGCCCGATATACCAAAATATATAACCAGGAAAATTTTGTCGATTTCCAAACACACAGAGCCTAAGAAGTGGGGTCTGAGCCGACATCACGTTGCCTAGGGTTCCCCATTAAAATTCAGCCCTAGAATTTTATATCTTACAAATATAGATGCTTTTCCTACCCACGCAACTCGATACATGAAGATAGGATGTTTCTGCTCTACCACTGAGAAACACTTTTCACAACCTAGAACGGAAACATTGAGCTTTTCTTTATCTTGCACTAACGCCACTTGTTTCCTCCCCGCCCCCGCCAGACAAAGGTAAGATTACCTTGAACTAATATCAAGACCATTGTAATACTCCCTCAGTTAAGACCAAAATGCAGCCCCTTAAACTACACAACTGCACAACTATTCATTCCGGTCACATTTAATTTAATTAACTTTATCTGAAAGAACTGCTTATAGTGTTTTAAGGAGGTATCGACATTTCCAGCTTATGCTACTGCCAGGGGTGTATGGAGAAACTAACCCTGTTAGATCCTTCAAAGCTCCCCATCGCGAACTGTCCTTTCATGAACTGTTCAAATTGATATCTCCATTATTTGTGTATTTTGCGCATATCGATATGTAGCGTATTTAGATATCAAATTTATTAATGAACTATGTTGAAGGTATCGTTTTGTTCATCGGAATATGCTCCTTTCAATGCACATTTAAAATTGTATTAAAATTTAATTTCAGTTTACAAATTAAGTTTTAATAATTTCCTGTACTCTTAAATTCGAAAGTTGGTTGCACTCTTGCTATTCAGGTTAATGTTTTGCTCCTAATAACAGTTAGCATTAGCATATCCCAATTTCAGCATCATTTTGGCCTGCTCACTAATTTTAGCATTGCTTACTCAAGTCTGTAGCCAATATTTGGTGTGTTTCTGTTCATCTGTTGTCGTGTCATGTTGCTAGCACGCGTAGAAGTTAAATTATTTCATATTTGTAGGCGTCTTATGTTGATTTCAGTAAGAAAACCTAATGTAAAGTCCGCTTTTTGAGTTGAGTATCGCTACCTTAATACGGATTTACCGTAATATGAGTGTTTAGATTACGGTTAGAAGGATATTTTGTAGATGTTGTTAAAATGTTGTTCATTTCCTGTTACGATGCAGAGAATCCGTGTCCGAAGTCGGCATTTTACACGGATTAAAACTTGCACTGCATTACTCAATTGCAAGTCTTTCTTATTCAAAGTCAATTAATTAGAGCTGAATAAATTTGCCTGGTTTCGATCATTCGTTCAATTATTAAAGCCTGCATCCGCTATATCTCGTTTGCACATGGTGGAAACGGGATAGAGTACCCACTTCTGGCTGCGATAGACTTCTCAATTTTCCAAAATTGTGAGCAGTCTACCCAAAGTGTGGCAAATACCGATTTCCAAGTTACGTTTCTGGATGTAAACTCTACTTGACCTTTCCTGGGTCTTAGCTGGACTTAGCAATTCTCAGATAGGCCTCGAACCTACCTTTGTTTGTAAAAGATGGCAGATTAAGCAGCCAAGATGAGATCTAAGACTGAGAAGGCACTGGAGAGAGCAGCCAACGCCGTGCTTACCCAAGTCGGGAAGGATGATGAAGCGAAGCTCGGACGCAATCTCAAGAGGGTGAGGGTGCTGCAGCACCAAAAACTGAAAGTGGTGGCCGATGAGACCAGTTAGAAGCCGTAGCAAGCCTTGAGGCCTCCGCAAGGATGAAGGACGCCGAGGACCAAAATGCTGGTATGCAGGAGTTACTTACCGATAGAGAAGATGATGACGAAGAAGAGGAACTGGATGACGCTGATACGGCAATGCATGGTTATGCTCCGCAGCTGAACGGTAGCGATACAAATCACGATACAAACCATGAGGCTAAGCTTTGACACCTAGATCCCACATCTGAACTGGAGAAGCGCAGCGCAGCAAATTGCGCTTGAGATAGATCGTCTGAAGACCGAAAAGATGCAGAAGGAGCCGGAAGCCCTGTGAAGTGAAATGGTACAGCCAGTTACCATAAGCCGAGCAGTACTAGGAACAACAGCACTCAGCCAACGTGGTCTAAAGCCCGCCGCTGCATCCACCACGCCGCTTCTAAGGCAAGCAACTTGAATACGTAACCTACATCCACAAGTTCCAGATCGTCGTGGGGAGCGTCGTGAGCCAACCTAAAGATAGGTTCTCCTAGTTCATTATCCCACTGGAGGGCACATTTAAAGAGCTCATTGAAAAGGGATACAAGATTGCATTAGATTCCCTGCACCAGTTCTATGGGAAGTATATCCGCACCATAAAGCAGTGCCTAGACAGCCTGACTATGGAACCAGCCATCAAGAAACACGATGCTAAAGCACTGAAGAACCTGGCACAAGACATGCGGAGAATTAACATAAAGATGAAGGCACTCAACTGTCATCATGATTCAAACAACAAGAGAAACCTGCAGAAGACAGCTAGTCGTATACCAAGGTACCCACGAGCAATGGGCAATGCGTCCAATTTGCAGTACAGCACATGTGAACGCCCTGCGAAATGATCGGCGCTGGAGAAGACGAGCATTAAGAATAGGGCGCAAGTCCTGCGCAAGATTATAGGCTCTGATTCTGACTAAGACACTTCGCCAGGGATTACCATCAAGCCAAGGGTTGTCAGATACCGGAACACAGCCTGAGGCAAAACGCCATGATGCACGAATGGACTACGCCGGTCACAGTATCAAGAAGCAGTTCAATAGAACACTACCTATTGGTAGTCTCAGTGTCTATAGGAGATGAGCAAAGGATCCACCACACATATGCCTTACTGAACGACGGTTCACTGAAGACCTCTGCACCGACAAAGTATCCGACAGCCTCAATGTTACCTCCCTTCCGGTGACATTATATGCCATCAGCGTCAAAGTATGGGCTACAAGGGACGAGAGCTCGATGTAACACTGAGGCTAGATGGAAGCAGTGCCATGACAATTCAAAAGGTCGTGAACATAAACCAGCTACCAGTGGCCAAAGAACACAACACAAGTCATGGCCCCACCTAGCAGGAACTAAGGCCCAAACGCAACCTAAGGAAGACATTGAGCTGCTAATAGGGATCGATGCATCCTCTGCCCACGTGCCGCTGGACGTGAAGAGAAGTGCCAACGGCAAGCAACATGCAATCCAGACACCTAGTGCCGGACCACGGACCTAGAGCTGGGCCGACTGTATGAGGCAGACTTTTCAGAGAAATCAACGATCGACAGCGGGGGCTCCATAAAATACAGACACGCACTGGCAATGATGCACGACATACTGACCATGGACGGCAGCCACTACCAGCTAGGCTTCCATGGAGGGAGGAAGATTCTCAACTACCAAGCCGAACAGAGACTCCTTTGCCTCAGGAAGCGGAAAAATACGTAGCCAACATCGGGGATTACATCGACCAGGATTACCTGTAAGAAGGGTCCTCCGGGAAGACATGGTACCTACATCCCCACAGCCAGACGAACCCTCACAGGCAGGGAAAAGTTCGGGTAGTCTTCAATGCAGCCGCCAGCAATAAAATGGTCTCCTTGAGCATTGCACTCCTCCAAGGACCAGGCCTAGTAAATGTCCTATTCGGTGTGCTGATGCGGTTTCGAGGTGGCGCTCACGGCAAACATCAGGCCTATATTTCACCAGGCGCGAGTTCGGCTGAGTGATAGACCACGCCTTAAGATTCCAATGCTGGCCACAAGGACATACCCCACAGTCAGCGAAGATTTTGGAACAACCTAATCACCCAACTGCACGGCTTTTGCATTGAGACGAGCTGCAGAAGACCATGAGGAGTTCCTGGAAGCAGTAAGAAGCGCCGTCCTAAGGTCGTTAACGTTGACAACTTCCTGAAGTCCGTTGCAACTACTGAAGAAGAGTGAAAAGTAATTGACGACCTCATCCGACTGCGGCGCAACACAGGCTTTTCTCTGGAAAAGTCGAGGTGTTCCGATCGGTGCTTGATCGAAAGGAATTTCAGAACCTGAGAAGTTGATCTAGGAGGACGCTCACAGCTACCGACCATCTACCACAAGAACTCGCCCTAGGCCTAGACTGGAATCTAAGGGGAGGGGGAGGGGGAACCACACGTCTTCGCAGACGCCAGTGAGCGAGGTTATAGCGCCTGCATCTATTTAAGGATGACGGACGTGGTTGGCAACA
The DNA here is from genome assembly GCA_949752745.1 of Protula sp. h YS-2021. NCBI lineage: Eukaryota > Metazoa > Annelida > Polychaeta > Sabellida > Serpulidae > Protula > Protula sp. h YS-2021. The sequence goes on from OX457030.1 coordinate 71,768,257, forward strand.
CCGCCTGCCAACTGTTACGCGGAAAGTCACGTGTTGCCCCCATGAAAACACAGACGGTGCCTCGGCTAGATTTGACTACTGCAGTTGTAGGGCGGAGCCTTTCCGGCAATGTCTGAGCGAACAGGAGCATCGTATCACCCACGTCACGATGTGGAGAACCCACAATTAGAGGACGGTATTTTAGTGGTGGGAGGGCGAACACAACACAGCCGACTACCTGAGAGGACTAAACATCCTCGTTTGAGACCTGAAAAGCACCATCTGACGTCATTAATCATTCGCGACGCCCACGACTGCCAGCACCATTCCAATATTTGGTACCAATCACGTGGTCCTCATCGTTCGGCAGAGGTAGTCGAACTAGCCCGCTTATGTTGCTGCATCGCCTCTGCAGCCTGGGTGACGAGAAGGAACTTAGAGATGAGCTGTAATCATGTGCAGACGGAATCGAAATCCGTACCACCGACTACGGGATCAACTGGCGCTTAAACCCATCTCACGCTAGCCACCGTGGAGGCGCCACAGAACGGGTAATCAGAAGCGTTAGGCAGGTCCTGCTCGCCTAAACCTCGACCAGCAGCTCACGGACGACACGCTTCTGACAAAACTCATCAAGTGGTTCGTGAACAACCGACGACTCACTAACTTAAGAGAAGATCCCAGTGACTCGGAAGTCCTGACACCAGCAAAGCTGATTCTGCTGCGCTCGGACGATTCCCAATCTATGGAGAACTACAAGCGTCGCTGATGGTGCCGCTGCAGCATTTAGGCAACTTTTTTGCAGCAATGGCTAGCAGAATACATTCAGACGCTACATGCCAGGCCATGCTGGAGGACAGCTCGGAAAAATCTGCGCCCCGGAGATGTCGCCCTCATCCGCGATACCAATACGCCAAGAGGACAGTGGATGATTGGACTGGTGCTAGAAGTAGAGCCCAGCCGTGGCGGGCTAGTTCGGGCCGTCAAGCTATGCAGCCTAGGGAACGTGGGTCGACGACCAAAAACAGATCAAACGAGGCCGACTGCGAAAACAGAGTGATGACTTTAGTTACACTCGCGGTTGATGTGTGTACTGCTCTGCGACCCATGAAAGTCATAGACTGGTGAACTTGGAAGATCTACGCTGAGATTCCTAGAAGCTACGCTCCAGCTGAGGGAATGTTAGATCAACCAAAGCTCCGCATCACGAACTTTCGTTCCACGAAGCTTTTTCTTGAACTTTTTCCCATTAATCGGTCAAAGCATAGCCAATATGGGAAAAAACCTGAATTGCGAAATGGCGAATGTCGTCGAAACATTTCACGATTCTGTCAATGACAATTCTATCATATATATCAACTTGCGACTTTTACTTGATCCTTTCCATATTCCGCGCACATAAAGAAGGTCATCTACATGACTTAATAATATCAAGCTATGGGTCATTGTTTTTTAGTTCTGTCAAAACTACAAAGAGGTGAACATAGTTCGCTGCTTATCCCAGAATTTGAAAGTCTGACTGGGCATCATGACTTTTACGCAAAGTGAAAAAAACCCGCCGAAATAAAACCTGATTTTCACTGTCAGGAAATTCACTTTCTTAGTCCAAGAAAGAAATCTAAAAATATTTTGGACGACATGTTTTGAGACCACAAAAGTTTTGCTATCAAGTGAATAAACAATATCATGTTAATAATTAAGTCAGTACGTGGGATTTTTGCAACAAGGCAAAGGCATATGGTCATATCCGTGAGTTCCTACAAGTACTATTAGCTTATACAATAATAAAAACAAAACGATAGTATGAAAAACGGATTAGGTAATTGGGCAATGAATACCCAAAATGCAACATTGCCAAAACTTCAGACTTGATGATTTTAATCAGTGCTATATGCCTGAAATATGTGTTTTTATAGCAACAACTGGCTATTCTCAAGTGGTTACGTTGATTTCAGAAATAACATTGATTGCAATAGATCATAACTGGTAACAAAATAATATTAAGTTCCGACGACTACAATAAGCAAATTTTACAACCCTTTCTATTCAAATATTATTTTGCTATACTTGGCATCTACGAAAGAAATTCGTTTTCAGTTCATCAGTTTGGATCTACTGCACGCATAATTTTGCCCCGCCACAATTTGTCAGTGGTTTGTCAAGAGCTTATCTTTTGTCTACAGTCATCACTTCAGAAATCAGTAAAAAAATTAACAATATCAGTTATCAAATAAAACGATATGACTAATAAAGTAACTTTGCGATGCACTTTGATGTCAACAACACGTCTATATGACTATCGCGAGCCGATTTGAGAGTAAGCGACTGATCGCGTACATGCAGACGTTGGGTAGGGATTCCTCAGAAAGACCGACATATCCGGCTTTCAACCATTAGAAACAGGTTTCTATCTACTGCCCCTGGACTTCGGAACGTTGCGGTGAGTGCTGAAATTGTAAGGAAGCACCTTCAACAGCACTATATTTCAAGACGCCGTGCATATGCAGGAATGCCATTAACTGTGATCAGACGGGCAGCCAATAAAGTTTGATGTAGAAAAAAATAGAGTTCCTTTTACTAACCACTCACGTTTTTTTCTCGATTTCTCTGATGGTCGCTTATGAAATTGGCGTAGGTCGGGTTCACGCCTTAGCTATACCTGGGCACATTGGGCGCGATCGTCCCAGAAACCAATGTTCATGCTTTGAAGCAGAATTACTGTCGGATTAAGAACTGACTCCGTTTTATCAACGGAAATGTGACAGTCCTGCAATATCGATAGCAAATCCTTGACCCTGTGTTCTTGCCGCAGTTCGTCAAAACAACCCCATTTCTGAGCAGGATAACGCATTTTCATTTTATCTTTAATCTACAGAACACGCTCAAGATGGTTTGGATTGGGCTGTACAATGTGAATATAATCCTTCTTCCCCCGTCTACGTAACCACAGCTATACAAGCGCTGTGGCAAGGGTGTCACATTATACCAAGTTTTTACACTCAACGTTTGATTAGGTCCGATGTCCGACAGTTATCAACGCCAACGGAGGACAGTCGCGTTATTGAGAGATGAAACTCGATATTATGTTTGGCTTTTGCCGTATGAAGTGACGGAATCCTTCCGACTTACCTGTATAGATGTGTACCTAGTTAACCTGTTTTTCATGTGTTTGTAACAAATATTCTCATTAAAGAGCTAAGCAAGAAAATATTGCGATTTTTAATATTCTAAAGAATCTTCGATCATTTGATAGCAAAGCCGTGATTGCCAAAAAATATTCTAGTAACACCGAATTGATGTTCAACTGTTTGCATTATTTGTTCTTGTTCCGCAATTATGTTCATGACAAGTTATAGTTCCCAGTTGCTAGCATTTTTATTATAGCATATAATACTGACAAGGACAGACACATCCGTGATTTGTGACATTGCAGTAAATATAATGCAGTAATACAGAACTGATGTACATGTGAACGTTCTGAGAAATGTTCAATCTATAAGGTTTTGATAACTGAAACTACAATACTGAAAAGATTTTAATATAACGCAAAAAATAACAGGTATCTTTTCTAACAAATCACAAATTCTCCATATAAACCAATCTCTTTGTTATTAAAGCATTGCTCAGTCTTGATATAAGTAGATTGTGTTAGTTTCTACAACTTTCTACATATCTATTTTGTAGTCTTTGCTGAAATACTTTTCACAAAACCAAACTTTGCGACAGTATAGTGACCAGAGGTGCTTGAAAACCCGATTTGTGATCTGATCACGCAATGATCAGAATATAGGTCTCTGTAATTGTATTTGCCGAAGAGACGTCATTTATCTCTGCCATTTCACAATTAGCAATAGAAGAGTGAAGACATGTTTTGCCATACACTTGTTTTTTGTACCCTCTTTGATCGCACCACACTAGCTAAATACAATTTTGTATTTTGTATCTTTATCCCACTCCTCAAAAACATTCATAATTTGCAAAAATAAAAATATTGCATTGATTGCTTAGGTTCCATCAAACAAACGAGTTCAATTATTTTAACAATCATTGTGATGGTGCTTGATTAAAAAAATCTCTGTGCACGTGCTGATCTTGATTGGTGCTTAATTTTTCTTAGATTTCGATTTCGTGCATTCTTGATTTTGTTCGAGTTATTGAATTTGCCATTTGATTTGGACTGAAAGGTTCTTGTTGTTCTTATATTTTCTGGTCTGGGTAGTATGTTGTGGGCCCTAATTATTCAATGATTTGAAATCACTCGTGCGGCATTAATTTAGTGTCACACCATGTCGAAAGTCAAAGACTTGGAATCCAAGTCGATCGAGGACCAAGGAGCAATTGGTCTTGACAATGTCGAGCCAGAGGATGGGAGTGCCCAAAAAGCTGGTGTTCGTTCCTGAACCCAAACCGAAAAGAGTCGTTTGTATCAAATTTCTATCCGGAGCAAAGAGTTTGAATTGTCTTGTCGCGAAATAAAACGGAATTTTCCCCATATTGAAGTTTTGTTGAGCGAATCTTCTGACGTCTCCCAAGTTCGTTCTGCCCGTGATAAACTCATGAAGGATTTTGTGATTTTGTTGTGCAATGCGACAGTTTAATTGCCTCTACCAATCAAACTCATTCAGTTGTTCCTCCCTACGAAAGATTATTCAAAGAAATCAATGCCGCTGTCAAAGGGATGTTGAAAGATCCAGACGATAAGTATACTGTGTCTGAAGAAATCTAGTCTCGAAAATTCGAATGTGCTTTCTGGTAAGTCTCTGTGCGATCAACTCTTCTTATCGCACTTACCCCTCCTGAACCGAATGTTATGTCATATCAAACATGGAAAAGGTCCTTTCAAACTCTCGGTTCCAGTAGAGGTGTACCGGAGGATGGAAGGATGTACTACCTTAGTCGTTACATTGGTGGCGAAGCGAAAGAATGCATTGAGTGCTCCTTGTAAAAGGACACTTCTTTGGTTAGGAAAAGGCTTTCAAGAACCTGGAAAGTGTTTCATAGTTGGTGAAAACATGCGGGAAAAAATCGAAATCTTTCCCAAAATAGGTGACAAGGATGCCAAATTTTACGATAATTCGCCGCTTACCTCCACCAATGCGAATCATGCATGTCTTTGATCCATTCCCTTCAGTCCACCAATGATCCTCGTGAAAATAGGAGATTACTTCACACACTTCCCGACTGGTTGATTCAACGATCTCCACACTTTGTTCAACCCAAAGATCGATACGATTCAGTCGAAGCAGTGAATTATTTCTACTACATAGAAAGATACCTCTAATGCTATCGAGTCGAGTTCCCAAGGTCCCTCATCTTCCAAGTCTTGTTTGTATTGTTTCAAATATCATCCAGTCGGAAAATGCAGTGAATTCTCAAAGATTTCTGTGTCCAACAAGAACGCCTTTATGATGAAAAACAAACTTTGTCGTGATTGTCTTGACAGTGGTCATACCTATAAGAAATGCAAGAATAAAGCAAAATGTTTGTTGTGTCAAAGACATCATCCCACATCCTTCAAAAGACTACTTCTGTGTCTAACGGTTCTTTGAGTTCAATGATTGTGCCAGTGTACCATCCGTCCACACCGAACAGAAGGAAATTCGCTCATGCTTTCTTCGATACTCAGTCAGATGCATCATTTATACTCGATGAAACTTTGAAATGGCTTGGAGTTTTTGAAGAACAAGTTTATGCCTGTGAATAACGATCCAAAGATAGGGCTTCTCATAGGCTAAAGTTGTACGCGTGCTTTTATTCCCAGACAGGTTGTTGCTTCTAAGAGTGGACCTTTTGCCCAAGGGACTGATTTTGGATATGGTATTGTTGGACTGATCAGTTGCCCTACTGTTTTGTCTTTTGTCTTTGGTATTAGTCTTTTACCTGACGATGTGAAACATCATGAGGTCAAATATTTCGGTTCACAAAAACGGTCATTATGCCATGCCGCTTCCGTTCAAAGATGATAGCTATACCTTGCCAAGCAATTGCTCTGTAGCGGAAAATCGCCTTCAGCAGTTACGAAAACGGTTTGATCGCGATTCGGAGTACAAAGCAAAGCACATTATCTTAATATATGAGATGGTGAAGAGGGTTAGGCCAGTAAGGTGGCCGATTCGGATTTAGACAAGGTTATCTGGTTTCCACCACACCATGGCGTTGTTAAAGCTAGAGAGAATCTCAGATTTGTCCTTGCTTGTTGCGTCTAAATCATTTATCGGCCCCGACTTGTTACACTCAAAACTACCTTCGGCTTCAGTAGATGGTCAAAAGTTTTCTGTCGGTGACAGACATCCTGAGGTAAGAGAAGTTCGGTCACACATTGTGAATGTATCGGAGGTCTTTGACATTAATAGATTCTCTCACATTTCAAGCTGGCGTCGATTGAAGAAAGCTCTCGCATTGGTCCATTTGCGGTTTGAGACTTTCAGGGCAAAAAGTATTTCTCTGTGTCGATTAGGAGCTCGACTTCTTGACAGAAGAAAGCTTTGCTTCTTTGAAACAGACAGTACTGAAACTTGTGCAAAAATCCGCTTTCTCAGAAGAAATTGATGCGTTGTCTCCAGTCAAACTCAACAGCACTCTCAGCAAACTGGATTGTGTCTTGAGTGACGGTTTGCTTAAAGTTGGAGGTCGATTTGGGAAATCTACCTTCTTTCAGCAGTTTGTAAACCGATAGCTGTACCAATGTCCTCACTTTGCGTCTTTGACCATCGAACACTGCTACTGTCAAGCATTTTATCAGGGCAAAGGCATGACGTTAAATGCTATTAGGGCCAACGGAATTTTGACTCTAGGGTGTAGGCAGTTGGTCGTTAGACATATTTATCGTTAGGTAGTTTGTAGACGATTGCGTGCTGCCACTAGTTATCAAGAGATGGCTGACCTGCCACCCGACTGCATTGAGCGTAGTCCACCTTTTACGTTTTGTGGTGTTGATTTGTCATTATAGCAGAATTAAAATATTTCTCCTGTCAGATACTTTCCCATACTCTCCTATGTACAGCATAGTAACGATTGACACGCAAGTGTAACGCCTTCACCAAAGATATAATTGGCGTTTACTGTTTCTATATTTAGAACATTTCCGGATAATTCCTGAAGGCGATCTGTTTATTCTTGATGCATACCCCGGTAACCGTCTTTTTGCGACGGCCATACTCTGGCTGGTTGCAGTGAATATAAGAAAGCATCGATCTCAGTACCATTTGCTGATCAACCCTGCTTAACTAGTGGTTTTCAGTCAACCGGTCGTACAGCTTCAGAAGCTGTCAGCATAAGTGCTCGACTATAAAGCACAATAATTTTATGTGGAATTTATTTCCCCTTTCATGCGACAATGAATTTGGTGACTGATAGTTCAGCTTTCATTCCTAATTTACTCAGCAATATAAGCTCAGTAATCCTTCTTTCCATTCTGTACCACAATAAAATCTTGATAGTCACGCTTTCCTTTCTCACGGGCTTCGAGGAAATTTGACAGAATCTTAACTGTTTTGCACTCGCAAAGTGTTTTGTTTCTTCAATTGAAGCATTTTTTTATTGCCTTTTAAAGAGTTCTACATGCCCAGATCATTGATGCAATTCTGATAAAATTTCAACAACCAAGAATCCATTGTGAATTTACAAAAATTGTCATAAATTTGCTTTCCCAATGAACACTTATCGTGATTTAATTATCACTAAAAATTACTATCAAATCATCTTATCTGTCCAATAAACATCGCTTTGTTCGCCATGCAACATGTGAATCTCTGATTTGATTTGTGAATAATCACATAGCTATATCTATACGATATCAATCTTGTTGGTAACTTGTATACAGCTGAACTATACCTATTAGACTGAGAGACAGGCTGCATTCACACCATCAATCACTATTAAGCTGATTAAACAGACTGCAGTCATATGATCAATGGCTATTAAACTTATGAAACTGAATGCATCCACATGATCAATATAGCATAAATGATATAGAATCTTAACTTAAATCGTTAAAGAGTTCCTTACGGGGCAAGCAAGTGACATGTTTCTATCTGACATTAGGCGGAAGTATTAGGAACGGGAATATTTGATGGCCGGTACTCAACTGACAGCTTGAAAAGGAAAGACCAGCCTGATTATTTGCCGGTGTGTACACTTGTTGACTTCCATAGGATTGCAAATAGTTTGGGGTTCCATCTCTGTATAATGGGCCTATTCCTGGTACTCGGCCTTTACCTTACCCAAGACGTTTGTGGAAAATGTGAAGTGAACTGTCATGAACTCCATAACTGACAATTATGTGAAGCAAACTTGACAAGATCCTTTTGTAATACAATAAAGTCAGAGCAAAATTCTGAAACCAACTTTCCTCCGTCTATCACACTTCCCGCTGAGGAGTATAGAACGACATAGATAGAAACTGCCTAGGAGCAACGTCTACAATGATTTGACAATAGCAACTCGGAGTTCGTGCAATATATATGCATCTATTGTTGTAGCTTAGTCGGTCACAATGGTAAGGGCAAAGGCACTTCCAGGCAAATGTCAACAGACACCGAAGGACAACAACTTGGATAGCAGTGGCTTGTAAAATGCACAGAATTTTGTACAAGTTTTTGTTTCATTCAATTCGTCATCAGGAATCACAGAAGCCAATGTGATAAGGACAGAGCGGTGAACAGTGATGTAAGGAATTTTGCAAGCTGAAAGTCTTTGGAGCGTCCAGCACGGCCTCGAAAATTTTCACATATCGCAGCGGCTAGAGCAGGATTATTATAATGGGATGAAGGAATGTTCAGTGACGCAATGTGGCTGTATGCTTGTGACGAGGAATGCAAACACGCAAACACTGAGACGATGTATAAATTAGAAGTGTCTAAAACATCTACGTAGCCGCCTCATCTTGTGCATGTATTGGTGAGAGAAGGTACAAATAGAATGGTAGGACCAGCTACTGAATTTTGGCTGTGGATGATGGACAAGGAACTGTCGAATCTTATAAAAACAGTCGGTGAGGTGGATGAAGCAAGAGTCCACATTATACATGGCATGACTGAATTTGCGAAATATGGATTTGGAAATCAACAACAGCACACCCAGAATCGTTAATATATCAGTGCATTAAATGTCTAATAACGTGTTTCTAACTTTATGATCTCAAGCTTTGGATTTTGTTCTTGAATTAATGCTGGCATTCATTGTATTTGACGCGAACATAGCTAAACAGTTGTCAGGCTATCGACAAGATAATGACGAAAGTAGGTACTACTGCTCAGGAATACTTGTATTTCGTTTGTGTTCACGCTTGAATTAACGTTTATTTAGAGTGTGTTACTATTGTTAATTGCAAAATGGTAAACCCTACCTGCTCTGTTTGTTTACAGGTTATTAAAGGTACTTTTATACAATGTAATTTATGCAAGGAATTTCTCCATTGTAAGTACACTGGAATCGTAAAAAATGCCCTGCAGACCCAAATTAGAAAAAACATCCCAGTAAACTGCAAATATTGTATTGAAGCCTTCCCCTTCTCCGGTATTGACGACGAAGAATTCTTATTCATGCACACTGATGTAAGCATACAAGAGAATCTGTTCACCTTTTATAATAGTTGTAAAACATATGAATGTTTTGAGAACCGAGACTTATAAAAACTCAGATTTTGATTGTGATATTGATCCCGATAGCAATTGTAGGTGAAACGAATGTAAGTATTATACAGCTTACGAGTTTGAATATAGCATAAAGTGTGTACTAGGGTTCTCCATCATTCACTCTAATACCAGGAGTAAGGCAAATTATGACAAGTTATTGAACAAGATTGACAGCTTAGACAGGAAATTTCAATTAAAGCGGTTTCGGGGTTGTGGCAAGGTGACAATGATATCTTATCAGAATACTGCATAAAAGGTTATGATCTAATTTCAGTAAACCGTAAACACGGGGATGGAATGGCTCTGTACATTAACTCTGATTTTCAATTTGAAATATGTGAAAGTTTTTCAGTGTCACTAGACAATTTATTAGAATGCATTACAGAAGAAATTGGAGTAAAGCATTCAAAAAATATTGTTGTTTCGTGTTTATACAGAACTACCGGCTCAGATATTGATAAATGTAACGATTATTCAGGTAAATTTTAACAGCGACAGTCATACGGGTACTGATCTGCTTTACAGCCATGTTTTATTCCCATTAATTAACACGCCGACACGAATAACATGTGATTCAGCATCGCTTATAGATAACATTTTCTCAAACGTTATTGATTTTAAATGTACAAGTGTTCTTCTTATATGTGATATTAGTGGTCATTTAGGAATATTTAGTTTTTGTAAATATCGCGGTATAAAACAGCCTAAAACAAAAAAAACACATATATATAAGAAATCTAAGTAACGAAGCTTTAGATGCTTTAAAACTTGATCTCGCTAGTTGTGACTGGCGTGATGTTGCTTCCTGTTCAGATGTGAATATGGCTTACGGCAGTTTTATGGATAAATTTAAGTTATTGTATAATAAAACTTTTCCTCGAATAAAAGTGACGTTTTGTTTGAGCAATCCCCATAAATCCTGGCTTACTAAAGGCTTGATAAATGCAAACGTGATAAATTGCATGGAGATTATGTAGGTGCCGAACAATTGCAAAAGAGAGTAAATTCAAGAGGTATAGAAATAAACTTAGCAAAATTTTTAAGTTTTGCTAAAAGGAATACTATACCAAACTGTTACATAATCATTATGGAAACATTAAGTATACTTAGAAAATTTTAGATAATGTATTTTAGATAAAAGCGCAAACAAGAAAGTGGTAGTTATCCCGATGTATTTAAAGATTCAGACGCCAATGAGGTCACTAGTAGAAATGATATCGTGAATGGGTTTAATAATTTTTTTGTTAACATCGGGCAAAAATTGGCAAAACGAATAGATTACGTTGAAGGTGGAAACATTTTTGATTTCTTGGGGAACAGAAATAACAACACGATGTTTTTGGCTGGTGTTGACGAAAAAGAAATATTAGATGTTGTAAATGCGCTTCAAAGCAAAGTATCTAAAGACAGTGATGACATTGCCATGTCTACAGTAAAACAAGTTTTCCCCACTATTATTCAGCCATTCTTATTCATATTTAATCTATCATTCAAGACTGATACTTTTCCTGACCTAATAAAAATAGCTAAAGTCTCAAAGCTGTACAAATCTGGTGATAAAAGTGCTTTCACAAATTATAGGCCCGTGTCTCTATTGTCTCAGTTTTCGAAGATTCTGAAAAAACTGTTTGAAACTGAGTTGAACAAGTTAATTGAAAAGTGTGAAATATTAACTGATAATCAATATGCGGGCAGATCCACCTCTTTGGCATTGTTAGAATTTTTAGAGGAGTTAACATCTGGAACCGATAAAAAATTAACCATTAAAGGAGTATTTATAGATTTTAAAAAAGATCATGGTTTATTGCTTCAAAAGTTAGAATTTTATGGTATTAGAGGTATCGTAAAGAACTGGTTAAATAGCTATCTCTCCCATAGACAACAGTATGTTCAAATTGAAGAATCTATTTCTAGTTTGTTGCAAGTTCTGTGTGGGGTATCCCAAGGTTCCATTTTAGGACCAAAATTATTTATTATTTATGTTAATGATATCATAAATGTTTCAAAAGTCTTAAAATTTCCACTATTCTCACATGACACTAACATTTCTTATACAGGTAATGACACTTAGTATATGTGTGAGGTTATAAATGGTGAATTATTAAAATTAAAAAGGTGGTTTCCATCTGAATAAGCTTTCTTTAAATGTTTTCCAAACCCATATTATTGTATTTAGTCATTGTAAATAAAAAACAACCTGATTATCTCCATAGGTAGGGAAAAAATATCCCAGATACAGTCAACTAAATTTCGCGGAGTGATTATAGATGAAAAACTAAATTGGAAAGAACAAATTAGTAAAGTCAGGGCAAAATTAGCTAAGTGTGCTGCAATTATGTATAAATTACGTTATGTGGTCAACGCTGATGCTCTTCTTTTGACATATTGTTCTGTTTTTCTTCCATATTTGTCATATTGTGCAGAGATCTGGGGAAGCACTTAAGCTACAAATACAAAATCTATTTACGTATTGCAGAAACGCGCCGTGAAAATTGCAAATGGTGTGGGACTGTATGAACATTCTAATACGGTATTTCATAATTCTTTGCTTCTAAAGTTTTATGATATTGTGAATAGTGAGTGGGCAACAAGGCAACAGGGAAACTTTATGGTGTTGTATTCAAGAACTAACCGTGAAAGCATTGTTTAAGTATTAGAGGAGTTAATCTTTAGAATTCCTCACCCCAAGACCTTAAATATCTACCAGATTTAGCCTCCTTCAAAGCAAACTTGAATATGCATTTTATTTCTAGCTATGCATAACTTAATATGTAAACTACTCTACATTAACTACTTTGCCATGCTCAAAACTAAGCGTTGATAAATCAAATTGTAAATCTGTACATATGATTACTTATAGCTATCAAATTTCTCAAATTCGTGAACTGAATAAACCCACAAGACTGTAATTGTGCAGTATGCTAAAAATGCAAATCGACGTTTGCCTCTGTTCTATATCTTTCAGCTTTTATGTGTTCTTTATTCTATCATGGTCATTTTATTGCTTACTCTACATTACTGTCAATACTGAAGTGGTTGTATGGAACATATTCTGAAAAAAAATGTAAAGGGCAAGGGAGCAGTAAGCTGTTAGCTTTTGCTTGTTCCCTTTCCAAACTGACAATATATTTTATAGTTACTTAAGCCACTGTTTTGTACTGTATTGTCTTTCATTGTACATTTGGAAATAAACGTTGAAAATGAAATGAAAATGAATGAAATCCCGTGTGCCGGGAGAATCGCTCTTTAGGGACAGCTGAAGTAGAAATCTTTGCGCCTGATCGTGTAGCCCTGTTACAAGGTATCAGACCTAGTTTGCAGAGCAGCAGTGAGAAAGTGTGGAAGTAAGGGTCCTGGCTTCGTGATAGCCACAGTAGAGGATGGCGTTGGCTTAGTTGATTTAGGCCTAATGTGGCTGTCTATGCTCGGTTTAAATTCTCTTTGGTGTTGGTTACCCGAATCTTTAACATTGCTCTTTATAGGTGGTAGAGAAGGAGGTAGGTATTTAGGGAACAGCCTGTTTTGTTTTGAGCGCTGTATTTGATCGATGACTGCAGAATTTTAAGACAGAGGTTTTAGGCAAGGCTGTATAAACCCAAGTCTGTAACCGTCGTTTCCGAATTCGAACTCAAAGGTCGCTCCCATTCGCACCTGTAACTGTTCTAATCTCTTGATTTTCTGCTACATATTCGCAATTAACTCAAAATGGACTTTTGTGTGAGAAGGATACTTTGCAAATCAAAATATGAAAATTCAATAACCGCCTCAATAGGACCTAGGCTTTGAGTGGAATTCAAATGGAGTGGAGTCCATTGAAGAAGGTTATTCTACTCCTTTGCTTTGGTAGCAGCATAAATTGTACCTGCTGAAACGCTTGACGTCATTTTTACCTAGAGTGATAAGGAAAAAGTTGACAGAGTTATCTGCTGAAGACAACAATGACAAAGTGCTAAATGAAGCAAAAGCCTAGGAGCGGTGGTTGGACATCACTGAGGCAAGAAATTAATTCTTGTGCATGAGTGACCTTTAAACAAAATGTACGTAAAACAACCAATGGTAAAACAGTTGCATAATGTACTCAACAACAAATACATACGTTGCAAGGTACTTTTCATATTTGTGTGCGTTTAAAGGCACCTTGACATAAACTTGCTTTGTTTCTTACATTTCATTTCCTTAATGCAAATCATGTTAATTGATATATCACCTTGTTCTAGTCAGTCACACATTTTAGATTTTGGATAAATTTAACTAACACGTATGGCTCAACGTAAATATTGAGTTTTGCTGATGAAAGAGGCTAAAATATTTAATTTATTGACAAATTACAATGCTGTTGCTGTCAAAAAGGAATCGAGATCGAATGGTTGGAAGTTGACGTAAATTAATTTTACGAGGCACTTTGTTGTCAACGAAACGTCTATTTGGCGTTTAAGAACCTGTTTTATAGTGACGATCGAAGCACAACTTACCACATTTATGTTGACCTTGGGTAACAAATCTTTTAGAAGACCGACACATCCCGCTTACCACTCTAAGAAATAGGTTTCATTCTACGTCCTTTGTGGCAGGTGCACCTTCGGGATGTTGCTTTAATTGTCCAAACTAAGAAAGCGCCTTTATAAGCACGGTATTCGAAGTTGTCACTAACTGTAATCAGACGTCGAGCGAGGATGCAATGGGCAGCCAATCACGTTTGATAAAGACAATTTCTTTTTATTGACGAATCTCATTTTTGTCTCATTTTCTCTTATGAACGCTTATGCAATTGACGTACGTCGGTTGAATGCTTACGCGTTACCTGCGTACATCGAGCCAGATCGATGCGGAAATCAAAGTGCAATATTCTGTGACAGAATTGCTATCGGATTAGGGACTGAGTACCGTTGTAGTAACTGAAATCTGACAAGCCTGCAATATCGAGAACAAATCCTTAAACTATCTGTTCTATTGACAGTTTCACTGACACACGGCATATATCAAGACCAACGCCGGAAACACGCGTTATTCCGATATGAAGCTCAATATTTTGTTGGCCACTTTTGATGTGTGAAGTGAATTGTGAAGTGCTGAATCTTCCGACCTATCTTATGCTGATGCTTCTTAGTTAGCCTGTTTTTTTTTCAAAGTGTTTGTAAGAAATATTCTGAGAAATAAGCCAGGAAAGAAAATAGTGTGGATTTTATGACCAGGTGTTTCCTTTTATTGTTGTTGAGTATATTTTCAAGCCATTTTTTTGCAAATTTGAGCTTCTGAATTAGATTAATAAACACATAATTGGCGTCAAACTGAACATTTAAAATTACAAAACGAGCTACTGCTATCTCTATCTTTAATTACATACTTTCACAAAGTGTCCTAATTAAATGAGAGAGACAATTGTTCTCCAAATAGGCCGAAAGCACTTTGTTAAAAACTGTGGGAAAGGGAGATTTTTGAAAATGGATTATCAAAATGACACCAGAATATCACCATGTGCCCAATTCTTTCAGCAGAGCTTTTAATTAATTTCAACGAAACGAACATGCATGGATAAGCACAAATATAAAGCGTTAATTTCGTATTAATAGTCTAAGACATTTTCAACCATTGGACAGCAAAGCCGTAGTTGCTAAGCAAATACTCAATAAAAAAATAAATAAACAAACGTATTCAATAAAGTTGTGATAATAACACTATTTCGTTTTCTTTTGAAATAAAGGATAAACAGTTTTCACAAATCTAAAAATAATTACAACTTTATTTGCTACGACTGTTGAACAGTGCATTTCCAGTAAACTAAATATGATCCATTTATCTCCCATGTTGGAATAGATGCGTGTCATCGTATCCGTACTTATGAGACATGTTGTTACATGCCAAGGAAGAATATATGTTTTGCTTTCTTACAGTTTACAGATAAATCAAGATGGGTGCTTCAAATTCAACAGAAAGAAAACGTCATTCTCAAACAGCTCAAGCAGACGCTCATGGAGTAACCATTAGCAATTTTAAAGTGATGATGGAACCACTCATTGGGCGAGGGGGATATGCGGATGTCCACAAAAGTTTTCATAAATGCCTAAGAACACCTGCAGCAGCAAAACGCTACAGGTTGCCATTTTCAGATAAGGACAGAATGAAAGTAAAGAAAATGTCTGACACTGAACTTAAAACCCTGAATAAAATACAAAAACATCCAAACATCGTTGAGCTCTATGAACATGAAATTAAAGAAGACTCCATATGGATTGTGATGGAATTTTGTGACCAGAACGACCTATCGAAGTACTTATTGGAACACCCGAACTGTCGTTCGAGACAAGAATAAAGATAATGAAACAAACTGGTCGTGCAATTGCCTACATGCACAACCAAGATCCCCCAATTATGCATAGGGATATAAAGCTCCAAAACATTTTAATGAAAAAGGAAAACGGTGAGGACACTGTAAAAATTGCTGATTTTGGAATTTCAAAAGTGTGCTTAAAGATAAAGGAAGTAACGCAGAAAATGACCATATGTGGCACGGAAGACTACATGGCACCCGAGCTTTTCGTCAATCTATATGAAGAGTCTGACCTGGAATATACAGAATCAGTTGATATTTTCAGCTTGGGTTTGGTGTTCCTGGTGGTGTTGCAGTATGACTCTAACAATAAACAACTCAAGCCAAAGAGCGGTGAGTTAACATATGGAATTTCGGTATTGAATTCAAGAATATAAGAAATCGTAATTTTATAATTAAACATTTGCGGTTTTCACAACATAGCAAATAAAACCTTATAACGTTTTCTACTGGCGCTTTATTCATTGAGTATTTATTAATCTTTTTTTAAATGTTTAGTTGTTTGATTGCATAAAAATTTCAGATAACAAAATGTTACATGTAGTGTCTCAGCTCCGCATGGCGTTGTTAAAACAGTACAATCTTCTAGGAACGTTTTCTGCATAAGTCCTTGCAGTCAAGTAGCTATTGACGACTACCAGGCTGAATTGGTTAAGATCCCATAACATCCTTCTCCAAATCTATCCACTTGACGAAAGCGTACATACACTATTCGTTCTCTACATTCTCGATGATTCGTACCCCAGTCTCTTGGAATAACTGGCTTAACACTGGCCTGACGTAACTCAAAATGGTATGTTTCCATGCTAGCCCAGCCGATTTAGTCTACAATTAGTCTGCCCTTACGATTGGTACGTCTGTCCGGTGCTCTAACGTCGATGCCATTGCAGTCCGAAAGGTGGATCGTTCGAACAGCCTTCCTATCCTGGTTGTCCCGCTCCTGGATGCCGTTTACGTAGCCCGTTTCTTAGTTACGTTGCTAAAGTCGACAAATTTTCTTTAATATGAATGATTTGGGCTTAGCGCAAATACACAAGCTTTAAAAACTCAAGACCATGTGAACGTAAAGGCATTCTTTTCCTTTCAATGTCATATATCCTTATCAAACAACTCGAAGAAGAAATACATTGACATGCCGATGTACCTAATACTGATAAAATATAAACAGAACACCACCGCATTTTTAAGTGGTATATTTTATAAATAAGAATTTGTCAAATGCTTGAAACTTTTACTCATAAAATCATGTTTCAATTTGTTCTGAACATGAAATGATTCAGAAATTGATTCCATTCCTCTTTTAATACATGTGAACAAGGTATCGACAATATCACGCTACGCACTACTGGATGTACATACTTGTTATTACCATAACGTGGTATTTATGAAAAGGATAGCCTGGAATGTACTTGAACCAAATATTACAAAATAACAGCAAAACCATACTCGCTTTTGCACTCATTTGAAACCACTAGTTTAGACTTCCGCACTATTTGCACTCGTCTTGTGTTACCAGAGATGCAGACAAAGAGAAGGTGTTTGGTTCAGTGTAGATGCTCGTTCAGTATTGCCCCTATCTGCGCTACACTTAGTCAGTTTTTACGTTTGTACTTCCAAAATCTGAATTTTCTACACGGGCTGGTTCTTCGTCATTATTATTTCACTAAAACTGATTTAAATATTATTTGGAACTATATATTTTACGCTGTATGTAGTATTTATAATGCTTCAAACTTCAGCATATTAACTTATAAATCAATGCAAAGTGGTAAATGACCGAAAAACATTTCATCTTAAGAATAAGTCTTTTGGATTTTAATTCTAACAGCGACTATAGATTCTAGGTTGGTTTTAAATAACAGATCTCAAACTTTCACACAGTATTATATTTTGGTTTACAGTTACTATTTCTATACATTATTAAATAATTTTAGGCATTTTCTCTTTTACTCCTTTAATGTATAAATTCCAATTTGACTTTTCGTCATTTAAAAGTCCAAGAACTCTTGCATGATCTGAATCATTATTGAATTATACCTGCAACTGACTTATTGTAATTTTGTTTTAGTAAGCTATACAGTAAGTTATAATTTATATTCCCATATTATTTCAAGGCAATAAATTTTAAGTCTATTTTAATACATTTTATTTTTATTCTTTTGTTTTTCTCCAAGATACCGCCAATAGGAACTCCACATAACACTTACACCATATCTGAAGCACATTGCTTCCTATAAAGTATGTATCTTTTTCAACCGCTCATTTGAAAGATTTAAAATGCCGTAAAATTTGGCAAATTGAAGTCTTCCAGTAACTTTAAAATCATTTTTTTATCAAACTGACGTCAATTTGATGACATAATGCATAAATGCGTGAGACTTATCGCATCTCGAAGGTGAATGGGAGATTCTAGAGCTTACATGTGTTTCTCCAGGCCTTTCATAAATGTAATCTTCGATTTTACATTATGCATATATCTCCAATTGTAATTTAAGTCTTGGTAGCGAGTTTGGAGATTTTCAATCCTCTAGTTTTTTTTTATTTTGCCGTAAGAAACTGTCCTTTGTACATACAGCATTATCTACATTATACAATTGAGTAGTAAAATAAATGTCTCTACAAACATTTTTCGAGTATGTAATAAATATACCGGCACAGATCATGGATTATATAAGACGTAAAAAACGAGTAACTGAGGGTTAAGACTAAAACAAACAATACAATTCCTCTAAGTATTTAAAATTTACATGTTTTGACGAATATGCCAATTTTTCAATCATTACTACATTGCTAAATATTATTAAAAAATTATAAAATAAACATCTTCTTTATGAACATTACTCTTGTGTATATTCATTCTGGCCTGTAAGAGCACAAAGTCAATTGTAAATAGGTAATTCACTGCAACATCTTCTTTCAATAAGCCAAGTAATTTTTTCCTTCTGCAAATACTGATTTTTGGGCACTCTCTTATTATGTTACTATTTACCCACTTTTCTATCAAAGATCAAAAGGTGTAAATCTTACCACATATGTCGAAAATGTTGTTGCATTCTTCACAGATTGGTTTAATATCTGGGTCAAATTTGGATACTATGAGATCAGATGCGTAATTTTGATGCATTATCTTAAAATTTATCATAGTATTTTTGCATTTTTTGTCAGATATCTCGTTTTTTGTCCAAATAATTCTCTCCATTGGGACGAGTTCAAAACGATGTTATCTTTTTCCCATATGTTTATGCAGCTTGGCGTTATTGACTTTCTCTTTATAATTAGCCAATATACCTCTTTTGAGGTCAATTTTATTACGTTTTTTGTTATAGCGTCTGTTCTTAACTGTACAATTTGGGGAACTTGTGCCATTGGGTCCTTGTCTACGTTACAATTTTGTTTCATACTTTTCTTCCAATCATTCGGTATAGCACTTAGTAGCCCCATGATCTTTAACAGATTTATATTTAAATTAAATTTGCTCTTAATTTCCCCTGCTTCCATAAACCGCCCTTCTGCATCTAGCAGATCCACTACAAACATAATTCCTTTACGCGGCATTTCAGTATAAAAGATCGGCTCATGAATTATCACAATATTTTTGTTAAACCAGATGCACTGTTGCATTAAGCAACTTGTCTCGTAAGAGGGGTTATTCACTGAATTCCAGGCACAAAGGATATCGCGGTAAAATTTTGGGATATGGTCAGGTATCCTTTTTGGGTCAGTATCGCAAGAGAGTATGTACGATAATGTCAAATTTGGAAGATACTTTTTAAGAAAGACAACACTTAGAGTGTTTTCATTTTCGAAAACACGTTTCACCCACATGATTTTTGTGCACATAAAAAAGAGTTATAATCTAAATTTCTAAGACCTCCACAAAAGTGTTGTATTAGCACATTCTTTTGGAATCTATGCGGTTTTCCTTTCCACAGGAATTGGTCTAAAACTTGGTTTACATCATTAATGAACCGTTCGGGAATATAAAGGACATTGGATACAAAAAGGATATTTGGAAGCGCCAGATTCTTAATAATAGTTATTTTCCCTTTCAATGTCATATAAAATTTTGACCAGTTATGCAATGTTTGTTTGAAATTTGTAAGCTTATCTCTGAGATTAACATCAGTGGTCTTTTCAATGTCATTAAAGTAACGTATGCCCAAAGATACTACATCACCCTCTGTTCATTTAAATCTAAAAGGTTTCTTTTCAAGAAATCTCATTGGCGCTCTACCTATTTGCAATATCTGAAATATTTTCAACATTTACTCTCAGACCTGAAGTATAGTAAAACATTAACAAACATATTTAATACATTTCTTAAAGTAAGTATATCGCTTAGTAATAAAGTTGTATCATCATCCAAAAGGCTGATTTTCGTCTCAATATTACTTACCTTGATACCTTTAATATGTTGTTTTCTCTTGTAGAGATTGCTAAAATTTCAACCGCTATAATAAATAACAGTGCTGAGAGAGGATCTCCTTGTCTTACTTCATTTTTTATTTCAAAATATTGACTTGTATAACCATTATTTATTGTGCAGCTTTCAATTTTTGTATGTATGATTTTAACCCACCTCCGTGTGCCATTGCCAAAATTAAAACACTCCAGGCATTTGTTATGAAGTCCCAATCCAGCTTATCAAACGCTTTTTCAAAACCGATAAATGCAAAAAAACGAGACTATCAATAAGTATTCTTATATTGAAACCGATAAATCTATTTTTAACAAAGCCACAGCGTTCTTTGCCGATAATTATCGGTAGTACTTTCTGGAATCTATGGGCTATACTTTGAGTTAATATTTTTATATCGACATTTAGAAGACTTATAGATCTCGAGTTTTTCAGATATACTAAGTCTTTATCCTTTTTGGAGATAAGCCTTATAATCACTCTTCTTTGCTCAACACTGAGATATCCTCTCTCATAGCTGTATGAAAAAGATTCTAGCAGCAAATCGGCTATCTCATATTTAAAAAAACTGATAAAAGTCAGCCGTCAAGCCATCAGTACCTGGAGATTTGTTTTTATTCATTTTTTTAATGATTCTTAAAAGCTCTTGTCCTGTTAATTCAGTATTAAGCATTTCAGCATGCACTTTGGGTATCTTGGGAATATTTCTAGACTCGAAGAAATAGTCCTAAAAGCCTTTGACACTTCGTCATTCTTTTGGTAGAATTTTTTTAAAAACGAGCTCTGGCTCCATATTAATTGTTTTGATTTCACTAAAGATTTCATCTTGTTCATTTTGGCTTATATTTCCCTTCTGAAGACTGGTATATAGAGTTTCTAAAGGTTTTTATCAAATTTTGTTTTTCCAATTTCTTTGTATATGATTTTTGTTTTGAGTACCTAATGGTCTCTTTTCTTATTTCATGCTTAATATATTCCCATTTAAGATGCGGGTCCAAAAGTTTTAACTCATGTGCGAATTTCAAGACAAGATCTTTTATGCTTTGAACGTATTCGGTACCACTTAATAAATTTGCTTTAAATTTCCAATAACCTGGACCACGGCTCCTTTCTATCCCCTAGTTTGTTGCTTTCGTACGATTCGGTAAAATTTCTTCCTGTGATTGTTTTCGCCAACACCTTGTCACGAAAACTATTCTAAGTCGGCTAGGGCTAAGACAACCAAATTTGGCAAAGCCATAATGTATCATGTCTAGAGTCGTGAAAGTTTTTGTACCACCGTGTTAGGAAACGACTGACCATCAGAGTGTATTTTCTACCCTTTGGGCCAAAAAGAGGATGTGTAAGAGATACCTCGGTGATCTTGACCTCCTCGGTCATGGTCAATGTGAAAAACCGGAAGTGGGCCATTATCTCAAAAACGTTAGATGAAGCAAATTTGAACTTTTTTACCCTTTGGACCTACAAGGCATGTTGGAATAGTTACCTCGGTCTAATTGACCTTTTCTATCATGGTCAATGTAAAAATCCGGAAGCTGGTCATTATCTCGAAGTGGGCCATATTGTCGAAAACGGTTAGAGATAGAGCTATTTTTGAGTTTTCGGTCTAAAAGATAATGTGTAAAAGGTCCTTCGGTGATCTTGACCTCCTCGGTCAAAAACCTTAAGTTTGCCGTTTTCTCGAACAGGGTTAGAAACAGAGGGATTTTGAGCCTATTTTAAAACTATATGAAAGGTACCTCTGTGACTTTGACCTACTATTACCAATGGGGAAAAGGGGAAGTGGGCCATTATGTTGAATAGGGTTAGTGATAGAGCTATTTTCAGCTTTCTCGTCTTTTTGGCAATAAAGGGCGATACGTAATAGGTATCTGAGCTCGCTTATGGTCAAAGGTACAAAAACCGGAAATTGGTCATTATGTCGAACATGGTTGGAAATAGAGCTATTTTGAGTCTCTTCTCGATACTATGTAATACGATCTCTATGGCCTTTACCTCCCTGGTCATGGTCATTATCTCGCTAAAGGCACCTCGGTGACATTGACCTCCACGGTCTGTTTCAGTTCAGGCAAAAAAGAAGAACAGAAATGCTCCGTTTGGTTTTGAACTCTACGAGTGCCATGGAGACAGTAGAAAGTTCCCGACATTGTTTGAAAACAGCGACAAAACAGATTCACTTTTGTTGGAGCTTCAGAAACTCATAATACACATGACAGAACACGACCCTGAAAAAAGAATTCAAGCAAAAGCCTTGGACAGTACCATACGCAACATATCCGGTAAACATTATATAAAATAGTGGCACTTTTCTAATTATGGATAAAATTTTTTAAAGTTCTTCAGAAAAATTACTATAAATAAATATTAATAATTTAGCAACAAATAAAATTTTCCTGTAATATTTAGGTTGCAACCACCTATTCGTGTTTTCACATACAAAAGGAAAAAATACTTCGCACTAATTAAGGAAGTTTAAGAGCAATGTTTTTTCAAGATTTCCTTCTGCTTTTATTCTACAAATTCCTAACAGCTTCCACCTAAAAAGAAATATGCATCAGAGAGATTATTTTGCCTAAAAACAAATGCTTTAGTCTGGAACTCTGAGTCAAATAATTCATTTGCTCAAGTGATTTTATTTGTTATTGGTGAATGAATTTATTGCAAAATATCATGATTATTTAAATTTTTGATAAAATGTTATTTTTTTATTTTAGAACGAGCTAGTGTGTCTGATACTGTAAGTATAGTCTTTTAATTAGCACTTGTTGAACTAAATAAACTTATTGAAATAAGTTAAATTGAATTTACAATAGCTCTCGTACCCGCTTTTTTCAATAAGATGGATGCTCGGCAAGAGTTATAAGCTCTAAAGCCAACCTGAAAGTCTAACGTGAATTCCACTTTATATTGGAACAGCGGATGTTTAACAATGCCATTTACTTTATGAACAAGACAAGTTGTTCTTTAAAAACGGCTGCATCGAGAAGACACTTGTCCAAACAAGTCACTGAGTAGAGGAGCAATCAGAAGTAGTTGATAAGTGGGTATACTAAAACAATATATAATGGGCATATTAAAACAGTGACGTCATAATGACGTCCTGATTGTTTTAGAACGCCCATGGGCATACTAAAACAATCACATAATAATGACGCGGACAGACGGACAGACGGGCACCCCAAAA
This sequence comes from Protula sp. h YS-2021, assembly GCA_949752745.1. Lineage (NCBI taxonomy): Eukaryota > Metazoa > Annelida > Polychaeta > Sabellida > Serpulidae > Protula > Protula sp. h YS-2021. The sequence goes on from OX457030.1 coordinate 71,791,800, forward strand.
CCTACAAGCTCCCCAACTGTTTTTTAAACAGAGGACTCATAGCCACATGGTTGGAGCTCACCTGCTAGGTATTTTGACCCAGTCCCAGCAGTGGCGTCACACAGGGCGACTTAAAGCCATCATGTGAGTATCCACCCTGGGTTCTCTGTGTGAGTACACACCCTGGGTTCTCTATGTGATTATACACCCTGGGTTCTCTATGTGATCTAGGCCATATACCATGGGCGACCCCCCTGGGTCACTCTGTCTACGCCATATACCTAGGGCATATGCCATGTATACGACCCCCCTCGGGTCACTCTATCAATTACATATTTACGGGCGGTTGTGATGCAATACCTGCGATGGTTTGCTCTGGTACAAGTTCACATTAACGTTACCTTGGCCAGAACCATGTACAGACTGCTGGTGGTTCGGTGCGACACTGAGAAGCATCAAGTATTATAATTTTCACCCTTTCAAGTGCCCGGAAAGACCTTTCACCATGCAACAATTCTGCAGATACCAGTGCAGTTGCGGGAACCCGACTTGTTGATGAAGAGCCAACTTACTAAAAATGTTTCGGCCCTTTTAAGGGCCATCCTCTCTTATGAAATGAAACGCAAATTCTGTCTATGTATGTGTGTGTGCATAAAAGGGGATGTCTGAGATTAAATTTCAATTCCAGCAGTTGACGTAACATCTAATTCAGACCCATGTGACATTTCCATCTCTGGAATTGTTTGTAGCACATACATGTAAACCAGCTAAGATGAAACGTGAAGAGCATGGGAAAGGTGTAAAGAGACGAAAGATGGAACAAGATGACATTTAGGCATACGGTCCATCTCTGTATGAAATCTAATGTGACATTTCCATCGATGGATGCGTTTGAGACACATGCATACCAGCTGAGATGAAACTATAGTGAAACATGCTTGTGAAGAGCATGGGAAAAGAGTAAAGATGGAACAAGATTACATTTGGAAATACGGTCCAGTCCTCTGTATGAAATGCAATGTGGAATTTTTATCTATGGATGCGTTTGAAGCACAAGCATGCATGCATGCATACCAGCTGAGATGGAAAATGTGCCTCATGAAGAACTTGTTTCAAAGAAACAAAAGACAGGACAAGTAGGGACAGGTAGAAGGGTTAGTCTTGGTGAAAACGCGCAGGAAAACGGTTTGAGTCTGAGGTTGGATCGAATTTACTGCTTGAAATGCGACAGCAAGAGAACCGTATTAACTTGTTGGAGACCTTAAACCTTGGAATGAAATGGTATATTGTAGTGCATGCACGCTTCAAGAAACTGACAGCAAATACAGAAGGTGTTATGACAGAACAAGTGGATAATGCATTTATCAGCAGTCCAACATTTTCAGCATACAATCTAGCAGAACTTGTCAGAAGCCTATAAAGAATTATTTACTAAGTTTGACGAACATGAGCGACAAGGCTCTGGCTGGGTATTGGTAACATACAGTACATTGAAGTACATACAGCTACATTAATGCCTCTGGAAGCAAGCAGTTTTATTCCACTGCCGAAGAAAGTGAAGAAAACAAAGGGTGTGATAAACATTAAGAATGATGACAACAATTGCCTCTTATGGTCAGTATTGGCTTACCTTCACCCTCATGACGGCAACCCAAGTCGCACAAATCATTACAAGCCATTTGAGAAGGAATTAAAGGTAGGCGGTATGACTTTTCTGACACCAATTACTGACATTCCAAAGTTTGAAAAGGAGAACTATGTATTCATCAACGTGTTTGGATATGAACAAGATGTAGTTGTTCCGATACAACTCAGTCGAAACGTCACTGCGAGAGAAATCAATTTACTTTTGATTAGGAATGACAAGACGAGGCATTTCTGCCTCATCCAGAATTTCAACAGACTTATGACTTATCGATCAAAGCATCATGGAGCAGTTTTTTATTGTTTCAACTGTCTTCACGGGTTTGTACGACAAGAGATTTTAGATAAACAACGTGAAGTGTGTGGCAAGCATGGAGTAAAACGTTTTTAATTTCCCAAGGAACCCTTCATCAAGTTCAAGAATGTAGGCAAACAGCAGCGAGCACTTTTTGTGATTTATGCCGACTTCGATTGTTTCACGCAAAAGCATGAAGAAGGAGACAAGTATCAGTATCCTCGTCCAAACAGCTTTGCCTATGTGGTTCCTAGTCAGTACGACGCACGTGCACCAGTTGTATATCGAGGAGATAATGCCGTAAAAGTCTTTTTAGACCATATGGTGAATGAACATGATCGTATTGTACGTGGTTAAAAGCAGCCAAAGGATATGGTGATGACTTGTGAAGACAAAGAGAATTTCAAGAACGCTGTTGATTGCTACATTTGTCATGAGCCTATGGGAACAGATTGTGTGACAGATCATGACCACATCAATGGCAAATGTCGACTTAGAAAACATCAGCAGTCATATAAAGTTCTTTTATAATTCCTATGTTTTTCCACAATTTGCGAGCCTATGACAGTCATCTGATAATGGAGGAAATTGGAAAATTCAAACGTGTAAAGTATGAATTCCATGTCATTCTTTATTTTTATTTGACGTATTATTTAATTTGTGACAAATTTTGTGAAACATGCGGTTCGTCGTTGTTTGACAATTTTTTGGGTGCCCTGAGTAAAACCCGCGATTTTTAAACGCTAAGGTTGACTGATTTTCCCCCATTGTGCTTTCCGCTACTATAAAAGCACTGAGTAGCACTCTTTTCACTAGTTAAAGTCTAGCTGCGGTCGCTGGTGGGCCGAATTCCGGGTGTTTTTGGATTTAAATTTAAACCCTTACACAGGATACAGTGGGTAAGAAATTACTTTAATAAAATTGTCATTTTTTTTTTGTCTTAATAATAATATGATATAAAATTAATTTTTTATTTAAAGAATGAATTAGAAAGGAGAACTGAAAATATGCATGGTTGTGTATTTTACACATTATTTTCCTGAATTTGTAACGCGGTACTTAAGCTATCGGCTCTGCTTAAGCAGAATATTATAATTATCGGTTGAAAACACGATTCTAATATCGTTCTTTTTTATTTTATTATTGTAGTTCCTCGGAAAATAAAGATATAATTAAGGAAATTCTTTCCGCTAAAACCTCCTGTGATTTTAGTCAATAAACCCGTAATATCTGCCGCCACAGTGAAGCCATTTCCCGCAAGTACCGATCTTCAGCAGTTTTATTGTCAATGATGCGTTGTCGTTATGATGTTCAGACGTCTTTGGGACACCACATATTTCGCGTGAAGGGCTCCGCCAAATTCGCTCTCATCGTGCTGCCACATGTGTTCAATGATGTTCAGCAATGGTGTTTAACCTATTTCAAGCACATTAGCTTTGCCTTTTCAGGAAAATAACGCCTTAAATTTTACTGTGTGACGTTCAGACTGCCAGTCAAGAAGAAACAGTTTTCTCCACAATAGTCGATCTGGTAGAGCAGCCCAGTTCAATAACCATTCTCAGGCGCCGCTTCAACGAAATTTTACACAAACAGCTGTTCACATAAGTCATAGCGTGTTTATCAACATGTGCGTCGGCGTGTATAGCAATATGTGTGTCGTCGTGTAGATCAAGAGATCAACAATGCGCTCTCTACCACGCGATCTGCTGTTTTGCAGATTTCAACAGGTGACATTTGACTATTTCGATTGTGTTTCGCGCATCCGAACTTCCGTACACAATTCTACTCCTGAAATAAGGTACTGTGTTTGACCTGCCATTCAACCAAGAGACATCTATTTTGACTGAACACTTATTTTGGTTTACTGTTTTTTTTTTTATTTTAGGGTTATTAAATATGTAAAACCAAGCTAAGTAAAACGAGTATTTGGGGCTTATTGGGTTTAGTAATTGGTGTTGTGTGATATAGAATTTCGGGTATTGATTTGGTACATTATGTAACGGCTAGACTAGACTTTAACTTTGAAGGCTAGACTTTAACTCAGTACATAGTGTATAGCACCCCAGCACGCACAACGTTGTCAACCCCCAAAATGGAACTTTAGAGTAACAAGGTTATTATTTTTAATCCCGAATACGAGGGAATGATTGATCAAACAGGTGAGGGTTCTGTTTCTGGCATAAATGCCGAACGCGCAAGTGTATGCAAGAAAAAACTGACCGATAGAGGCTGAGAGTACGAAATTGTTATTGCAAACAAACATCTAAAATCTCAATTTAGCAAACTTGCTAAACTAATCATGTCAATTGATGTTTTTCTTGGTGCAGAGGAACTATCTGAAGTCGATTTCAAATCGGCAAGAAATTATTTAAATGAATCGTTTACGGTTTTAGATAATGCTTATCAAAGGTTAGAAACTATTGAAGGCTACGAGCCAGAAGATGAAACGAGATCCAAATATGAATACATATAAATGGAAGCGTTGAGGTTAAATAAAAGGCTTAGTGAAGAAATAGCTCAGTTTGTGTTAGAGCGTAAGTCTTCCACCTCAAATGTGTCTAATGTTTCTAAGCGATCAAGGGACCTAAAAGCTAAAGCAGCCTCACTGAAAGATAAAGAACGGTTACTGGTGAGTAAACAGATTGAAATGCTGAATGCACAAGCGCAGGCTCTGAAAATCGAAGAAAATGTAGAATCTGTGTGTGGTGAATTCAAAGAACCTCACAAAATGAAGCAGGTAAATGATTATGTTTCCAGTTTTCCTACGCTGCCATCCCCGAGAAGGGACGACGTACATTATGTTCAGAACAATTTATTACTGACTCTATGTGAACAGACAGTGGCGAGCAGATTGCCGATACCCGAACCAGATGTTTTTGACAGCGATTTTCTCAAATTTACAGACTGGAAGCAGGCGCTTTCCGTGCTTATTGAAAGAAGAGGTATTTTAGAGTCATTATCTCAAGAAGTATTTGTCTGTCTCTGCTCTAGAATGCGTAGAAGGGTACTTTTTGATACCAAGAGATGATGCTTACAACCAAACAATGGCTGTGTTACAGCAAAGTTTTGGTAATCCCTTTTGCATAGATACAGCATTCAAAGAGAAATTATAGAGTTGGCCAAAGATCTCGAAGACAGATTCACTTGCGTTGCGTAGATTTTCAGATTTCTTACGACAGGTTTTAGCAGCCATGTACGTAGCAAAAAACCTGAAGAGTCTGGACGATGAAATGCAATTGAAACGTCTACTGACCAAGTTACCAGGGTGCCTCGTGGCCAGATGTGCAAGAGTTTCAGCTGAATACAGGAAAAAGGAAAATGCATATCCTAAATTTGTCGCATTTATTGCAGATGAAGCAGACATAGCTTGTGATCCTTTTAACTTCATTTCAGAACCTGAAACTAAAAATCAAAGATTCCACCCAAAGCGAATAGAAAGTGAGTCATTATGTTTGATCTTTTCAGGCCAAAGCCTTAGCATGGTAAACTCGACACACAGATAAGGAAATCTGAGGGAGCACTACCTGTCCCAAAGTGCCTCTGTTGTGACCAAGTCCATCAGTTGATAAAATGCTCAGCTTTTGAAAGTAAATCACCAGAGGAAAAGCAAAGTTTTGTTAAAAGCAAGGGCTTGTGTTACTGCTGTTTGAAGAAGGGTCACATGAAGAAAGACTGTAAGGCCATGGCTATTTGTGACATTTGTCAAAGTAAGCACACAACTGTACTGCACTTTTAGACGTTAAACCAGCCAGTTCAAGCGGAGTTAATGTGAATGCAAAGCCATTTTAGCCGATAACGTCACAAGCTTTAAACAGTTCAACTCACAGTTTACAATCAAATAAAAGCTCTATGATCGTACCAGTATGGATGTCACACTGCAGCAAACCAGTTCAGGAAACCTTGGTCTATGTACTACTAGATGCACAATCTGACAGAAGATAGCGGAAGATCTGCGTCTCCCGAAAACCGATGTGAACTTGATTTTATCTACAATGACTTCTGAGAATGAGGTTATCAAGAGTAATAAAATTACATATTTAAGGGTAAGACATTTCAGCTCAGACTCTACAGTTGATTTACTTGCAACGTACATGACAGACATTATGCCAGCAAACCGACGCCACATCTCAAAAAGAGAAATGGCTAAAAAAATGACCTTATTTAAGGCCGTTAGCAAATAAAATTCCTCCCTTGCAAACCTGTGACATAACTTTGTTGATAGGCTACAACTGCGTCAAGGCTTTGTTGATGGGTCAAATCTTTAACAATTTAGATGAGAAGCAATGTTATTTTTCTTCCAGTCCTGAATAATAAGTGTGTTACTGGATCGAGAGTTGAACCACCAAGCTGTACATGAAAGTAAAGAGAAAAGATACGGTTGGTGTGTTTTGATGTTTTATTATGGTGAAGGATAGTGCATTTATGGTGGTGAGTGCGTGGGGGCAGTTTTGCCACTCAGCAACTGATGTCTACAATCACATTTTATCATCTGCATCCTCGCGCTCGAGAGTTATTTGTGTGTTTTTACTTATTTTTCATCATTTGTTTAAAACCCAGTTTAGGGAGAATTTTTAACTTAAAATTTGTAATATTACTTACAAGAAAAATTGTAACTTCTTCTTACGATATCTCCTTCAGTTTTCATAGATTCAACTCAATAATAACACAGCCCTGTAAATCAACTCACACCATTAAATTTTTATTCAACGCGATGAAAAAGTGCTTGTCCGGCCGTCTGTAAACCTGTATTTTGCTAATTCTTTTCATCTTTCATCGATTCCGCTAAAATTTGGCGAACCAGTTATTAAAACAAACGTATTTTGTATTATTTTGGCAATTTTCCAATTTCACTAATTTTGCGAACTGATCAACTTCTTTAAGAAAAAACTTCTCCTACAAATTATGTTTAATTGACTCAAAACTGTGGTAGTAGGGATCATTGGGAAAAAACTACTTAACCGACTTTCGATTTTTGCAAAATGTGATTTTGAAAGTCTTAAGTTCCCCATATTTTCTCCAAAAAATAAATGTTCTCTATATTCTCTTATTCTGTACGAATAATTCTTCCAGCGCGTTTGAGTTGAATCCTCTTATTTTTAGCGGTTGGCCACATTTTTGTAATCTGATAGCTAAAGTTTTGTACATTTGTTCGCTATGTTTACTTTATGGAATGCAATGTTACCATTTAATGCTTAATTTTGACATCAAGACACAATTAAATATGTCATTTAACAAATATAGATTTCATTAATTTATATAGTGCGATCAATAAGTATATTGCAATTATTTTTGAGACCGAAAAATCAATTTTGCAAATTTTTAGATAAAATTCAATGAATCGCCAACTGGATTTAGAGAATTCAAAATGTGAATAATTGAGATCAATAATAAGAGTGCAATTATGGGGTTCGAAGATTGCTTCTTTTTTGCAGTAAACAGAAAGGTTTTGTATACAAGGTTCAATCATTATTCCATTCACTGATGTTTTCTTATGAATTTTAGAAACTTTTTAAGGGTAAGAATACCTTTAGAAAAATATAAAGATGCCAAAAATTAATTATTGCTATCAAAATTAATTTTCAGATAAAAATTAAATCTTGATGTCAGTAATTGCCTAAGTCATATGAAATAGTCCTCCATATACACTTAAACATTTTGGATTGTTTAACAGATACAGATTGAGCAAAAGTCTGCTCACCGGCACTCTGCTAAAAATCGATGAGAAATAATCATTTTGCATGGCGACTCATTAAGTTGGTTGGGTCCAGGCAAATTCTCAGAGAAAAATGGAAGGCAAACTTTTTGACACAGTGGCAATTATATTTCTTGCCGGAGTGCAATGTTGTGCTGTTTTTAATCTGGCCAAAAATAGACGCAGAAGCACTTTGTCAAAAGCTGATTAAAGTGTAGACACTTAAGATCTTTTGTATCTTTACACAGTAAGTTAAATAGAGGTATGGGAGGATTTTTAATCGAGCAAAGAAAAAAAACAAAACGCAACAAAGCAAAAGCAAAACGTTCACATCGGCAGGCATATACTAGGAGGCGATAAATCTAAAGTTCTATCTTTTTATCTCTTGTTTTTACTATTTCGTCATTCCTCCCTTTTCCCGGCTTGTTTATTTAGAAAGTGCGTCCCAATTCAGCAAACACAGTTGATGAGTGCGACTTTTCAAGCTCTTTATTGCAGATGAACAAATCTATTATTTTTAAGTTGATTGAAAATTAACGGATCGGGATTTTTATAAGAATAACAATTGAACATTTTGCTTAGATACGAGATATTTTATCTAGCTGCTATGCTGTCGCAATAAGCACAAGTTAGATTTTGCAGCCTAAAAAGAAGCTAATGTTGAGGATACGTCAATTGTTTTATGACCGAAGTCAAATTTCCGTTGTCTGCAATGTTTGCGACAAATAGCTCAGTTGTTGCCGTGACGTTAACTTTGGCTGTTCAGACCTCTGTCTATGCCCATGTGACAAATACCACTGTTAGATGCAGGCGAAACTTATTAACAAACAAACTTCGATATTTATATACACGTCACTTGTGTATGCAGTTAAAACTGCTTGTTGAACTATCCCTATAATTCCGTAAATATTGTTCCACTTGCCATCAACACTGATGACATTGTAATTGTCCCGGGAGAATTTGGGGGCGGGGGGGTTAGTGCTGTGCAGTGTGGTTACCATTCAAGTCCAGGACGTTTCAAAATGACGGTGAAACGAGCAGTGCTAAACATGTAACAATGCACCTTTTGGCACAAGCACGCACAACATTGCCAAAATTAATAGTAAAACACCATTTCTCTATTTCTGAGCACAAACGAACAACAACCCAACAACAATCGAAAGTAGACAGATACTTCCATTGCAAAGTATATGCACGCAATTTTGGGCTCCCTTTCTTGCTGGATGCCGGGGGCAGTTTCGAAACAACTTCTTCAATAAGCTTCCAAAGTTCGGTAGCGTAGGGTGCAGTCTTTTTCTCTTCATTCGCAACCAATAAGCCATTTATTTCTTGGAGTTCCTGCTGCAAATTAAAATGATGAAATTGTAAGAGGTGAACAGCAACAAAGAATCTGGTACAGCCGAGTACACCAGAATGTTTCAATTCTTGTTCCATGACCGAAACACCACCTCTTTTTTACTAGTGACCACCTTTGGCTATCGGACACATTTTTTGCTATTTTTTTTGCATTTTTTACGTTCAGAAAATATGTATATGTGTGTATCTATATATACATACACACACACACACACACACACATATATATATATATATATATATATATATATATATATATATATATATATATATATATATATATATATATATATCTGTTTGTTTTATAAAAGCTTAAAATGTTCCTTTTTAATGTAATTTAGTTGCATTTTCAGCTTAATTTATTTAACTAAGCGTAATCTAATTAAGTTTCTTAATTGTAACTTGTTTAATTTTAGTTCACTTGTTTAATGATTACATTCATTAAATGTAATTAGTAGTTGATAAATGAGAGTCCGAAAACATAAAGTGACGTCATAATGACGTATAGGCTTTTGTCTACCTTCTGTCTACCATACCGTCATATCATGGGGACACCCTTGGGTCCTCCATGTGAGGACCCCCTCCCTCCTTTGGCCTCCATGTAAGGACTTCCACCATATGTATATCATGTAAGGACCCCCACCCTAGGTCCTCCATGTGAGGAACCCCTCGCTGGGTCCTCTAGTGTTTCATTCTTGCTGTGGCTGTTGTTAGACACACATGGAAAAAAGGAAGTGAAAACATTTGCTCTTGCTGTTGTTGGATATACATGCAGAACAATTGAAAGATTGGCTGTTTTTGGAATACACATAGGAGACGAGGTGAAAGATTGGCTATTCTTTGAAATACACATGGAGAGGAAGTGAAAAAATGGCTGTAATACACATGGAGACGAAGTGGTAAAAGAGTTGTGGTATGTGACTTTTTTATTTTTTGAACTTTTATGAGTGTTGCATCGTGTGACTATGTGACACTATGTGATATTATGTGACACCATGTGACAATATGTGGCATTATGTGGCACTATGTGACACTATGTCACATTATGTAACACTATGTGACACTATGTGACTACGTGACATCATGTGACTATATGACTATGTGACACAATGTGAGGACTATGTAAGGGCTATGTCAGCATAATTAGTCTGACTATGTATGTAATTATCAGATCGTTCACCAGAACTGTCCAGTTGGCTCACTTGGTAGAGCCTGGAACCCGTGGGCGGAAGATTGGTTGTTCGATAACACCTATGGGCAAACATAACTTTTTTGTTTTGTTTTGTTTGTTTGTATTTTGGCTTTTGTTTGTTGTTTTTTTTTCTTTTAAACATGTAGCCATATTTCTATGCCTATTTTTACTGATAATATTTAATTAGTCATATTTCAATGGTTGTATTACAGTAACCATTCACACACAAAGCGTAGGAATAAGCGTGGGAACGATCAATAAATTTGAGAGCAAAATACCTCAGAGCGTGAGAACGATCAATAAATTTGAGACATCAAAGACCACAGACCGTGGGAACGATCAATAAATTTGAGAACATCAAAGGCCTAGACCGTAGGAACGATCGATAAATTTGAGAGCGTAGGACTTCAGAGCGTGGGAATGATCGATAAATTTGAGAAGGAATGGGATTTTTCCCACGCTAAGTCTAATGTTATGTTTTATGTTATAGCAGTGGGAAAATGGTGGTTCTAAAGCACATTAAAAAATTTAGTTTTTGGAAAACATATGATGCATAAAATAAGTTTTAGCATTTTACAATGCAATTTACACTGATTTTCCACTCCTATGGCATCAGAGCATTCGAATAAGTACCATGCTAAAATGTTCAAACCTATTTCGTAGTTCATATGTTTTCAAAAACTAAATTTGTTGAAGTTGGTCCAGAAGCATCCTTTTTGCCCTGTTATGACTTTAGAACATCCGAATTAGTAGCATGGTAAAATGCTAAAACTTATTTTAAACATCATATGTTTTTTCAAAAACTAAATTTATTAATAAGCTTTAGAACCACCATTTTCCACTACTATAACAAAAAGTTATGTTTGCCCATAGGTGGGATCACGGGTACCAGGCCCTACCAAGTGAGCCAACAGGGCAGGTTTAGTGAACGATCTGATAATTACAGACATAGTTAGACTAATTACGCTCACATAGACCTTACATAGTCCTCACATGGTGTCACATAGTCATATAGTTATATGATGTCACATAGTCACATAGTGTTACATAATGTCATTTAGTGTCACATTGTGTCACATAATGTTACATAGTGCCACACATTTTCATATGATGTCACATAGTGTCACATAGTGTCACAAAGTATCACATAATGTCACATAGTGTCACATAATGTCATATAGTGTTACATAATGTCACATAGTGTCACAAAGTCACAAAAGTTAAAAAAAATCACTTACCACAACTCTTTTACCACTTGTTCTCCATGTGTATTCCAAAGAATAGCCAATCTTTCATATCGTCTCCTATGTGTATTGCAAGAACAGCCAATCTTTCACTTGCTCTCCATGTGTATCCAACAACAGCCACAGCAAGAATGAAACACTTGTGCATAGATGGGGGACCAAGGGAGGGGGTCCTCACATGATAGACAGATGGTGGAAGTCCTCATATGGAGGACCTAGGGAGGGAGGGAGGGGTTTTCTCACATGGAGGATCTCGGGAGGGGATCCTCACATGATAGACAGATGGTGGAAGCTCACATGGAGGACCCAGGGATGGAGGGGGTCCTCACATGGAGGACCCAGGGAGGGTCCTTATATGGAGAACCCATTGAGGGGGGTCCTCACATGATAGACAGATGGTGGAAGTCCTCACATGGAGGACCCAGGGAGGGAGGATGTCCCCACATGGAGGGCCCAAAGGGGTCCCCATGATATGACGGTATGGTAGACAGAAGGTAGAAGTGTTGCCTGGCTGGGATCGAACCACAATTCTTCCTCCCACGAGTCTCATGCTCTACCAGGTGAGCTACTCCTGACGTAAGGTTAATGTTCGGGAAAACATTCATCATATATGGTTAGGGTCACATGACTGATGATGATTGACAGGTCACGTGACTGATGACGTCATGATGATTGACAAGTAAACTGGAACAGGTGAACCTCACAAGTCATCCCTGTGACGTCGTTATATACGTCATTATGACGTCACGTGCTGTTTTCGGACTCTCATTTATCAACTACTGTAATTTAAGTTGTTTTTTTTTGTTTAGTTTGTTGTTTAAATGTTGTTGCTGCGCTATATAAGGAATACCATTATTATCATTATCATTATAAGTTATATTGAAATTTGTTTGTAAAAACAAATAAGCAAAGTTTAAATGGTTTGAAACGTAAAAGATGCAAAAATTTGCAAATAAACAATTTCTCTAGAAGATGGAGTTTGGTCACCAGTAAGCAGTGGGTGTGGTTGGGGGAGGGGTTGTGGGGGAGAGTTGGGGTTGCTCTCATCCCCCTAGAATTTCAGCATCTTAATTTAGTAAGAAATAAACGGCTTACTGGATGAGAATGAAGGGAAGAAAACTGGACCTTGTGCGGACGAGCTTGAAAAGCAAAAAAAAACTATCGTACTTTATGATCGACATTTCCCCCCTCTATGACGATTTTGTAAGCGCGCACACTTTGTGATGCAACAATAGACGACTCAATATATATTACCTCTCTACACACCCCACCACCCCCCACCCCCCCCCCCCCCGGACATTTTTTCTATCATTTATACCAACGCATTTTGAACAGACATTACTCCACTACTCAACTGCTTTTGCACCGTCTCCCTGAAATCACAATGCGTCAGTATCAAAGGGTTAATATTGCTGCATGGTCATTCTTATATGCAACTTTTTGTCTTAAAAATGTTGCCAATCCATAACAGATTACTTCTTGCACCAATTCGCTGGAGCCCAAGGTGAAAGGTCGCACCATACAAATGGCCTGTGTCGCGTACAACTCAGAGGCACTAAAACCCGACCCCATTTTCAGAATTTTATTACACATGTAAAAAATAACAATGTTCACACAGTGTTATAATTGTCATAAATACATAGAGTGTTGATTTTACATATAAACTGTTGACATCATAATAAGTGTTGAGAGTGCTTCATTTCTTATGTTACAGGCATATGGAATACTGAGTGATCTGAAAGGGCATGAGTGGAGGGAAGACAAACGCGTGACAGCAGACGATATATGGCTCATACGCTCCGTGGCACTGATCGGAGGCCTGCTGTATTGCTGCTGCTGGGACGGAGGCATATACATCTACACAACGGAGCTGAAGCACGTACGCCACATCGCCGCACGTGATATGATTGCTGTATGGCAAGTGGCACAGCTGAGTACTGGATACATCGTCATGGCTGCATTCACGGGCCCTATCACGCTACATACACGGGTATGCTTATTCATGCTTTTACGCTTACACTACAACACAGTGTCGCTTTCGCCATGCATCACGATTTCGCACTAACTTATCTGTCAGCAGGTCAAATGACTCCACTTAAACGGCACCAGTTAGCTTTTTCAAAATGTAGCCGATTTTTTTTTTTTTTTTTTGGCTTTTCCATACTGACTGGATGGGAGGTGAGTGGTGGGGGGGGGGTAACACAGAGACGAGCAACAACGAAATATGACATGTCGAACACAATGATAAAACATCAACATGTCAGTTAGTTGATATTACATGTTATGGATCACGTTATACCATTGAAATCCGCGATAACATGATATCATAATTACATAACGATTCAAGCGTTATTTCTATTAATAGCATAATGTCTAATCATTCCAAAATTGTCTGCTTTATTTGATCCGACAAGGCTCATAAACATTTCCTCACCTCGTGTTATTAGTAAAACTGTCTTATTTTACGCATATAAATGGGTATGGAAGTGAGTTTGTGTTCATGCGTGTGCTTCAGGTGAGGCGAGGAGCAGGATATCAGCAGGCTGGTACAGAAGTGTGGCCACCCACGGGCAGGACGTGTATGCTGTGCGGTGGGATTCCGACACTTCTCCTGCATCACTGCGTGTGGAGGTGTACACTCATGACGACACGTGGTACACCCGCCACGTGACCACACTCCCATGTGATCTTTGGATCAGTATAACCGTCACTGACGCGCACATATACGCGTGTTGTGCGTATGAAGCAGTCATCTATGTGATATCACACGACGGGCGGGTGCTGAGGACGCTGGGTAGGAAGGGTAGCGGTGGGGCGGGGGAATTGGATACACCATGGCTGTGTCACAGTGACGGTGCCGGCGCTCTGCTTGTCGTTGATGCGTGTAACGATCGCCTGCAGGTGATGCATGGGGACGAGCGCTGGTCACTGGTCGACACGCAGCCGCGGGTGGAGGGGCTTTGGTGTGCCCTCCACACGCCCAACCGTCTCTATGTGGCGCGGTATGATAACACAGTACGTCTGTACAAAAGAACATGAGAGAAAAAAATCAAATAAAACTAAAATAAAGTCGGCAAATACAATAACAGACATCAGACATCACATGTGGTGCAGACATGTGTCGCTCGTACCTGGCGCGAACACGGGTCCTGCTTTTTTCCCGTAATCTGCATTGCAAACTCGTTTATTTTTTGTTAATATTCATTAGTAGTAATATAAAGCAGGTGATGATTGACAGAAAGAGAGAAAACGAAACAAACAAGTGCAGTGTTATATCTGCTTTATTCCTGCTGGTCGTCTGTAACATACACACAAAAAAAACTTCATGTAACCTGCACTATTCTCAACATCACCTTTAAATTTGGGGTTTTAAAAACGGCTATTGAAAAATGTGTGCGGTGGGAGGGGGAAGCGGGCGCGGAGGTGAGGGGGGTTAGAGAGAGAGAGAGTGATGGGGTTTACGCACGGCGATTGGTATGCGTGTGTTGTAAGGAGGAGGGGGTGAGGGGGTGAGTTGGCCGAACACATGTCTACCCAGCTTTTTGTCGCAGGTATTAATCTAGAAAACCGCTGTGTCATTGTATGAGGATAAACTCGTTGGCGTGACTTCCGGACGTTGTTGAGTTCATTTTTATTTTGCACAGTTTATGAAAATGCCATCATCAAGCTACGTAACTTCTCTCAGTCTGAAGACGGTTTGCAGGATGGCAAGGGGGGTGTACGGGAGGGAGACGGAAGAAAGGGGATTGTTCATAGAAAGAACATGAGTCTATGCTTGTGATAAAGGTTTATTTCAAGCATGAACGCCACCGTTTCTGAACCATGAAGCAGTTCACAGTGTCATGGTTACCGATGCTAAAATATGGGCGGAACAGTCCCACCAAGAAAAACTCGTCATGTCAACTTTTTTTTTTTTTTTGGCTTCTTTCAGAACCGTCACAAGGATATTAACATGATTGTGCCTTGTAAAGAAATGCTTCTATAATGTTCCCAAACCATTACAGACCCCCTATTTCCCTCCCCTCCACTCCCTAACCCCCTCCACACAACTCCCATGTAACAAACCTCCATAACAGTCACCTTCAGTACCCACAGTTTTTATATTCCATAGAGGAAGCTTGTTTGGCAGTGTTGCCAGGACACCGCTGCAAAAGGCTCTGGTTTCTTGACAAACTTTTCACGGAAAAGCACTTTGTGTATGAACTGGCTTTCTGCTTCGTTTGACGTGTCCATCAGAGTCAAGCACACGAAATCCTAGGAATAAAAATTAAATGCAAATCTGTCTTACATATCTCCTAGATATAATGGCATATATACGTTATACATGAATTAAAGTTCAATGCATATGTGTGCTATACATATATAATATACATGTATTATGCTTGCTTATAATATATGTATAATATATATATATATATATATATATATATATATATATATATATATATATATATATATATATATATATATATATATATATATATATATATATATATAGGCATTATCGGGACCGGACACGCATATAGTATATATATGGCATTAGCGGGACAATATATATTTTTTATTTTTTATTTTCTAATGTATTTTTTATAAATTTTGAGTGATTTTGATTGAAAGTCAATATATCAGATGTAATATAATGTGTATAATAAATAATAAAAATTATTTAGTTATATTATATAAGATATAAATTCCATATTTTATGGCGGCCTCGCTAATGACTATTATATACAATATATAATCTATACAACACAAAGTAATAAAACTTCAAATATATCAAAAATATAAAATTTTGCCAAAAATGTTGGAGTGCAAATTATGTTCTAATGTTAATTCTGTACAACAACACCTTGCTTGAATTTGAAATTATTTATTTATATATCTATATTAAATTTAAGGAGGAGTTTATTTAAATAAGTCTGTAAACACAGGTCTAACCGAGTAAGAGATATAAATACACTAATTTCAAAATTTCATCTATGTAGTATATTGGGTCTTCAATTTAGACCCCTTCACAAATTATGGCAACAGTATGGAATGCCGTTTTTACATTTTTTAGCAATTATTGATAGCAAGATTAATTTTTGATAAATTAAAATATGTTTTGATATCTCTGATTGTATAAATATTTAGAGACAACAAAAAGTATTAACTGATATCAAAAATGATTTAATGATTTCTAAAATTGAGCTTTAGAGATCAAATTCTTCATAGCAAAAATGAAATACTTGACAGCAAAATGTCAATTTTGAGCTCAATCATTTATTTTCTATCAAACTATTGACAGTAAAATATAATTTGGTGAGATCTACATTGATTCATTGATATGCTTAACTATGTTTTGATATAAAGGTTAAAATGTCATTCCATAAATGAATGCATGACTATAGCTCTTTTAAATATATAACTATGTTATCATTAATAAGTAGTTTCTCTATACTCAGTAAATATGAAGGATATTTAGTACACAACAGATTTAGCTGTAATTTGTTAACACATTTGCCAAACGTTGAGTGTATGATGGAAATTGGTGCAAAAATATATTTAGTGATTTTTTTGTGAACAGCTTTGCAAAACAATGTTTGTATGGTGCCATTTTTTTGAGAGTTAGACGAAATTGTTTTTATAAAGTGTGCTGTACTTTGCCAATTTACGTGAGCAGTTTGTTCTTAATTAATATTCTTTGTTGAAATGTGGGTTAAATGGTTAGGGTAGGGATGTGGTGATTATTTCAAAATTTTACAAATATAGTTTATTGGATCTTCATTATCCCACTTAGCTTTAATGCACTATAAAATTTTATGTTCAATGTATACTTTGTTATTCAGACCCCATGTCAAATTATGGAATTCCATTTTCACATTAATTTGTCAGTTATTGATATCAAGAAGTAAGTTTTGATCCAAAAAATTATTTTGCTTTTCTTTACAAGAATTAATTTTTAATATCAAAAATTCATCCTTATATCAAGAATTAATTTTTGCTCTGTGTAGCTACATTTTTTATATATCTACATGAATTCTTGATCTCAATAAATATTCTTGAGATCATTTACTATTTACAGATATCAAAAATATTTATATGTATCCAAAAATGAGTACGGGCTTTTCGTGTGTGAGACTTAATTTGAATTCTAAAAGTTCTCATACTTTTCATGCTCCATGTATGCTTTGTAATTTAGACCCATCACAAATTTTGGCAGTAGTATGGAATGCAATTTTCATAATCATTTGGCAATTATTGACATCAAGAATTAATTTTTGTTGAATAAAAATATTTTTTGATATCTCTAAATGTATTCCTGATCTCAAGAAAATAGTTCTTGAGGTCAATAAATATTTAGAGACATCAAAAAGTTTTTATTGATATCAGAAATGATTTAATTATTTGTAAAATGGAGCTTGAGAGATCAAATGTCTAATTTTTCATAGCAAAATTGAAATACTTGACAGCAAAATCTTAAATTTGAACTCAGTCATTTATTTTCTATCAAAATATTGATAGCAAAATATAAATTGATGAGAAATAAGCACATTCATTAATGTTCTTAACTATATTTGGATATAAAAATAAGCAGTAAATGTTAAAATGTCATTCCATAAATCAGAGCATGACTATTACTCTGTAAGATAAATAACTATGTTGTCATTATCAAGTAGTTTCCCCATACTGAATAAATATGAACGGTATGCAGTACGTAACAGATTTAGCTGTAATTTGTTAACACTTTTACCACGCAATGTGTATGATCGAAATGTGTCCAAAAATAAATTGATCGATTAGCTTCTGATAAAGTGTTAGGTGCTTTGTTCACTAAGCTGCGCAATCTATGCTTAATTTAAGCTCTATATTGAAATGTAAGTTAAATGAAAATTTCACTAATATAGCTTTTTTGGTTTTCAATATCCCACTGAGCTCATATGTACCAAAAATGAGTTCGGGCTTTACGTGTATGCAATTTAATTTGAATTCTAAATGGTTTTTATGCTCCAGGTATGCTTTCCAATTTAGATCCCATGACAAATTCTGACAGTAGCATGGAATGTTATTTTTACATTTATTTGGCATTTATTGATATCAAGAATCAATTATATCCCAAAAATTATTTTTGTTTTGATGTCAAGAATTTACTTTTGACTTCAAAAATTCATTTTTGATATCAAGAAATAATTTTTGCACAACATAAATATTTTAGATATCTTTAAATGTATTCTTAATCACAACAAAATTGTTCGTGATATCAATAAATATTGAGAGATATCAGAAAAACTTACTGATATTAAGAATGATTTAATGATTTCTTAAATTGTAATTTAGAGATCAAAAGTTTAATTCTTGATAGCAAAAGTGAAATATTTGATAGACAGATCTCAAAAGTGCTCTTAGTCGTTTATTTTCTTTTCATCACATTATTTCAGAACGGACTTTCTTAATTTATATTTTGAAATCTATCTCAAAAATTATTTTTGAATGTCAAAATATTAGTCTTTTTAATATATCAAACATTTGTAGATGAAATAATGACTGGTCCTTGTATGTAGAATCTTTATTTTTACTGCACTTGAAATCTGAGGACAAAATTTTCGTTGTTATTATTGTTATCAATAACTCAGTTTTTTTATTTCGAAAATTTAATTGACGATTCGTTAAATTTTGCATAAATGTGTGGAGTCCTTGAAAGTTTTTAGGTTTGCAAACAGTATTTGGTAGAGAGAATGCTACAGCAAGAGTAAAGAAGCTATCGTCCTTAGCATCACAGATGTGGCAGAAATAGCTTTTCTTGTGTGTTTCGGCATATTTCCCACTGAGCGGAATCAATAAGTATGACCATAGGTATGATAAAGAATGCTGAGAACGAAAAAATTGCAATCGCCGACAGATAATGTCAGAATTCAGTGTTTATCTAAATGTAAATAAAGTGATTGAAATGTGAATGTCGTTGGTTTTGTTTTTCGCGTTTTTTTCTGCACCGGAATCACCGGATGATTTTCGGGAGTATTGGAGTGGAATCACTCATCTGTGAGGCGTGTATAAATGCAGGCAGTGTCCTTTCCAGTATCAACTCACCGAAACGGCTCTATGCCTGATCAGACCAGTTCTATTCACTGCTCTGCACAACTTTGAACATCAAAAGCTGAAACGCATTGATAATTTACCGGCTAAGCAATTTCGCTGCAAAAAAACTCTGACGAGACGCAATTAAAATAACAAGAATGTCTTCGGACAGTGTGCCCAGCTATAAAAGCATTTCAAAAGTAAAAGGAGAAATGAGCAAATTTTGACAAAATTCAAATCAGGTAGAACATTGCTATCAACAGTAATCGAACTGGATGTGACGAACATTTTTTTGAGCTTCTATCAGACCAAATCAGAAAAACACTGCAACTCCACTGAAGGTCTACTTGGAAGGTCAAAAGGAAAGGAAGGAAGGAAAGAAGGACGAACAAAAGAAGAGGAAAAGAAATTTTCTATAATGATTTGTTTTAAAATAATTTTATTGAAGCCGGGTTACAACATTCCCATACATAGACATTATTATTTTAAGCCAAGATGATTTTAATTTAAATATAATTTAGGGGAACAATGAAAAAGTACGCCATGTGGGAGCTAGAATTCAAGACCGCCTCTTTACCAAGAGGCAGCAACTTACAACTGTGGACTACTAACATGAATTAATGTAGTTACATGCAAAACCATGGTCTGTAAAATCCATGAAGGGAGACAATGAAAAAATGTCCAGCCACATTGTTATTACCCGAGATCTAGTGAATCAAGTAGCTATGGTCGTCATATTTTGAAAACCGGCTGCTGAAATTTTTTCGAAGGCCGGTATTTCCCTAATCTCTCGTGGGTCTCAGAAGAGTAAATTTCAAAGAGCCCTAACGCTGGAAATTTGACAAACTTGATCCTCAAGACACTGTGGTTTACGATTATTTTAAGAGGTCAGAAAAAAGAATTTTTAAAGAAAAAACACATGCAGAGTAATATTCTAAAAGTTCGGATCAATCCAATCAAGCTCCAACAGGCGACGTATTTTGGAGAACAAAAAGATTCAAAATGCCACTAATAGGCCAATAGTTTTGAGAATGGCCAAAAGCATTGTATCTAATAAACATTCCATTAAAATTTTAAGAATCAGGTTAAAATTATTGGAGAAGCATTTTAAAAATTTGCTACTAAATTTATTTCAATGCCTCCCCCACCTCCATCTAGCAAATTTCTGGCAGATGGCCAAAAACGTACCTTTTCAAGAAAGGACACACTTGTAATAATTAATGTAACATTTGAAAGAAATACGATCAAAATTATGGAAGAAAACCATTTGGCTACCAAAACATTTTAAAGTACCCACATTTGGTCAATTTTTGGCGGATATCAAAGAAAAGTTAAGAAACCTACCCATTCGTATAAAATTTGTAAGAAATGCAATCTAAATTGAGAAAGTAGAAGTGTTTCGGAAAAAATTTAAATGTTCCTATCTGTTCAATTTTTTAAGATCGACAAAAACAAGTTTGAGAAGAGAATAAGCTTGAAAATGATCTGCCAAAATTGAAAAGTAACCCGTTCAAAATTGTGGGA
Organism: Protula sp. h YS-2021; assembly: GCA_949752745.1. Classification (NCBI taxonomy): domain Eukaryota; kingdom Metazoa; phylum Annelida; class Polychaeta; order Sabellida; family Serpulidae; genus Protula; species Protula sp. h YS-2021. The sequence continues at coordinate 71,812,781 of OX457030.1, forward strand.
AAAGAAGCTTTTAGAAAATTGGCTACTTTTTTTCAAATGCTCGAATTTTTCAAAGTTTTTGCAGATCGACAAATAAAAAACTTTTCACAAAACGATTGCCAAGTGAAAGTTGGAAAATTCGCCACCGATAAATACACCCTATTTGTCCAATTTTTAGTTAATTAACAAAAAAGTTAGTTTCATGAGAACAGAGTTTAGTAAACATTTATGCAAAATTTTAAGGCAATCTGATCGAATTTGGTGAAGAAACAACCTTTAAAAAATTGGCTATAAAACTTTAATAAAATGCAATCTCTTTGCCCAATTTTTGGCGCATCGCCAAAACAACAGAGGTTTACCCAGTAAGCATTATTGCAAAATATAAAAAGAATGCGACAAAAATTGTTGGAGTAGTTGTGATTCAAAAATTGGCTCCAAAGAAGCTTTTCAACAGAGGACCGCCTGGTGAACATTTATGCAAAATTGAAAGATTATAATATCAGAACTGTGGAAGACGAAGCATTTTGAAAACTGGATACCAAAAATTATCAATGCGCCCGATTTATCTTTTTTCAAGGGATAACTGCCCAGGGAAGAATCGTAGAAAATTGGAAATAAACTTAGAATTGGTTGATGAAGAAGTATTTGGAAGTGATACACCTTTTATTGCTTAGATATCGACTAATCTTTTTAATACATTGGCTGTGGCACTTTCACGTGTATTTTTCCTGACAACGAAATCATTTCAGTAGTTTCTCAAATAACTGATCAGATTCTACAACATTCTACACATTTTACACACATTTTATTGCAATTCGAAGAAGAATCTTTGGAACAGTTTTAGCGAGCTCGCATACAATTATGCAAAAGGTTCGAGCACTTTCATCAGCAACATCTCAAACTCTTTCCTTCAGTCTTTTTCAACCTTTATTCTAAGCACAATCCTGAGCGCTATTCTCAAGACTATCCTAATCAGTACCCTAGAGGCACTTCCGAAAGAGCTACAACACTGCGCTAGGCTACATCATATGAGCTTAAGGGATATAATAATCGCAAGTACTATCAGAAAAATTATTCCAAACGACACCTTAAGCCCATCCAAAATATTATTCTGAATATCACTTTGAGCATATCCTAGACGCTATCCTAAGACTATACCAGATGCCCTCTTAAGTGCCAAGGGAATCCAGCTCATGACAGAAAGATACAACACGTTTGCGAACGCGCACCCATTTCAGCTAACGTTAAATGTAGCATTAGCTAAAAATAAACAAGGAGCATGTAAACAAACTTCATCTAATGGACATACCTCTCTCACTCACTGACACACCTCACGTGACAACACGTCCTCTGTCGGCGGCAAGTTGCACAAATATAGCCTGCATAAATTCATATTGCATAATTTAGGTATTTTGCAACAGCCTCACGCAATTGCTGAACAATGACATCAGATGTTATTGCACATGTTACTTCCAATATACGATGTTCACTCAAGCAGATTGTCTATAGAGAATGCTCCAGTTCACAAGTGCTGATGTAAAGATTCATGGCACATTAGTATAACTTGCAAACAAAATTTCAAGATAGTAAGGCTGGTGGTTTGTCGTCACCATATCTGCAAATTTTGTGAATCGTGAAATATCGTAAAAGCCACGTGCTTCGCTAACTGACTCACTGACACACCTCACGTGACAACACGTCCTCTGTCGGCGGCAAGTTGCACAAATATAGCCTGCATAAATTCATATTGCATAATTTAGGTATTTTGCAACAGCCTCTCGCAATTGCTGAACAATGACATCAGATGTTATTGCACATGTTACTTCCAATATACGATGTTCACTCAAGCAGATTGTCTATAGAGAATGCTCCAGTTCACAAGTGCTGATGTAAAGATTCATGGCACATTAGTATAACTTGCAAACAAAATTTCAAGATAGTAAGGCTGGTGGTTTGTCGTCACCATATCTGCAAATTTTGTGAATCGTGAAATATCGTAAAAGCCACGTGCTTCGCTAACTTGAGTTTTCAGTAGTGTTTCTGACGAATTACCAAAAAAGTTATAGCTACATAGGTACTAATTTCAAACATCCAAAATGTTAAGGATGTAATATTATATCCCTGGAGCCAGCAACGGTTTTAGACAGAATTAGATTTTGCCAGTATTCCAGCCATTCTCAATTACGGGAATGTGTTGGTCAGTCAGCAATAGTAATAGCCAGATAAGCAGAAATGCGTGCTACGTAACTTAAAATTTCAAGATGAAAGGACTATTTCCCTGGAGTTTTTCGTCAAAATCTCCTCGAATCGAAAAAACAAGTAATAATCAGGTGGACGCTTAGATACCTACTTTCTCCTAAAATTGTAGAACGTATTTATAAAAACCCTAGGAGATACGTCTTAAAAAAAGTTGGATTTTGGCCAATACGTCTGCCAAATTTTTGCAGATTGACATAAAAGTAACAGCCAGTTAGTTATTAATGTGTCTTACTATTATTTAAAATTACAAGGCAATGAGACTATATTCCTGTAGGAAGTTAAGATTTTTTGGTTTTTTAGGGGTTTTCAGCCAAAATCTCGTCATATAATTCGCAACAAAAGAAACAACCAGGTAGAAAATAATGCCTGCTACTTTACTTAAATTTCAAGCCAGTATGACTACTTTTCTAGAGGTAGTTAAGATTTTACTGAATTCTTTCTTTAGTTTTTCGCAAAAATTTTCACCAATTGTAATGTAGCCGTAAGAATCTATCTATTCATTTTATCTACTCACAATTAATTAATTGCCGACTCAGTAATATAATAACCTGGAAAGGCAGCCTCTTGAGGTACTTGCAGTCCGTGCAATAGACGCGCAGATTGCAGATAATCTATGAGTTATCATAACCAACAAAGTAGACACCAACTTTGCACATGCTCGGGCAGAGCTTATGAATGACGGTGCGGTATCAGCCCTCGCTGTTTTTAGTCGCACACTCTTTTGTCCACTTCCGGTTTAAGAATCAGAAGGGTTTCGTTAATCTGGCAGCAGCAAAAAAGCACGCAGATCAAAACAATTCAATCGCACATTTCAAGCCTTAATTTTTTCGCTAATATCAATTTAAAACATCATAAAATCATCGAAGCAACTATGGCCTCTATGAAGGGCTGTATTGTTGAATAGATAAAGGTTAACAAGTGAGACGGAGAGCAGGGGGCAGGAACGAAAATGAAGGAAAATTAAAAAGGTGGAGTAGTCAAGTCATTTGAGGGAATGAAATACAAACAAAATAAGATGACAAAGAGATGTCATAGGAAATCCAAGCGATATACAAATCACCAAGGGTATGGAACACAAAAGTACAGGGAAGTAAATGAAAGGAAAAAAGATATGACAGAAATGGAAAATACCCTGGCACAAATTTGGTCGATCTCGACCAACATCTCTTCCAGCTTGTGCAAGCAGGGGCCCTGTATGTTAAAGAAGGGGCGATCCTCATTGATCACGTGACTCACGAATCCTTTAATCGTCTCGTACTCTGGAACGTCAACAACTCAATCTCATATAGGCGCAGCATGACTTTACAACACTGCTTTAAGATAATACGTATGCTGACGTATAAGGTCTGCAACCACCATGTTTTTACTGTATAACGTATATAACCATGCCGTCCAGCATTGATTTATATCAGTTAATACAACCTCTCTGACACAAACCACCATTAGTTTGGGAAAAGCATTTTCCAGGGGCGCCATGACTTCACAGAACTCATCGGTGGTATTTTTGGCTCCAAATCTTGCAGCACGAGATTTTCTGATTGGCACTGACGTCCTCATCAGAGCTCGTGTCGTACAATGTTACCTTTATAGTGTCCAGTCTGTACACAAACAAAAATGGCAATAAATAAGAACTTCACTACATAATACCCAGCATCCTTTAGCTGCAGAAAAGTTATACTTATACAGCATACTTTAGTGGATAAGTATCCGCAGACAAATAAAGAATTTGCACCTCTCGTCAAGTTCGCAGCGAGTGCTTTGCTCAGTGCGCATGCGGGAAGCTCCGACAACGTCCGCTCATAGCCCGCAAAAGGCTCAAGAGAGGTCAACTTACACGAAACTGCTCGAAGAAAAAAAGTCAAATTTATTAAAGGCGCCTAGGCCTCAGTGGCAGATACTAGGATTTCTGGCTTCTACGCATCAGTCACAGAGTATCTAGGGTCCCGGAGGTCTAGGCTTCAATCACAGGGTACCTAGAATCCCGACCGTCTAGGCTTCAGTCTCTCAGTACTTAGGATTCTGGGCAACATTAGATGACATGTTTGTCTGTTTGGTGTTTACGTCCCGGTCAGTGAATACGAAGACTATACTGAGACACAAGTGCTTAGGGAAGAAGTGAAAAAATAGAAGGAAGAGCAGTGGAAGAATAGCTAGAAAGAAATTCTTATTCGTACGAGATGCAAACGCAATAACATGATAGCTAGCTGTCACGAAACATTCAAAGCAAACGCTGGATCCCGTTTGTGTGACCACAGGTGGGATTTTAACTAATCATATAATCAATATCATTCTTTTTTGTCTATTTTAAGATCAAGTAAAGATGATACCTAAGTGAAGAGGATGGGTACGTTCTTAATAATGGAGCTGGTTGTAATCCGGTTGGAGAGGGTGGAGGCTCTCCAAGTCACTGTCTCCTCATCGGTGTGGATCAGAAAAGGCAGTCTAGCTTTCTGTGACGTAAACCAACCACCGCCATCTGGCAGATAAAAAAAGTATTATTTAGCATCAACCAGTACTGCATTCATTATCTTTAGCTCGGACTTTGTTTTCAGTTAAATATCTTAATTTTCTAACCCCAGGAAAGTTTCGACCCATTCCGTTTTCATTTTCGTTTCTTCTGAACGATCACTCATCACACAAGTCTGAAGAAAATTTGTTTTGGGTGATTTTGAATTTTGGAGGACTTTTCAGGACTCTTCATCGTTTTCCACGACATTTTTTCGGCCGTTTCGTTTTCTCAGACTTTCGCAGGACTTTCAAGCCTTTGTACGAACGCCATGATTAGTATCCAACAGCATACAACTGCATGATCCTCATTCTTTTCTCTCTGAACCACCGATATTCGCCGTCCTCTAGCAACTTAGAGGCCACTAGGGAATTGGTTTCCCCGTTTTTGAACTTCGCACCCTCTAGCGCTGACAGTCCTTCCTCTATTGTCTCCTCTAAGACAAAACTTTTTCGTAAGATTGAATCTAACACGGTTTTGCAAATGAAATGGATTCACAAGTAAGCAATTACGTCATTAAGTAAAACCATAAAGGTATATTGTAATTTTCACTTACTACGACTAAGCTCGCAATAATAACATACACATAATTTCTTGGGTGGAGCATGACATGGAGGCTTTTCTCCTTTCAGCAATACTTTGACGGTTCATTTTGTTTTGAGTATTAGAGGAGGGTCACTATCTGTTAAATATGAAGCACTTATGTTTATAAGGTATATATTTCCATGTCGCGTTTGCTTACACTACATCTCGTGCACATAAGAAGGGTTAACTCATCCACAGCCAGTGATTGAAGGCCTCCTCATGTGCAAACCAGTCCCCAGTAGTCTAATCCTAATAAATATATATATAAATATATATATATATATATATATATATATATATATATATATATATATATATATATATATATATATATATATATATATATACTGGTTCGGTGGGGAGACAGGCGCTCAATATGATTTCCTCTTAAATCAGCACCTCATTGAAGCAACGGCCAACTTTCTGCCCATCATAAAGCAGCACCTCGCAGCAGTCATCCATCTACAATCAATAGATTAATGAACGAACTAGTCAATCAGACAACCAGTCGTTCAATCCACTTTTCGATTAATGCTTTATTCAATATATTATTCAACCATTAAATTAAACGAGTTCGGCTAAATTAGAGATCAATAAATGGAAAATATTTTACTCAACACCACAAACCTTGAGGCTAGACAGAGAGACAATCTAAAGGCAGATCTACAGGTATGCTATATAAATAAATTACTATAGTAAACAAAGCTACAGAAAGCTTGATCTAAAGTCAATACTTCAGAAAGCCTTGCTAGAAAGTGCAAAAATTGATTATGGTATCTGTTAGTTGGGTAGAAGGGGAGGGTCGGGGAAAGACTACTTTATTTACTTTTTTATATATTGTTTATATATTTGTTAGAAATTATGAGAACCTTCAAGAACAAGAACGTTGAGTAACACCTCCAGACTAAAGTGGTAGACTCATGACAGATCGCTCATATTCAATTCTCATCGACGGCTTATGTTATTAACTCGTTAAAAATATAGTGAAGAAAGTCATTCAAATAATACGGGAATATTCGCTTTCAAAATCTGAACTAAATGTATTTGAATCCGCAACCGAAATTGAAATAGCTAAGAGAATTCTGATTCTTCCAGTGCTTCTTCTGAGTTTGACCAGATATCAACCAGATTATTGTAAAAATACCCGCCAAGTATTCCTTGGATTACTTCAATCGTAAATGCTCCTATTCAAAAATGAAAATATTTTTAAAGAAAACACAGTCGACACATCGTAAATATCAGTCAACCGAGACTGCTATATTAAAAATGATATTTTAAGCTCAGTAAATCAATGAAAAATAACTGCGCTCATTTTTTGGACTTTTTGGCTGCCTTTGACACCATAAATCACAACATACTATTTACCCGCCGTACGAGGCGCTTTGGAATTACTGGTGTAGCTGTGAAATGGATTCGTTCATACCTCTCGGATACATGCCAATACGTTTTTCTCGATGCATTTTCCTCTGATGAAAAACCGTTAAAGTAGGGATTTCCCAAAGGTCAGTGCTTGGCTCTTTGCTTTATACCTTGTACATTTTTCCAGTGTCGGATATTGTTAGATAAAATGGATTAAATGTACAAAGCCATGCCGACGACATACAAATCTACATTTCATTTAACAAGATGGATACGATTTCTGAAGTAAAATGGATCAATATGTGCCTTAAAGATATTCGAACCTGGATGCTGGCTAATTTCATAAAATTAAACTATTAAAAACAGAGTTATTATTGATATTTTAAAAACATCAAAAATCAGTGACTTACAATCGATGACTATCAGTGAAAGTACCATCACAAATGTGGATAATGCTAAGAATTTAGGTGTTTATTTTGACCGAGTTATGAGTGTAGACAAATTTATTGCCCAGAAATGCAAAACAGCTATTTATGTCGTTTCTAGCATAGAAAACATTCGAAAATATTTAGACTTGGATACTAGAAAAACACCAGTTCATGCTCTAACTAGACTTCGCCAACAATGTACTATAAGGATTACCGAGTAAATTGCTCCAAAAACTACAAGTTGTGCAGAAAATTGGTCGCCCGTCTGGTTACAAATAGGCGAAACATAACACCAATATTGAAAGACCTCCACTGGCTTCCCATTGATCAGCGTGTGCGCTACAAGATTATATTATTGTGTTTTAAAGGTCTCAATGGCATTGCTCCTGAATATATTTCTGAACTGTTAAGACCTTATACTCCAGATCGGAATTAGCGATCAAGTGATAAAAATCTTTTAGTTGTAGCAACATCAAACTCAAAATATGGTGATAGATGTTTTTTTTTCTATTTCGGAACCTAAAGAATGGAATCTACTTCCAGTATATTTTAGAAATATTAACAGTAGTACTACATTTAAATTTAGTCTTAAAACATTTCTTTTCAGAGACTACCTTATTGAATGATATTTTATGCTGTATAATTTTTTTCACTTAAAAATTCTATTTAGTTTATAATATCATTAAATAACTTTCTTTCATTGTCTTTTTAGATTATACTTGTTAGATTGGAGCTTAGAGTTTTTCATAGATTAAGCGTTTTATAAGACTTTCAGTAATAGTAATAATAATAATTTTTCTTCTCATTTACCAAATTAGACAATTTTTGTCAGGCCTTTTTACTTTTCAAATTTCATTCTTCTAATCTCGCAGTTCTTTTGATTTCCTTTTAAATGTACATGTTTCGCTCTTTGAATTATCTGCTGAGAAGAGGCTATTCTTTTATAGCATTGCTTGATAGCATAGGCAATCGGAAATCAGCTTCAAACTGATGAAGCTATGCAGATCTGGCTCCGGTTTTATATGTTTGTTTATTTGGTGTTTAACGCCCCATTCACCAAATATGATTGGTAAATTGGGACGCACTTGTTAAAGGAACAAGTAGGAGAAAAAGAAGGAAGAATAAAAAAATATTAAAAGAAGAGTCAGGAAGAAAGATATTCCGATTAGTAGCCTCCTACGCCATGTACGTTATAGAAAACAGTGGGGGTATTCTTCGGATTTCCTCCCCCGATCCACAGTGGGACTACTCAAGTTATACGGATCTGACCCCTGTGTTAGAGATCCCAACTGGCAGGACAAAAGCATTGGAAAATCTGACAATTGTAGAACTGATGTCAGTGTCATTTCGTCTTTCAGAATTGTCAGTGACTTATCCGCATCCTAGCCCCTTACTACTTTATTTGGTTCACTCCTACCGGTTTAATCGGTGAGAGGGTATGTGATCTTGAGAAAATTTGGTATAATCTTGAGAAAATTTGGTATAATTGGTATAAAAGCTTGCCGAATCGAGAAACGTACTTCTTTCTTTCTTTAATTGTTTAGATTTTGTTTAACTGCGAAAGGTCCACATGTGTTTGTCTGCAACAGAAAAATGCCGAAGACGACTGTCATACTGTAGCCAAGAAAATATGTGGATAGTCCTAGTTTACGACACGCATTGCGAAAATCCGGAGGGTATGATTGTATACTTGCCGGGCCTCTGTGTGCCCCAGAGCGAGAGTAATTCTCTACAGGTGATTGCCAGAAATACAACTCAGACTACATGAACAATTTATCCTCAAACTACACAATGAGGGCTTCCTGGCTATCCACTGGCTCCAAGTCAAATTTGGTTTGACTACAATTTAGCGTCTATAGTCAACACAGAATCGGGAATATCGTCCTTCCTACGTACCAGCATGACTGAGTTAGAGTGTGAATGGAAAGGTTCAGTAAATACCGTATACTACAGCATTATTTTTGTTTTTGCTTCTCCGTTTGAGTACGGTATGGTATATGATCTCTCTTGTTTTTTTTTTCAAGCGTTCTTCGTTGAATTTATATTTCGATTATATTTCATATATTATTTTATAGCATGTTACTAACCATCACAAATCTTACTCCGAGAAGATAGTTTTGTCGAAATAATCACCCGTTTAAAGAAGTTAAATTTTACAGCTTGAATTTTCAGTTATTAATCTAAATATCTGCAAATACTATTTGTTTAACTGCCACAGTTCGAAAATTTAATGGATTACAACTACAGGATCAATTTATTTTTAATGTAAATTTAATGCCATTTAAGATGTCTAAAAGTTTTGCTGCTTCCCTTTAGCTTGCCATATGTCATTTAACAACCTTAGATAGCCATAAGCTATTCCGTTGTTTTCCTCTCAACTGTGCATCCTTGGATTTTTGAAATATAAAGGATAAAGTAAAGATTAAGTTCCTTATAAAACACAAAACATTTACTTTCTGAGAGAGTAAAATCTCTAAAACACCCAAAAATTCTACCTATTAAGAGAAATTCCTACTAGTTTACATATGTTTACAGCATTGCAACAGGTAAACGCACACCAGCTTGATTTTTATGTGGTTAAGCAACCATAAAGTACGTAAAGCTCGGGTTAAGTAATCCAAGATAATGAAGAGAATTTACTTTATTCAACTATTCACTATATTTTCTATACTCGTATAAAATTCTGATCAATGTGTCCGTCGGAACGGGAATGTCCTGAAATAATCAGTGAAATGCTAAATCACCTTGGAATCAGGTTTTCAAAAAACATAATTCGAGGTTTTGCCGTGATCTTGTATGACCATTCAATGTCACCAAAAAATCTTGTGAGCCTAAGGTCATCAATAGGAAAGCCCGACCCGTGTTCCATTAAAATTCATTTGTAGGTAACGAAAGTGTCGAAACGTGAAGCCACGACCTTGAATGATGATTCAAGCCCGATCTATCTAATGATATTTAGAGACCACACACATAGATATTCATACTACGAAATCAATCAACAGATTTATTAAATCTCGTCATCTCAAAGTTCTTCAAAGCCCTCCACAATCCTTAAACAGCTTTGATCACGAAACCTAATCCACACTTTTAATTGGCTTCGGTTACGCCACCGTTACTTATCACAACTCAAACTTTCTCCTCTTACCAGCCCCATCATCCCCTCACCCACACCCTTGAAACGTATTAGCTGCGCCACCATGTTTATCATCCCTCATCCAACCCCTATCGGAGATTACCTTGGGAGCGACATTTGCGAGGCGGCACTTCATTGCCTAAACAGAGAAATGAGCGTACATGTCGAGCAGGCACATGTGGCTCACCGTCTCTGTGTTGCCATAGTCTACATAAAACTCCTCGTAGTATACCTGTAAGCCACACTCCGTAAAACATCGTAGTAGACCTGCAGCAGTCAACCGCCAATAATACCACAGTAAACACTCACGTGTGTGCCATAAAACACATTGCAGTACGCCTGCAAGTCACATGCAAAAAATTCCTCTTAGTACACCTGCAACAGTCACAGGCCAAAAACACATCGTAGTAAACCTGCAAAAAATACCTTAGAACACCTGCACGTCACACGCCATAAACACTTTATTACACCTGTAACAGTCACATGTGAAAAACACATCGTAATACACATGCAACATTCACACGCCAAAATCACCTCACAGTAGGCTTGCAACAAAGTCACAGGACAAAATAATCTCACAGTACAACTATAACATAGAAATTCGCCAAAACAACTCAAAGTACACCTACAAGAAAATCACACAACAAAATTTAAATGCCTGGTTACCAAAATTAAGGCAACATGTGGTCTCATGTAGTTAATTATTGCTTAGAAAAGTTTTACGGCCCAAATCTGTTAATATATTGCAATTTTGATGTAAAAAAACTCTCTTACATATCTCCCTTTTATCAAGATATTTTACAAGCTTGAAAAAAATATTTCCAAACTCTAACATGCCTAAGCAATTACTCAATCGAGATATACCCATCCTTTCCAAGAACTGATTTCAAAACGGAATTGTTCTAATGCAAAATCTAATGAATAAAAATAATACATGGCTAACATGCGATGAACTACAAGGACAGATAATATTAAAGTTAATTTTTTAATTATCTAGGATTCAACAAGTAATAAACCAACAAATTTTACCTAATCAAACCTATAATTTAGAAAGTTACATATTTTCAACTAGCAGTATTCAGCGTTTAAATATAACAAATTGTAAGTCAAGGAATTTTACAAATAGCCAGTGGAACAAATAAGTTACTCCTACTAGCTTAAAACATGGAATGACAAGAGGATAGACCGCATCCTCGTAAATACAAGTATCAAAATGCGAAGAGATTCATGTCGCGATAACAAACTACTTTCCTTCCAATTCAAACTATTAAATAACATAATAGCAAATAACAAAAATCTGGAAAAATGGGGAATTAAAACAGACAGGATTGCAGTGAATGTAAATTAGTAGAAGGCTATTTCCCCCTGCTCATAAATTGCCCTAAAATTGTGACAATAACACGAGAAGCATGGTAACTCCTTCATCTTAAAAGTTAAGCTACTGGATTTCTGTTAGGTTCTTGTAACAACGCTAAAAACCTCATCTTTCTTAATTTACAATCTCGAATATGATATACCCGGTTCTTCAATTTAGCCTTTAATCATTCGACCTTAATGCATGGAGTAAGCATCTATATGCAAGTAGATAGGGTTACCTAGACTAGGATAAACACTATAGGCAATGGGGATTTTGACCAATCATAGACAATTAAGAAACGGATATTGCATTTTTTTCTTTTCTTGTTAATGTATATCTATATTAGTCAAACTATATGTACGTTTCGAAGAACCTTATGCCGCTACTACGCACCTTTTCTATTCCATGTCTATTTACTTTGTGTAGTTTAACAAATCCATTAACGGGGAAAACGGTTATCCTTTGCTTCCTCCTTGAATTTTTGAGTTTCTGTCGAACCCTTGTGTCAACGACCATTCCTTTTGAAGGCTCCTTGATTTTGACTGGTCTCTTGCTTTTCGATATATGCTCTTCAGATGACGTGTTCGGTGATGGAATTCATGAACGAGTAGACCCCAACTGTATCTATTGGGAAGTCTTTCTTACTGCAGTATCACGATTTCGTGCCAGACCTTTGACTTTTGGGGTGGTTTGACACCACCTATCCCTTAGCGAGATATCTTTCCTCAACTAAATGCATATTGTACTTGATAACGTCATGTGCCATGTTTTGTTTTTTGTACTCGCAACAAAATTTGACAGAATCTTTAGGATGAACCAAGCAATAAAACCACCAACTTTTTCCATGTTCAACGGCTGAGAAATCCGACGTCACCCAATACGTTTTACCTTGGCTAAAAAAAATTGACAGAACCGTCCAACTGACCCAAGAAATACCCATATAAAACTTCAAGTCAGTAAGACATTCCGTTATCGAGATATTTTGCATATTTTACATATTTTACGTGATTATGTCAGATGCCGGACTCGTAATGACGTCATAATAACAATGCTTTAGTAATGTAACATGTGTCAAAAGCTTAGAGATCTTCGACCTAACCAATAAATAAACAGATCGAGTTTGAAGTCAATCCGGCTGTAAATTCCGGAGATGACTTGCACGAAAAAATTTTCTGCAATTTTACTGTTTTAATAATTGAGCGTATGGACCTGAGAATTCCGAACTACAAACATCCATTTAGCAGAAAATTTAAGCTTAAGCTTAAATCATTAGTTAAGTGCATCATTTCAATAAAATAAAGAAATACCAACATGAACAAAAAATATTTCCAAATGGCCGAAATAATTTTTTATCAAGACTGCGCGCATGTATACTTATTAAGTAGGCACCTTGAGCAATACTAACAAACAAAACAAACATAACAAGCAAGCAAAAATCATGCACAAAAGGAATTGATTCCTGGCGGGATTGAACTCACAACTCGTGCTTCGCAGACGACACCGCAAACCACTGTTGCTAAAGGGGGAGAAATATTGAAATATTGCCTACAAAACGGATAAAGGGAAACACTGAAAAAATTTATCCTTCTGCCGGCTATAACTTAAGACCAATATTATTAGTCCGATACTTTCCTGCTTAAGCTAGCGAGGCAAGTAGTTAAGCGACTGGTGAAGGATTATCCATTAGGAGCACACTGTGACTTTCTTAAAATTTTACAATTTTTCGATTTTTGATTTTTTTGCGAGTAATTTCGCCAATTTTGATCGGAAATCTCAGAGAAATGACCCTGTCAAATTTAAACGCAGTAGGACTTGATTTGTAAAAAGAGTAGATTTTTTTGTGTTTTTCCAAGTGTGATAAAATTTAGACAAATCACCAAAAATATGCAAGGTATATGAAGAATTTTGCAGGAAGATTCCCGCCAAATTTCAAAATAATCGGACCAAAAGTAGCATTATGAGAAATTGTTTGGAGACACGCGCACATAACGGATGCCTCACAAGTGATGAGTACAGTCCACCGACTACAGAAGCGTTTTAACTCAGTGTCATAAATTTCTCAAGGAGTACTTCTGAAAATTTTTTTCGGAGTTAAAAAATGCTCGATCATAAATACCAAGCTTTTCCCCCACATTGCTTTAAAAACAGAATTAAAAGTTGAACCTGCTCGCGTTTCGTATCGGCTGAGATTGTCCGTGCTCTATGTCACGAAGCGTTCTCAAATTTTGACACGCAAAACGTGCCCGTTTTGGTGTTCTGTAGCTCCCCCGGGCTGTCGCAGTACTATTTTAATATAAAAACAATTCTGTGTTTTTCTCTTATATTGTGTTTAAACCTGTTATTTATCTTGACAGCTTCAAATTAGCTTTTTTCAGAGGCACATATTTTCCTGCAGCTTTTATTCAGATGAAACAAGAATAAACACTATTTCAAATGGGAATCTGTCAGAACCCCCACCTCCACACCATCCCTCCCACCCTCGCTCTAACATTAATATGTCGACGATACTGAACTATGGCTATTGGGTATTCAAGCCTCCCTCACCACCCCCCGTTTATCTCCCTCCACCACCACCCCTCCATTCCACCTTCTCCAATATTGCCATCGTATTAATCCAGAAGTTCTTGCTTATGCTCGTTTATAACTCCCCTACACCTCGTCCATTCAACCGTCCTCACCTCCACCCGTGCTCACTTCCTATATCTCGCTCCTGCACAGCTGCAGCTCGTAGATGGGGAGACCCCTCCTACCCCGTCCTCCCACCGTGATTATCCGGTATGTCTCGCTGATGCTAAGCTGTAATTCCTCGATCGGGCAGTCCTTTCGATTTCCCTCAGCGTTCGCCCATCGTACTTACCCCTTATATCTCGTTGATGCTAAGCTATAGCTCCTCGATTGGCTAGTCCCCTCCTCGCCCCCCTCCGTCCTCCCACCGTGCTTACCCAGTATGTCTCGCTGATGCTTAGCTGTAGTTCCTCGATGGGGGAGTCAGCTGGCTGAACGTAGAAGTGGCCCGGGTGGCGCACAAAGCATGTATACGCTTGCAACTTGCTCCTGTGATGCACTTCAAGAAGCTATTTTTTCTCTACCAGTCGGAGTACTGCATCACGTCACGTGGTCAAAAGTTCTGATTTTCATGCCTTACCATTATTAGATATATTAATTTATCACATAAATCTATACATACATAGATATATAGTATATTATTATATGATTTCTAAAATACAATTAACTTATTATATAACTTAAATTAATGATAATAATTATTATTATTATTCAGTTTTGACAACATCTCACAAGCGGAGTATGAGGCCATGGTGCTTGATGAATGTGACGTCATTTGTTCGACGAATGTGAATTATTGGGACATACAAAATTCTGGAGATCAAGTATGATTCCCAACGTGACATTCTTTGCCTTATGGAATGTTTCACTTTTGAAAAAAATATTAACAAGAATACCGACAGACGTTGCGACCGCTGACATCTAGTGAGTCAAGTATCAATAGGTTTGTATTACTGGCAGAACATGGTTGTCATATTTTAAAAAAAAATCCGTTACTGAAGATGTTTCAAAGGTCGGCATTTGTCTGATCTATGCGTGTATCTTAGAAAAATAAACCCAACAGAGCCCTAACGTTGAACTATAGCTCAAAATGCAAACAATCTGGCTACAATAACTTGCAGAAGAACTGTTTTGAAAATCTTGATCTTCAAAACATTGAGATGGCGGCTAGAGGTCAATTGTTTAGAGGCGCACCAAAAAAAAACAAGATTTTTAAAGAAAACATTACATAAAGAGTAAAATTTCTAATACACCCATTCAAACGAGCAGTCAACGTGTACAATGGCGCCAATCGGCTAATGTTTAGAGAGTCGCCAAAAACATTTAAAAAATTTTTAAGGAATAATGTCAACATTGCGAAAAAGGAAGCATTTTGAAAATGCTAACAACAAAAACATAAAATTGCCATTTGGCCCATTATTGGTAATTTTCAGAAGTCAACAATCCAATAAATATTGCACAAAACTTGAAAGGAATCAAAATTCAGGAAGCATTTAAAAAGTGGCTAGGATGCCCCTACTGATGTTATAAGACCAACCCGACGAGACGAAGTCGACTGCTCTGAAGATGGGATGTGATAAAACAATCTTGGTGGTTCCGGACAATTATCCGATTTTTATCAACTTACCCGACAGCCGGCAGGTCGGCTGAAGGAATGTTGATCGGATCAATCACCTGCAGTAAGAATAGTGCAATGATTCAATCAACCATCTAATGCGAATCGATTTCCTTTTGATCATGACAACTAGGAAATCGCATGAGCAGCGATAAGAGCTTTTTCTCTTTCTACAATGGTAAGGGTCATTTGTACATGGGCAACATACTCCGAGAACACAGGGATGCGCGGGTTTAGAGTGGTATTTTCTGTCGAAGCTTTTTCGTTTGGTTCTTTGTACCACAGCCTTTGTACTCCTCTCGTGCCCTCAGCTTAGCATATGTACTCTTCGGAGGTCCTTGGCACAACCTCTTTGCTCACCTCTTAACACCTCTCATCTCTTAACACCACATGTATCCACCTGGTACCCGAGGCACGGCATACGTAATCAACTGGGACCCCTCTGCCTACCCTATGTACTCACCTGTTGCCCTTGGCACAGCCTATGTACCCTTGGGTACTCTGGGCACAGCCTATGTACTCACCGGGAACCCTCGGCACAGATTATGTACTCACCCGGTGTCCTTGGCTTAGCCTATGCATTTATCGGGTGTCCTCGGCACAGCTCAAGTACTCAACAGGTGCTCCTCTGGTATCCCTAAACAGCCTATATTCTCAACGGGTCACCGGAAACTTTCATCTCAGCCTAGATACTCACCTGGTGGTCTCGACTTGACTTATGAACTCGCTGGTAACCCTCGGCACAGCCTATGCACTCACCGGTTACTCTCAAAACAGTCTGTACTTCATCGGCAGCACTCGGCACAGCCTATGTGATCACAGGTTGACCTCGGCATAGCCTGTGTAGTCAAGAGGCACAGTATAGAGATTCACCGGCAGCCCTAGACTAGACCTATGTACTCACCGGGAACTATCGGCACAGCCTATGTGCACACCGGCAAAATCGACACAACTAATGTACTAACCTGGAACCCTCGGCACAGCCTATATACTAAATGTTCTCTGGTTACATCCTATGTTCTCACCAGTAGCCTTCAGCACAGCCTATGTGGTCCCAGGTTGCACTCGGCACAACATATGCACTCAACGGGTGCGCTCGGCACAACCCAAATACTCGGCACAGCTTATATACTCCACAGAAGCCCTCGGCAGAGCCTATGCACCCACCGGGTAGCTCTAGGTACAGCCGTTGTTATCACTTGGAGCTCTCGGCACAGCCCATGTACTCACGGTTGCCCTCAACACAGTCTACATGGTCACAGGCTGCCCTCGACACAGACTGTGTACTCATTTGGAGCGTTCGGGACAGCCTATTTACTCAGCAAATACCCTACCTAAAGCCCATGTACTCGTCCGGAACCCTATGCACAGCCTAAGTACTCATAGGTTGCCCTCGGCACAATCTACATATTCATCTAGAACCCCTGGCATATTCATTTGCTCACCTAGTAACTCTTAACAGTATATACTCTCTGATTGCCCTTAAAACAACCTATGTGCTCACCTGGCATGTCTTAACAACCCATGTACTTACCGGGTGTGCTCGGCAGTTTATTTGCTCACGGACAACCCTCAGCACAGCCTAGATCCTCCTCTTGCCCTCAGCTAGGCCTGTGTATTGACCTGGAACTTCGGCAAGGCTTATGGACTCATAGGCACCCTTCACACAGCCCATGCGAACTGTTGGCACAGCCTATGTACTCACCAGGAGCCCTCGGCACAGTCTAATTACTCATCATTAGCCCTCGGCGCAGCCCATGTACTTGCCAGGAGCTCTTGGCACAGCCCAATTACTCATCGGTAACCCTCGGCGCAGCCCATGTACTTACCAGGAGCTCTTGGCACAGCCTAAGTACTGACCGGGTACCCTCAGTACAGCCAATGTACTCAACGGCAGCTCAGAGCACAGTCTGTGTACTCACCTGGTTCCTTGGAAGTGCCTCTGTACCCACCGGTCGTATTGGGCATGAGGCCGGAGTTCCTGAAACACTGTCATGGCCGCCGCTTGCTCGGCCTGTCTCTTTGTTTTGTAGCAGTCAGTAGTATGAAAACAAGAGTTCCAGGTCACTTTATGACGTCATACTGTCTGGAAGTGACGTCATCATGTCTGGACCGGAAGTGTTGTCTGGAGCGGAAGTGGTGTCTGGAGCGGAAGTGTTGTCTGGAGCGGAAGTGTTGTCTGGAGCGGAAGTGACGATAAGCGTTAGGATAGGCGCGGCCATCCATGAGGTTATAATGACGTCATGATGAGGTCATACTGTCTGGAGCGAAAGTCTGGAGCGAAAGTCTGGAGCGAAAGTCTGGAGCGAAAGTCTGGAGCGAAAGTCTGGAGCGAAAGTTGTTTGATAGTGTTGGCCGAGTCAATCCTCATGAAGCCAACGCACTCCACCTGTCAATCAGTGTAACCATGGCAACAGACCCTAAAAAGTGATGACCTCCCCCCTCGAAATTATGATTTTGGCATATTAATTCGTTTCAGACGATTCTGAACATTTTTCATTTTTTGAGTCGACCGACCCCCCCCCCCCCGGGACATACTATGTACCGACCGACCCCCCCCAGGACATACTATGTACCGACCCCCCCCAGGACATACTATGTACCGACCCCCCCCCAGGACATACTATGTACCGACCCCCCCCCCCCCCCAGGACATACTATGTACCGACCCCCCCCCCCCCCAGGCGAGCAACATTCTGTCAAGTCAGCTTCAGTTCCATCAGAGGGGTATATAAGGGATGAGCATACAGCAGTGACAGTCATTTCGGTGAGTGGAGCAAGGAAGTACAAGTTGTAGAACTACAATTGGATCACATCAGATCAAGGGATGGCATCCAGTGACAACTATTTCGGTAAGTGTTTATTGAAACTTTATAAATAAAAAGTGAACTTTGTAAACAAACTTTAGTTATTTGCATAATTGAAACTTTGTAAACAAACTTTGTAAACAAACTGTGTAAACAAACTTTATAAACAAACTTTATAAACAAAATTTGTAAACAAACTTTGTAAACAAACTTTATAAACAAAATTTGTAAACAAAATTTGTAAACAAACTTTATAAACAAACTTGGTTACGCCTTAGTTACCTTAGTTACACCTTAGTTACGCCTTAGTTACACCTTGGTTACCTTAGTTACCGTGGTTACGCCTTAGTTATCTTAGTTGCACCTTAGTTACGCCTTAGTTACCTTAGTTGCACCTTGGTTACGCCTAAGTTACCTTAGTTACGCCTTGGTTACGCCTTAGTTACCTTAGTTACACCTTAGTTACGCCTTAGTTACCTTAGTTACACCTTAGTTACACCTTAGTTACCGTGGTTACACCTTGGTTACGCCTTAGTTACCTTAGTTACACCTTAGTTACGCCTTAGTTACACCTTGGTTACCTTAGTTACACCTTAGTTACCGTGGTTACACCTTGGTTACGCCTTAGTTATCTTAGTTGCACCTTAGTTACGCCTTAGTTACCTTAGTTGCACCTTGGTTACGCCTTAGTTACCTTAGTTACGCCTTGGTTACGCCTTATTTACCTTAGTTACACCTTAGTTACGCCTTAGTTACCTTAGTTACACCTTAGTTACGCCTTAGTTACACCTTGGTTACCTTAGTTACGCCTTGGTTACCGTGGTTACACCTTAGTTACGCCTTAGTTACCTTAGTTACACCTTAGTTACGATTTAGTTACCTTAGTTACGCCTTGGTTACGCCTTAGTTACCTTAGTTAAGCCTTAGTTACGCCTTGGTTACAGTGGTTACACCTTAGTTACCTTAGTTACACCTTAGTTACGCCTTAGTTACACCTTGGTTACCTTAGTTACACCTTAGTTACCGTGGTTACCGTGGTTACGCCTTAGTTACCTTAGTTGCACCTTGGTTACGCCTTAGTTACCTTAGTTACACCTTAGTTACGATTTAGTTACCTTAGTTACGCCTTGGTTACGCCTTAGTTACCTTAGTTATTTCTTAGTTACGCCTTAGTTACCTTAGTTACACCTTAGTTACGCCTTAGTTACGCCTTGGTTACGCCTTAGTTACCTTAGTTGCACCTTGGTTACGCCTTAGTTACCTTAGTTACCTAAGTTACACCTTAGTTACACCTTAGTTGCGCCTTAGTTACCTTACCTACGCAAAAAAAAAATGAGATAACGGGGGGAGGGTCCTCGTAGTCGGGATATTCGGCTATACTCTCGAGAGGGGAGGGTGGTCTGACGTTAACTGGCCTCGTTTTCGATCGGCCTCGTTTTCGAAAAGCCGTTATTTCAAATCCCCCAATCACGTTTCGTTTTCGAAAAGCCGTTATTTCAAATCCCCCCCCCCCCCCTCGAAATTGTGATTTTTGCATATTTATCCGTTTGAGACGATTCTGAACTCAGCAGTACAACTGTAAGTGAGACATTCATATACATAAGTAAAATTCTGCTGAGTCAGCAATTTTTGAACAAAGTTACACACCATATTTTGATTACATGGAAGTAGTATAAAAGCATGAGTGAAACATGTCAACTAGTCAACTAGTAATACATTGTGTGACGAGAAAAGGCTTCACAATGTCAGCATTACTTCTTGACAGATGTATGACTATGGACGACGTCTTCAAAGTGAATTATACTAACTATGTGTTTTCAAAGCTTCCTACTTTTGAATGGGATTGGATGCAGCAAGTGAAGAATTTACATCTGCATTGGGAAGCTGTCGGAAAGACTATTCCAAGTGATTTCATCGACTCGTTTCTGCGTGACTGTGAAGATCTACATATACTATCAACTTATAACATTGATTTAACATTTATCATATCAACTTACGACATTGATTCAGCATTTATCAACGCGAATACAATTTGGGCAGAGGAGCTCATGTTAGTTGTAGCTGCAAGAATCATTTTACTTTATGATGATGATGTTCCATTGACGACGAATGTATCAGACCTTGTTCGATTCAACCATGGACGAGTTGAAGTGAATTCAAACGTTTGCAAGAAGTTTGAAAAGCTTGACTCAGCAACCAGTTGGGTATAAAAGGGAGTGAACTCAGCAGAGTGAAGTCATTTCTCAGCATACAGTTGGAGGGAGTGGATCATCAATACATTGTTGCAGCCATGGAGAACAAGACAAGCAACGCAGCGCAGCGTAGCGCAGCAGCGCAGCGCAGCAGCAGCTTTAAAATTAGTGCAAACTTAACCATTACTGTGGAGCATGGAGAATATGGGCCATTTCTACGCATCACACGTGGAGAGAGATGGTGTGC
Organism: Protula sp. h YS-2021; assembly: GCA_949752745.1. Lineage (NCBI taxonomy): Eukaryota > Metazoa > Annelida > Polychaeta > Sabellida > Serpulidae > Protula > Protula sp. h YS-2021. The sequence continues at coordinate 71,833,813 of OX457030.1, forward strand.
TTATTCACCATCTTTGTGGAAGATTGTGTGCCAGAGCTTGAAAAATTTACGAGACATTGGCTTCAAACTATACTTAACGCAAACGAAGTGGCTTGAAGTCATTTCATACTTGGATATGCGTTATGTGAGTTTTGTGCGCACGTCACGGTTTGAAGGGAAAGAATACACACATCACATCAACATGAATGATGGTGAATGGGAGACACTGCTTCAGGAGATGGACAACATCAACTCAGCCCTATCACCATGTGAGGAATGTCATGACAAGAAAACAATCATCAAGCTGCAAAAGGATGGTCGGATGAAGGTGTCAAAGCTATCCAAGAAAAGGCTGACTGAAGTTCAGTTGGAGAACATGAACGTGCAAAATCAACTTGGACTTACCTGTGACTATTGCGGTGCTTGTGGATATGTGGAAGATTATCATTGCCACTGCCACATGTATAATTGCAAGTTGTGTGAACCAAACAACTTCTGCGGCAAGTGTGGAGTACTTAAAGTCAGTGAAGCAAAGTAAAAAGCTCACAAGACACACTGAATCAAGATGGATGCATGTTTTAAAAATGCTTATACTGACTTGATGATTGCTAAACTTGCTTGCTATGGCACTCCAGACTATCAACTTTATCATTTGGATGCTTTTTGGGATGTTGTACATCATAGTCTTGATGTGATTGAACTGCATTCAAGATTTCTTGGAGAATGTCATAAAATTGGAATAGAAGAAGATCCTGACTTTGACTTTGATTCTGCACTTTATTCTGCTCGCACTGATGTGGAAGTATATTTCACCGTAGTTGACTATTTGAGAGATTGTTGTGAACTACAAGAAGAAGAAGAGGAAACCGAGCAGCTTTATCAGGTAAGTTATAAAAACCTTTTAAACATGTTTATGACAACATAGTGAATTGATAACAATGTTTTTCTTACTAGCAAATTTAGTTTTATGTGAGTGGTTTCAACGTAAACAAAGAAAGAACATGATAGAAGAGGCAGCAACTATATTAAAAGATATTTTATTACAGGAAGAAACCGACATGTCAGAATAAAACAACAGAAACAAAGTCAACATGGAGAATCTTGTACTATTCAGCGGTCATAAGGACGTTCTTTCAAACATGTTTCCAACACGACTTGAAAAGTATGGACATGTGTTCAACTCAAGTGAAGCGTTGTATCAATATGAGAAAGCAGTGTTTCATCACCGTCAAGATATTGCTTCAGCCATTGTGTCATCCAGAAATGGATATGAAGCAAAACGTATTGCTAAAGTGATAAAGCCATGTCCGTTATGGCATACAGTGAAGAGAAGCAAAATGCAAGATGTTTTACAAGTCAAATGGAATCAGTGTGTATTGTTTCGCAACAAGTTGAAAGAATGTAAAGACAAAACTTTAGTTGAAGCAACGTATGATCATTGGTGGGGAGCTGGTGTGAAACAAGTGTGATCTGGATATCCTGGTCAGAATATTATGGGAAAGTTGTTAGAACTGTTGTGTGAGACTTGATGTGCAGACGTGTGAACATGGAGAAGTGTGTTAAGTGAACAGCAACTGGAAAAAAAAAAAAACTTGCTGAACTTGACAGACTTGTATTGCCGGAGCAGCATAACCTGACAGGCTTGTGCAACATTGCCGGAGCAGCATAACTTGCTAAACCTGACAGACTTGTGCTGCAAGACTCACAAGACTGCATAATGGCGGACATGACACTGAGACAATATATTGTGCAAAAAGCTTATTGTCAAGAAATGTTATCCGCTGTAAAAAAGTTTGCCTATTTAGTCTGTCCTGCTTGTCAACATGAAGAGTGTTCAGAACATACTTGTCATACTGCATGTGTTTATACATATTGGAATGAAGCTAAATATTACATTCATTTAGATAAAGTGTTAGATAATGCAAATCAACGTTGTGAGAAATATGGTGTAGATGCTATTACATTGGATGAACTCAGTCATTGGTTAATGTTCATTGAAGACCAATGGTCTCCAGTGATTCATACCATTGTATCCATACTTGATTTGTAAAAAACTTGTTAGTTAAGTTATAAATGCATGTTAGTTAAGTGATGTTGGTTGAGTTATAAAATAAAAGCTGTTCTGTTGAGAAGGTGGTTTTCATTCGGTGTGACCATGTCGACGTGGAAAGACTACTTGACCAATATTTACTTCAAACCTGGACAGCCTGGAGCATTTGCTGGTCCTTACAAACTGTATCACATCTTACGAAAACATAATCAACCAGTCACACATTCACAAGTGAAGAAATGGCTACAGGATCAAGATGCTTTCAGTTTACTACAACCTGTCAAATACAGGTTCAAAAGACAACGTGTGATTACACGTGGCATTGATGATATGTGGGATATTGATTTGGCTGATATGGGAAACATAGCTCCCTATAATGATGACATACGCTTTTTACTCATTGTCATTGATGTGTTTTCCAAATATGTCTGGGTACAGCCAATACCTAATAAATCACATACCAGCGTCATACAAGCTTTCCAAAAGATTTTTCATGACACACGACGAAGACCGCGAACTCTAAGGTCTGATAAAGGAACAGAATTTAAAAACAGATGGGTTAAAGCATTTTTGAAGAAAGAAGGCATTCATGCTTATACCACAAAGAATGAAACCAAAGCCAACTTTGCTGAAAGAGTCATTCGTACTCTGAAGGGAATGATGTATCGGTATTTTCTACATAATCAAACTTACCGTTACTTAGACATTCATCCAGACTTGGTGTACAATTACAACCATAGACCTCATGGTTCTCTTCCTAATAAATATGCTCCAGCCGAGATTCGTAAAGACAACGAATCAAAAGTGTGGAAGTATATGTATGTTGACAAACTGAAATTGAAACCGAAGAGGAAGAAGAAGTATAAATTTAACATTGGCGATCATGTTCGCATTTCCCACATTAAATATGTGTTTCAACGCGATTATCACATCAAATGGACGCAAGAAGTCTTCATTGTCACACATCGTTGTAAGAAGCAAGGAATACATTTGTATCGTGTGAAAGACTTTTTAGACGAAGATATTGATGGCCATTTCTATGAAGAAGAACTGCAGAAAGTGACCAAAGATATTGAATCTATTTATAGAATTGAAAAAGTCTTGAAAACACGTAAAAGACGAGGAGGTGTGAAAGAATTATTTGTCAAGTGGTTAGGTTGGCCAAACAAGTTTAACAGTTGGGTGAAAGAAACAGACATTCAACAATGAAGCATCCATTTACATGTTTGGTCTCTGGACCTACAGGCAGTGGCAAAACGTCTCTGGTGAAGGAAATTCTAGAACAAAAATTGATTCAACCCTCTCCGAAAAACATTTTATGGCTTTATGCAGCAGATCAGCCTTTGTACAAGGGAATGAAAGGCGTGGAATTTTACCAAGGCATTCCAGATGACATTGAAGAGCGTTTTAACCCGAAGAAACCAAACTTACTTATCATTGATGACTTAATGACGAAATGTCATAGTGATGAGCGTATGACACGTCTCTTTAGTGTTAGCAGCAGTCATCAAAATCTAAGCATTATTTTTATTGTGCATAATTTATTCCATCATGGGAAAGAGATGCGAAATATTAGTTTGAATACACATTATATCATTCTGTTTAAAAATCCGAGAGACAGTCAACAAATTAGTACATTGGCGCGGCAAATGTATCCTGGAAGATCTCAATTTCTCATAGAAGCCTATCAAGATGCTACTAGCAAACCTCATGGTTATTTATTCATTGATTTAAAACCAAAGACAAATGATCAACTACGTATTCGTACAGGCATTTTACCAAAAGATACACATTATGTCTATATTGATAAAGCAGTGTATGAACAAGAACCAACTCATTTGACCATTCGCAGTCAAGATGTCTAAACGTATTCGAGCGAACCAGCCGTTTCTTCATTTGCTTGCACGCAGTGGGCCTAAACGACGTAAATCCTTGCTACAGCAAGCTACAAAGGAGGAATTAACAAGCTTGTTTGAAATTTGTTTGAATATATTGCAAGGACATTTACCCTTAAGCTCAAAACGGTTTAAGGAATTTAAACGTGAACGTCATACGCTTCGTACTCTAGCAGATAAGAAGATATCCCTTCGACGAAAAAAGAAGTTGATTAATCAGAAAGGAGGATTCATTGGAGTGATTGCTAGATTGGCATTGCCCTTGTTAGCCAAACTACTGCTAAAATGAAACATACGATGAAAATGGTCCTCATTCCTGAATATGAATATAAAATGTTGCTAGAAAAGAAAAATGATATCAAAACGAAAGTGAATAAACTTTTACGTGGGAAACGAACACGTGAAAAGGCTATAGAAATGTCTCAACTTCTTGGTCGTCATTTACGAACAAGTCAGTCTAGGCAGCAAAAGCCCTCATCATCATCACCACCTGAAAAGCCAGAAAAGCTAGTGTTAAGTCATTTTCAACCTATCTATCATGGAAAAGTAACACAACTTTTAGCCGAACTGAAGAAACATGGTGTTAAATGGACAGAGAAGAATGAACTTGTGTTGAAAACGGGCGATATTATAGCAAATTCCAACATGGTTGATTTGATGAAAGAAGCATTGGTGGCGACAAGAAGAAAAGAACGAGTCAAACCACATGGCTGGCATCCGTTTATCCAGGAAATTGTAGATGCGAATATTCCAAAAACAATGTTTAGTAAAAAGACCACTCGTGACGACATTACAACAGAAATGAAACAACGTCAACAAAGACAGTTTCCTGAAGGATGGGAAAATTTTTAACATGGCTGAAAGAGCTATGTTGTTGTTGCCAAGAAGATAAACCAACTATTCCTGTAAAAATAAGATGTACAAGCGCGTGTTGTGAAGGAGAAATAAAAGACCATGTGAATGAGGATGAGATTTGGCATACTTGGTCGAATGGCGCGCGCTATCGTGAAGTATATAGACAACGTCAACGCACCTATACCATTTAGTTCCCGTCCATCATGGAGTCGACAAGCTTTTACATCACTTTGCCTAGCAATGCGAGTATGACCTATTATCCCAACAACAAGGCTTCAAATTATCAAATTCGTATGCCTCGAACCATCTATCTGAATGGAAAATATGAAGTGGCTTTAGCTGAAATTCAATATCCACATACATGGACAACGATGAGACAGGGCATGGACTACTCTATTCAGTATCGACAACAACTATTCGATGATCCTATTCTTAGCACTCTCGATATTCCTTATGGGTACTATAGAACCATACAAGAACTATGTGAGGCAGTCAATGAAGAAGCGACTAATGCTCTGAAACTTACAGAAGCTATTCGGCTAAAGTATGATAAGATTAGACGACGTGTGTTTCTATTTCTCGATTATGGTTATGAAGTGTCCTTTTCCGCTGGATTAGCTGAGATTTTAGGATTTATCCCAGATCAATGGTATACTGAAACATGTACAGCTGACCATAAAGCGGATGTGAAACAGGGGTTTTATACACTGTATGTGTATTGTAGCATTTGTGAACCACAAGTTGTTGGTGATTATTATGTTCCGTTACTACGTTCTGTTGGCATACAAGGCCATGATGGAGATATTATCATGAAAACGTATGGCGAACCGCATTATGTTCCTGTAAACACATCCAAATTTGACATGATAGAAATGAATATTAAGGACGACACAGGCCATAATGTTCCATTTCAAACTGGAAAGGTGATCTGTAAACTTCATTTTCGACCAAAAGCAATATGAAAGCTTATACACACGATCCGTCCGCATATCGCAACCATTTTCTTCGTCAAGTGGGCGGGGAATTACCAGGATTCAAAGGAGCGCGAATCCAATATGGCGATGGTATTGGTTCAATACTGGGATCATTGGCTCGCAAAGCTATTCCATTACTTAAGGCTGGGGCTAAGATCGTTTCGCCACATCTTAAGAAGGCTGCAAAGAATGTCGCGAAAGATGTGACGGGCCGAGTAGCAGAACGTGTGTTTGGAGAACAAAAGCGTGTGCAACCGACGAAACGTGCCAGAAGACGAAAAACAGCCAGACGGATAACATCAAAATATCGCAAAGATATTTTTTAAAGACAAGAAAAAAAAATGTCTCTCATTCATAATCATTCGTGTGAATGTAGTCTTTCTCCATTGGAATGGTTTCACGTACCACCAACGCAAACTGCTGTAGAGAAAAGTTATAATGTTGACTATCAACCACTTACAAGCATTAGAGAAGGCGCTCCAATAGAATTCTACATTCCTGCGAGTACAGAAGAATATCTAGATTTAAAGAACAGGAAACTTCATATTGTATGTCGCATTCTAAAGGCTGATGGAACAGAGTGTGGCGCAGATGATAATGTCTCTTGCATCAATGATGTGTTTAATGGGTTATGGTCTAATATTGAATTGTTTCTGAATGATCGTTTGGTTTCGCATAGCAACAATACTCATGGTTATACCAGCATTATCTCTCATCTCATCCATGATTCGGAAGAAAGTCTGCATTCTGAGCGCTCTATGCGTCTCATGTACAAGGATACTGCTGGGTCAATGAATAGTCATGAGGTGAAAAGACCTAATCATGAACAATATGTATCCGGGTTTCATGTCAATGCCGACGGCGGTGACTTGGCTGAGCAAGGCAATAATGGCTTACATCATCGTTATTTACATACTCGTCTTAGCCGTGATGTTATGCTTACTGGTGGTTTAAGGATAGATTTGTTTGAGCAGGATCGTTATCTTCCGAATGGCATCAGTTTGAAATTGCGTTTCCATAGACAAAAAGATGACTATGTATTGATGGCTGCAAATAATACCTATAAGGTAGAAGTGAAAGAGGCATTTTTAACCATTCGCAAAGTGAGGGTGAGTCCAGGTATTCAGTTAGGACATACAGATGCATTGATGAAAAGTCCTGCCAAGATCATCATCACTAGAAAAGAATGTAAAGTCTTGGCAATTCCAGCAGGATTTCAGTCTTTTGTGAAAGATAACATCTTTTTGGGTCAATTACCAAATCGTATTGTCATTGGTCTGGTTCATAATGAAGCTTTTGGTGGATCAGTATTGAGGAATCCATACAATTTTGATCATTTTAATCTGGACTATATGCAACTGTACACGGATGGTGAACCAGTTCTATCCAAACCTCTCAAGCTTGACATTACACAGAACAAATACCTGGACGCTTTTGAAACGCTTTACAAATCGTTTGATCGGTTGAATGGTGAGAAAAGTTCCATTATAAAACGGGAAGATTGGCCTAGAGGTTATGCTTTATTTTCGTTTGACTTAACACCGGATTATGATGGTGATGATCATTTCCCCCTGATCAAGCATGGGAATTTGCGGCTAGAAATGAACTTTGCTACGGCTTTGCAACCTACCATCAATGTCATTGTCTATGCTGAATTTGACAACATTATTGAGATCAGTGCCAATCGCAGCATCCAATTCGACTACCAGTCATGAACACGAAGCAGATTGATGCCATATTGAGTCATGATGTCATGACCAAAGACTTATTTCAAGGCGTGTTTGCCATGGACCAGTTACCGTCTTTACAACACGGTGCCTATGTGATCAACACAGACGATCAAGATGAACCAGGAGAACATTGGGTGGCAGTGTATTATGATAAAGACCCTGTGGAATATTTTGACTCTTATGGACTGTTCCCTCTCGATGATCGTTTAGACATGTTTTTAAGAAATGACTATATGTATAATTCTATCTCATTACAAACGCCAATATCATCGTCATGTGGTTTTTATTGTGTATATTATATATTACATAGAGCTCGAGGTCAGAGTATGTTTGATATTGTGAATATATTAAAAAGAAAGGATGGTGATTTTATTGTAAAGGATTTTGTATATAGACATTATAAACCATTGTTTTATTAATGTTGTTGTTGTTGTTATATTAGTTAAGTTGTAGTTAAGTTGTTGTTATATTAGTTAAGTTGTTGTTATATTAGTTAAGTTGTTGTTGTTAAATAAAACAAACCAAGTTTTCAAACAACTGTCTTGTTTATTGTGTTCTATTTACAAAGTTTACAAACACTATTTACAAACTCTTAACTACAAACGCTATTTACACTATTTACAAATTCTTAACTACAAATTCTATTTACACTATTTACAAACTTTTATTTACACTATTTACAAACTTTTATTTACACTATTTACAAAGTTATCAAACACTATTTACAAACTCTTAACTACAAAGTCTATTTACAAAGTTTACAAAGTCTATTTACAATCACATTCATTTTTCAATACATTCATCAATGCATGCCATTCATTAGAATCTAAATTGATATAGGTATCATAGACATTACATCCGTGTTTGTAAATGCTATGAAAGCTCACATAACACACATCACCAAACTTTATCACTTTCACAGTTACATGTTCAGACAGTTTCAGTTCATATCCTTCTTCTAAGTCTATCACGCGCATAGGTTGTGGCAGCTCAATGGATTTGGTACCCCGCATAAGTTGTATTCCATGCTCTTTGAATTCAAGCGTCAGGTTCTTTCCAATCCAATGCTTGCAACAGCGCGTTCCATTCCACGGTGCTGAGGGTGATGATGTCGCAGTCTTCTGTAAGCTCGTCATATTGGCGAAATTGTACAAACACGTCTAGACCGTTCTCAGTCACACGCACTTCTAATTCATTTGAGACTGCTAGGAGAAAGCCGGGTATTCTCAACTTGTCTAGATGATCCTTCAACACGGATTGGTCATCAAGCGATAGGACGAGATACTGTCCAAAATGTCGTAGCACAATATCATCACATAAGTTTCTCATGTATGAGAATCCATATGTTATGGGTTCATAATCCAACACATAGTCTTCCATCTCGTCCATGTATTTTATACTCGGATGATGTCGAACAGTGGATGCTGTATCGCTTCTAGGAATCGTAAGATTGCGCGCCAGTTCTTGATATCAAAGAAGATCAACTGTGCATAGGGTGTGTCTGGCACAACTCCCTTATAATCCTTTGGATAATCCTGTAAAAGATTTCTACAGAATGTCACACGTATCTTAGAATCATATTCAGCCACCGTCACTTCCAGTTTATTTTCAAGTCTGCGTTTAAACCCAGGTTCAAGCGGTATGTTTTTAAAGTCTTTCCACACTTCAGGTTTAAACCGATAAGCAGAACATCTCTGAGAACCCATCATCACTTCATTCTTCTCATTGACAGTAAGGTAAACACCATTGTTCAACATGAGTGCATTCATGATTGTTACCTTGTTATGACTTGTCGTCTTGTCTGCGAAGCCTTTTATCCACTTCTTTCACCTGCTTCTTCAGCATTTTCCATTCAGGTATTGTCAGCAAAATTCCCTTTTTCGTTGGACGGTTTTTTCCAGTCCCCTCATCTCTGAGGTATTTGCGAATGTTTATCACACCTTCATTACTTTGTTTCATAATCTTGATATACTTTCCATTGCCTAGAGAAAGCATTCCATCCCACGACTATGGTGTTGGTGCCGTCGCCGTCGCCGTCTCCACTTTTAATTTCTTGATGGTAGTATCAGGATGTTTCACATTCATGTCTTTCACTGTATCAGCAAGAGTATCCATATCCGTTGTTGCAGATCTTTTCATGTTGACGCTTCAGTGTTCACACCTCAACTGACTCTAAAGTTGAAGTGTCTCCCCCTTATATACTGTAATGCCCATGCGCCAAAGTGGAATAGCCATCACTCATCACATATCGCTTGTCATCAAAGGGAGAGAGAGCCACTTTCCTCAACTTCTCCGAGAAAATCTGGTGGTCATGACTTCGTATGATGTGCCCTGTAGTCATCGTTTGCGTTTGGTTGAACAAACTGTCTCTATACTGCTGATGTTTCATCCGTCTTTGACACGCGCGAGTGATGCCTTTGGCCGTACGTTTTTCTTTCCCACCATATATCATACTATACATTTTCGGTCGAAGTCCAACAAACTCTTCAATGGGAATGCCCGCCGTCTCATCTTTCATTTTCCCAAGCACTTTCTTGTTCACGTTGGAATGTAGGAAATGATCTGGGGGATAGTCACTTGTGTCGAACAAGTCAGCATCTTGCTGCATGTCTTTGTAGATATCTTCCGTTTCTATGTCATAACATAGACTGTCGGTGTCGCTGAACAACAGCTTGGCGTCGGGATACTTGGTCATGATGTAGTTGTAATGAAAGTGGAACATGAGCACCTTGCTGAGGTCGAGAATGGTGAAACCAACTTGAATGGGTTTATCCAGAAGCAGATCCACTTTGCGCAAATGTACCGCGGTCAAATCTTCGTTGAAAATTCTAAATTTGTGGAAGGAAGGTTTGGCCACAAGTTTCTTAAACCGCTTTTCCTGGTGAACAAGTTCCACATTGATGCGTTTTCTTACATTTTCCATGGTTTTGCCAAACACAGAGTTGTTCATCAGTTTGAAAAAGTCTTTCTCAAACGGGTTCTTGGCCAACTTTCTCTTTTCCGTGTTCAAGGAGATGTATTTTGCCAACCATTTGCTCTGTGCAAACATGATGGCACGATGCACCTTCGTGACTTTCAATCCCAGTGAGACATATTGCTGTAAATTTCTATAATGAAGCACATATTTCTTCTTGTCGCACAAGTTGGGAATGAGCTTTTCACTAGGTTTACATTTCATGTTTAGATCTTTCCGCAGCTTCTGACTATGTTTTGACAATTCTCCCACTTTGACACATTTCCGTTCTGGAGCCACTGGGTAGTGATTATGACGATCATGAATTGAATATGGGTATTCCAAATCCACTTCTAAAATGTACCCAATCTCGTCATCTTCATCCACAGCCATAAAGTCAATGGATTCTGGCTCGCTCACCCACATAAATCCACTTTGTGGCATGCTTTGTGACATGGCCCAGCCATACAAGTTGTTTGCATCCAGGTACGTCAAGTAATTGGTGGGTTTCCTGGGATTGTAATCTGGTACGTAGGGGTTATTTGCTTTCGCATACTTGTGTGTGATGACAGATATTCCTCCACGTAGACCTTGTTCAACCATTTGATACATGTCAATGTCGTTGATCAATTCCAATTTCACCTTTGTCGCTTTTAACATGGCATCCCACGACAGTCCTGGCGCTGTATAGTAGTGAGCAGGATCTAATTCATACGTGTTGAGACATACGTGACGAAAGTTTTCAAACACGTCAGCCAGCAGCAACACATCTGATTTCAGGTATAGGTCATGGTATTCGCCAAATGTAGTACAGTGGAATGTTTCCCACACCTTCTGCGCATGCGCATAATCTTCATCGCTAATGTCTTCTTCACTGAGCAGACTGTAAAACTTGTCCTTGGACGGCAGTTGTGTTTCAGCAAACTTGGATGGCTCATCCACGTAATCGTAGGGGTACACTCCCTTTCTCAACAGTAACTCTTGTTGGTCACTATCGTGAATGTGTGACGTCATGTGATAAAAGTTGTCTTTCCCTTCTGCTGCCAGGTTGGAGACCAACTTCTGTAGAGAAGTACTCATGAACTGATAACTGTCCGTAAATTTCAGATTGCTCATGGTGAATGCAATATATTTCTCAACGGTGTTGGGAATGACTGTAATGGTTTCGTTTTTGAACTTTCCAATTTCTTCCATGATCAAATGGCTGTCATAGCCTCGTAAATTGTGGAAAAACACAGGAATGATGAAAGAATCTTCAACATCCTGCTTATCCTTTCGAAATCGAAATTGTAAATTGCATTCATTATGTGCAGCTCCGCGGTATTTACCATTGATATGGTCATGATCTCTCACATGATCTGCTCCTAGAGGCTCATGACAAATGTAGCAATCTGTCGCGTTCTTATAATCCTCTTCATCTTCATGAGTCATCACCATTTTCTTTGGCTGTAGCAAGCCATGCACAATACGATCACGCTCATTCACCATATGGTCTAAAAAGACTTTCACAGCATTATCTCCTCGATATACGACTGGCGCACGTGTATCATACTGGCTCACAACCACATAGGCAAAGCTGTTTGGACGATGATGCTGATACTTGTCTCCTTCATGCTTTTTCGTGAAACATTCAAAGTCTGCATAAATGACAAACGGCGCTCGCTGTTGTTTGGCTACATTCTTGAACTTGATGAAGGGTTCCTTGGGAAATTATAAACGTTGTGCGCCATGCTTGCCACACACTTCACGATGCTTGTCTAACAGATCTTGCCGCATAAACCCGTGAAGACAGTTGAAACAATAAAACATTTCTCCATTATATTTGGTACGATAAGCCATCAGTCTGCTGAAATTCTTGATGAGGCAGTAATGTCTTGTCTTGTCATTGCTAATCAAAAGCAAGTTGATTTCTCTGGCGCTGTTGGCGCTGGTGTTTCGACTCAGTTGTATGGGAACAACGACATCATGTTCATATCCAAACACGTTAATGGACACACCATTCTCCTTTTCAAACTTTGGAATGTCTGTAATCGGTGTTGGAAATGTCATGCCTTCCACTTTCAATTCGTTCTCAAATGGTGTGTAATGACTCACGCGGCAAGGACTGTTTGTTGAAGGGTGAAGGTGAGCCAATACAGACCATAAGAAACATTTGTTGTCTTTATTCTGAATGTTTAACACACCTCCTGTATTCTTTACTTTCTTCGGTAGTGGGATAAAACTGCTCGCTTCCAGTGGCGCTGACGTAGCTGTATGCACTTCAATGTACAGGATGTTATCCAACACCCAGCCAGAGCCTTGTCGCTCATGTTCATCAAACCTGGTAAACAATTCTTTATAGGCTTCTGGTAAGTCCTTCTCAATATCTGTTGGATTGTATGCTGCATATGTTGGACTACTGATGAAGGCATTATCCACCTGTTCTACCATCACGCCTTCAACATTTGGTGTCATTTTCTTGAAACGTGCATGTACCACAATGTACCATTTCATGCCACGGTTTAACGTCTCCAGCAAATGTCTCTTAATCCGGTTCTCTTGTTGTCGCATTTCAAGTAGCAAATCCGATCCATCTTCAGGCTCAAACCGTCTTTCCTGTGCGTTTTCACCAAGACTCACTCTTCTGCCTCTACCTACTTGTCCTGTCTCTTTCTTTCTTTGTTCTTCATGAGACGCATTTTCCATCTCAGCTGGTATGCATGCATGTGCATCATAAGTATCCATAGATGGAAATATTTTAATGCATTCACAGCAGAGGAACGGATCAGGTCTGATAACACCATCTTGTACCGTCTTTCGTCTCTTGGCTTCAATCTGCTCAACAAGCTCTTCACGAGCACGTTTCAACCTAGCTGGTTTGCATGTATGTGTCACGAACACTTCCAGAGATGGAAATGTCACATCGCATTCATGACAGTAGACTGTTGCCATCGTTGTTGCTGTTGCTGTTGCTAGAACTGAAATGAAGTAAAATTATACGTTTCACTCTTCCTTTTATACCACTTCAATGGTGTGTTAACTCAGCAGAATGTATCACTAGTTGACTAGTTGACATGTTTCACTCATGCTTTTATACTACTTCCATGTAATCAAAATATGGTGTGTAACTTTGTTCAAAAATTGTTCAAAAATGCTGACTCATCAGAATTTTACTTGTGTATATGAATATCTCACTTACAGTTGTACAGCTGTTATACAGCAGAGACATCTAGCGGTGAAGTTAAATGGTCTGCCAAATGGTATTCATCCGCGAAGAAGCACTGTAATGGTGAAATTTTCAGTCAACTATAGCGAAAGTTATAACGAAAGTTATCACAATTTTAAGTTAAAATGGCGGTAAAAATGCATACAGCCAGCTGCGCAAATAGCCTATGATCATGTTAAAACTTTACATAAAACTGAATCAAATGGTGAAATTTTCATTTAAATCGACTAAGTATAACGAAAGGTATTGTTTTACAAAGTTTCAATTAAGCAAATAACCAAAGTTTGTTTACAAAGTTTGTTTACAAAGTTTGTTTACAAATTTTCAATTATGTAAATAAGTCAAGTTTGTTTACAAAGTTTGTTTACAAAGTTTGTTTACAAAGTTTGTTTACAAATTTTCAATTATGTAAATAAGTCAAGTTTGTTTACAAAGTTTGCTTACAAATTTTGTTTATAAAGTTTGTTTACAAATTTTGTTTACAAATTTTGTTTATAAAGTTTGTTTACAAAGTTTGTTTACAAATTTTGTTTATAAAGTTTGTTTACAAAGTTTCAATTATGCAAATAACTAAAGTTTGTTTACAAAGTTCACTTTTTATTTATAAAGTTTCAATAAACACTTACCGAAATAGTTGTCACTGGATGCCATCCCTTGATCTGATGTGATCCAATTGTAGTTCTACAACTTGTACTTCCTTGCTCCACTCACCGAAATGACTGTCACTGCTGTATGCTCATCCCTTATATACCCCTCTGATGGAACTGAAGCTGACTTGACAGAATGTTGCTCGCCTGGGGGGGGGGGGGGGCGGTCGGTACATAGTATGTCCGGGGGGGGGGGGTCGGTACATAGTATGTCCCGGGGGGGGTCGGTCGGTACATAGTATGTCCCGGGGGGGTCGGTACATAGTATGTCCGGGGGGGGTGGGGGTGGGGGGGGTCGGTCGGTACATAGTATGTCCCGGGGGGGGGGGTCGGTACATAGTATGTCCCGGGGGGGGGGGGGGGGGTTGGTACATAGTATGTCCGGGGGGGGGGGTCGGTACATAGTATGTCCCGGGGGGGGGGTCATCACTTTTTAGGGTCTGTTGCCATGGTTACACTGATTGACAGGTGGAGTGCGTTGGCTTCATGAGGATTGACTCGGCCAACACTATCAAACAACTTTCGCTCCAGACTTTCGCTCCAGACTTTCGCTCCAGACAGTATGACCTCATCATGACGTCATTATAACCTCATGGATGGCCGCGCCTATCCTAACGCTTATCGTCACTTCCGCTCCAGACAACACTTCCGCTCCAGACAACACTTCCGCTCCAGACACCACTTCCGCTCCAGACAACACTTCCGGTCCAGACATGATGACGTCACTTCCAGACAGTATGACGTCATAAAGTGACCTGGAACTCTTGTTTTCATACTACTGCAGTCACAGCAATGAGGTCATGTGATCTTGCAGCAGGTGATTAATATCATTGGGTCCTGTTCCTGTCTTGTTTCATAAAGCCTTTGTAGTCAATTGCAGGCTGATTCACATGGGTTGTCACATTAGAAATAACCGACAGAGAACTTAGAGATATACGTCCTGTGACTGATGACCAAGCTGTGACGGGAAAATAGCCGAGCTGAAACAGTCCAATAATCGGCATCGAAGAAGAGCTCTTGTCTGGGAGCCCGCAAGCCGTGAAGCAAACTCCATTGGCTTCAAGTACAGATGCGCATGCGCGTGCTGGTTGAGCATGATCTTAAGATCCTGTGTGCTGAAAGTTGAAGAGCGAGAGAAAGTCAAATCATAGTCCATTGCTTTTATTAACGCCTGTAGTTCAAGAGATTTCCCTGCCCGGTCACTTTCTTTACCTACCCGATCACATTCTATCTTCACCCAAGTACACTGTTTACATGCCCGATCACAAAATCCCTCCATCAATTTCAACACCCTCCCGATCCACTCCACTCCCTCCACGATCCCTGCAATTA
The DNA here is from genome assembly GCA_949752745.1 of Protula sp. h YS-2021. Lineage (NCBI taxonomy): Eukaryota > Metazoa > Annelida > Polychaeta > Sabellida > Serpulidae > Protula > Protula sp. h YS-2021. Next base: position 71,849,433 of record OX457030.1, read on the forward strand.
TACGCACTTGAAAAGAAGCCAAAAACTGAAATTACCTGGAACAAGTTATGCTTACATAACATCGTTTATAATCTTCACGAAAAAGTCGCTAAGGCGCTATGCTGCCAGAAGCCATCGTGCGTCAATGCATCGTTTTTTCAACTTTAATCTTTCCACACACCTACAACTTTCTTCCAACCCCTGCCCCCACCAGAGAGCTACCTACCCGACCCTGGCATTTTACGTGTCCTAGCAGGTGGGTCAGTAGTTAATGCAAAGTTTTCCATAGTCTTTATTATATAAATGAGATTTCTTCGAAAAACAATCATTTTTGGAAATCTTTGTCACGTTGTCTAATTTGGTAAAATTCATCAGGTCCCAGTTTCACACCCGATATCAACACCTGTACTGCGGAAGAGTCAGAAACCGAAGTCGAAAACACTGCATCCTGAAGCATTACTGAGATAATATGTTTCTCAATTTTAATGAAATTGTCAACCTGAATAACATTCAAATACGACTACGATTTAAAATAAAAGAGGTTCAGATGGTCGACTTTCATGCCGCTTTCTAGTTTTTTTTTCAGATATATAGCGACATTGGTTTAAATAAAGCTTTACAGGTATGTTGTCAGTAGTTGCAAAATGAAGCCCAAAAAGTGGATTCTGTAAGCGTTTTCTGAAATAAGTTATTCTTTCAAATTGTGTGCAACCCGACAAAGTGCGCTAGTCTCAACATAGAAGAGCGACAAGATGTAGAACAATACAAGGACGGGAGCTGGGTAATAGTGGTGGGAGAGGGGTGAAACTATGTCAACCCGACAATGTATGCTAGTCTGAGCATGGAGAAGCGACAACAGACAGAGCAATCAACTTAAATAAAATAAAGACCTGGATTGGTAGTAGTTGCGGTCGTGGGTTAGATGGGTGGGGGGGGAGGGGGTTGGTATCCGTGAACTCGGAAAGGCTGGAAAGTCGTGGCATTGGCTGAATCTGCGCAAATCTTACCACAGTACACAGTCACTGCCCCCTCCAGCACCCCCTCCTCCCTAAATATCCAGTCTCACAACAGTCAACCTCCCCCATCTCCCACCCCACCCAAAGCCCATTTTTAACCAGATACAGGGAGGGGAAGAGGACTTACTTAGTGCGGGAATGGGTGATTGAGTGACGCATTCTTTGAAGGCGAGGGGGTAGGGAACAGGGAGAGGAGGGGTGGAGGTGTGGGAGAAGGGGTTGGCAGCCTTTCAAAGTGAGGGGAGAGGAGGGGTGGTGGGAAACACTTACATGTGATTGGTTTCGCCGCCCAACCTATACCGTCCCGGACTTTTTCTGGAAGCTCGAGGGAGGGGGAGGGGAGGGGGGGGGAAAGAGGAGAGGGTAGGGGAAGCGCTTCCTTGCGCTTGGTTTTGCTGTCCCCACCTCTACCGTCCGGCCCTTCCTCTGGGAGAGAGGGGGTGCGTAGGAGGAGAAGAGTGCTTGGTTTGGCCGTGGATTTGGTAACTGACACTGACCGGGAAGTCCGAATTCTTTCCTTAAAAAGAATCAGGAGTGAATTTGGTTCCGTTACAGAGCCGTTCAATTGCAGTTTTTTTTTGTAGGGAGGGAGCATAGAAATCTGACACCACGGTGTACCACTGGTAGGATGGGGTGGTGGGGCGAGGGGAGGGATGAGGGTGGGGACTGGGGGCATGGAAATCTTACATTAATTCGTAAGCCTGGCAGTAGCAATGAGGTGGTGGGGGTTGGGAATGGGGGATCTGGGCTGTGGGAACATGGAGATCTGACGTTACTTTTAAGGCAGACGCTGCACCCCTGCAAGAAGGCGGGAGCCTGGGGATGGGGAAAAGGCCCGGCAGGGGGGAAGAACGGGAGTGCGCACTTATACGTCCTAGAGTTTCTTTTGTAAGTAAGAATAATATGGTGTTGCTGATATACACCCCAAACTATAATAAGCGCACTAAGCATTTAAGCTGATATTCAGAAAAGGTCATTAACATGAATGACGGCTTGACTAAGCTTGTAAAACAATCTGTGTCACAAAATTTCTTTTATTTAAGTTTCTATCACATAACTACATAATCTAGTCACATAACTACATGAACCAATCACATGACTACATGATCTGACTACATGACCTAGTCACATACCTACATGACCTGGCCACATGACTATATGACCTAGTCACATGACTACATAACCTAATCACATGGCTACATGACCTGACTACATGACCTAGTCACATACCTACATGACCTGACCACATTACCTACTTGACTTTCTCACATAACTACTTGCCTTTCTCACATGTTAAGACCATATGACCTAACCACATGGCTTTACCACTTTACTACATTGGCCATATGAACTGACAACATGACCATATAACCTGACCACATGGTACCACCAAATGACTTGACTACATCCCACACGGCTTCATCATCCAATTACATCACTGCATGTGGCCACATGACTACATAACAAAGTTACATGATTACATGACCTGACTTTAAGACTTCCAGATTACATGAGTAAATAATTATCTGATTATGAATCTTAATATAATGAGCCTGAAAATGTATATCCCTGATAATCTGTCTACGTGACTACCCAATTGTTTCACCCCGTGAATATCTCAACCATCAGTCTATGTGACTACTAGTTCCTGAACACGTGACTATGTAATTACCTGTCTATGTGACTACCAGTTCCTGAACAGGTGACTATGTAATTACCTGTTCATGTGACTACCAGTTCCTGACCACGTGACTATCTGATTACCTGTCTATGTGACTACCAGTTTGTTACCACGTGACTATCTGATTATTTGTTATGTGACTACCAGTTCCCTAACCACGTGACTATCGGATTACCTGTCTATGTGACTACCAGTTTTTGAACACGTGACTATGTAATTACCTGTCTATGTGACTACCAGTTCCTGAACACGTGACAATTTAATCACCTGTCTATGTGACTACCAGTTCCTGACCACGTCACTATCTAATTACCTTATTACTCGTGCCGAAAGCGGTCCGGGATGGCGTCCAGCTACCTCCCCTTCCACCGTGACCAAGCCGGGTTTGTGACACCATAGCAACGGGCTTTGTCGTCCTGGCAACTGACGACACCATGGCGCCTGAAGAAGCGCCGTCATGCACGACGAAAAAGCGCTGCTGCAACTGTGTCGTACGGATGTGTGTCGCTGCCTGAGTAGTGGGCTCTGACCAGGACCTGGCAAGGATAGGGAAGGCTTGTGAATCGTAGACGATTTCCATGTCGTTGCGGTTGCTATAAACCCCAACACATAAATACTATGAAATCTGTCTTGATTAGTCAGTCAAATAACTAGATACCTTGACTTTCTTTCAATGCTTTTGTTGCTTGTCTCACACAAACACAGAGGATGCATGTATTTGGATAAAATGGCGTGCAGTGTTAATTCACTCAGTTTCTCCACTCCGTTTTGATTTTCTTTTTTTTTCTTTTTAGCGAAAATGTTTTATTGATAATTACCAAACACAACAGAATCACACGCAACATATCTTGTATTCATTTCTTTGCATTAATCATTAATGAGTATAAAAGCTAGGGACGGGGTTGGTTGGGTGGGGGCCGCTAACAACACAACCAATCCCTCCACTTCCCATTCACCGTAACACAAAGACTATGCAGGAGAGAGAACAGCAAAAAGTCTCCAGATCCCGGAACTTGTTGCATATCATCCATCCACCTCAGCCCTTACCCCACCCCCGACCCAACACTCACAGTATGCAGAAACGAGGTCGGGGATGGAACAACAACAAGCCTCCAGATCACGGAACCCTAACTCCTTGTACGGCAGTTTTTCGACGAACATGCAGTCCTTGTAATCACCTGGAACATATCGCCCCAAAATATCAGCAATGCCACCTGCCAAAACAGGACTGTTTTAAGGGCGGTGAAGAGTGGGCGGAGTGGATATTAGGGGTCTTGTTTAAAAAAAAAAGAAATGGAGCAGGCAGTAAGCAGATAATCAGTGCATAGTTATATTTTGAAATGAAGGTTTCGTAGTGTGTTATACCTTCAATTATGCAGTCAAGCGGGACAAATAGCGACCAGTTGCATTAAAAAAACCATAGAGCGCGATTCACTATAAATTGTCAGGTAAGAATTTACAACAGACAACAGACCAAGGCCACTGTCACCCCCTCACCCAAACACACAATAACCCTAGATAATGTTTAAATTATATTAACTGTAGTTAACCTTGTAATATGGGGCACCATAGGCCACCGTTAATGAGGGTGTCCTGATCCCCCCACCCCGAGCTGAAGTTGATCAATGTGAGTTGTTATATATAAGAAATGTTGTTGGTACATCACAATATTTACTTGAACTGTAAAAATGCTAGCGACATAGGCATAGATCTGAAACGCCAGCGCTATACTCTTAATAACTCTGGTACAAATGGGCGGTCATCTTTTCGCATTTGAAAAAGTTTGACTTTGTAACTAAATTTTCTGTCGAGTTAAGTTAAAACACAAAAATTGCGAAATGAAGAGACTAGCGAAAAGAAGTATGGAACTTCGAGTTTTGAAATAAATCTTGAAACTCCTAAGTACATGTCTAGTAATTTGAAAATTTCTGTGTCAGATGGAACTTAAAATCAACATTTCAAGTGCAGCAGTAGCGAAACACAGCTGGGAAAGTAGCTCTCTAAATAACTCGAAAACGAAGTCCAACCATCCATTTTACTCGGAAGCTTCATATACAACCGTTTTCATAACATGCAGTTTTAAATATTTAATGACGTAATTAAACGTTGATGTTGTTATAGATCAAAAAATTTACATGGTCACATGATCAGCTATATCTGTGCCAAATTTAAGTTTTCTATCTCTAGCTCTTGATGCTTACAAATTCAGGAGTTCGTGATGTTAATCTCTTGGATGCCCCTCTTGTTCACTCATTTGACGCACATGCTACTTTTACTCTGCTTGAACTGTTGCTTTTGTCCATGCTGTGACAGCTCGGGCACAGACAAGAACTGAATAATGTGACAAAGTCGACTTCTGTTTATATACTACCTACTAAGTTTACCTTCAAAGAGGCCGCCAGCTCAAGATGCTAATGACGATAGGTTTTTCTCACAGGATGCCAATACATTAACTTTGTGATCGTAATGTAAAGCAATGGAGCAATGTGGTAAAATGAGTTTCTTGCTATAAATGGCACGACAAGTTAGAGGTGACTGTCTTTGCAGTTATTTTATTTATTTATTTTTTCTGCAAGATATCAGTGTCCCAGATATGGAATACCATGCTAGAAACAATCTTCTGTAACAGTGTGGACATTATGGGGTCAAAAAATAGAAGCTGCAAAGAAAATCATCCCATCACTTTTTACATAACAACTCTGACGTCTGTTGTATAAGATGTCATTTAGTATACTATTTATCTACAATAAAAGGCTAAAGTATATGAAACATAAGTGTTTGTCTGATAACTGCACGCACTTAAGAGTAAGTGTTTGCTACACTTGTAACTACAAAAACGGCCATAAGATGGCGTACATTTGTGTCCACATACTTGGATTCTATGCGTGCATCGGAAGATATTTAGACTGTACGCCACACATAATCGTGTTAAATATGTTTTCTCACAACAACAATCAATTTATTGCCGAATTATTTTACAAAAGAAACATGTAATTTGTATTTCTCAATTGTACTTGGATCCTTAATAGCATATTCTAAATTTATAAGGGATACTGTTTTCGTTTTCTGTCATATTCAGATGTGGAAATTCTTGCAGCCGACCCATCAAGAAGAGACGAAGAAGTTGGACATTTTGGAATGTAGGTAAATGTACAGCATAGTAACGTTCGACACGCAAATATAACGCCTTCGCCAGAGATATAATTGGTATTTACTGTTGTAGATTTAGAACCTTGAATCAGAAAATGAAAGCTGAATTAGCTTCTTTCACCATACAAAAATTATTATGGTCATCTTTTGCACATGCTTAAACGAGAAAATCATCAACAAGACATTTAATCATTCTCCCTTCCTCTTCTGTCTCTCTGTTGCGCGAACTTCACTGTTTCTTCGTTTGTTTTAAATCACATATGAGGTACCTTACATAACGCTCAAGTCGCGAAGGAAAACACATTCAAACAGGTTCTGGTATTTTATTTAGTTTACAATAGAAATTTTTCTGTGTCTCTTCTCTGAAAAATTTTAAAAAATATAGTTTATTGTTTTATGTCTAGAACCAATATATATCAATTTACCACCTGTGATCACACCTAAAAATAACTTGAATTGACACGTATCACGTTTAATACACTAGACATACTCCAATTTTTATTTTAAATCTTAAAAAAAATTGGGATCCTGTCGATATCCCTGATTCTAGTTTGTCATTCCGGATCATTCCCTTGGAACTGTCGGCAATCGACATTGAAAATTCCTGAAGGCGATCTGTTCATCAGTTGCCCTCCTACGTCGATGTATATCCCGGTAACGGTACTAGAAACATTAGTTCAATCCTAACAAATGAATTCCAGGTCGTCTTTTTTCGACGGCTATCCTCTGGCTGGTTGTAGTGAATATAAAAAGTATCGATTTAGCACCATTTGCTGAACAACCCTGCTTAACTAGCCCTACTTTCAGTCAACCAGTCATACAGCTTCAGAAGCTGTCAGCATGAGTGCTCGACAATAAGTCACGATAACTTTATGTGGAATTTATTTGCCCTTTCATGCGAGAATGAATATGGTGACTGATAGTCCAGCTTTCATTCCTAATTTACTCAGCAATATCAGCTCTGTAATCCTTCTTTCCATTTCGTACCACAAAAATCTTAATAGCCACACTTTCCTTTCCCAAGGGCTTCGGGTAAATTTGACAGAATCGTAACTGTTTTTCACTCGCAAAGTGTTTTGTCTCTCAAATTGAAACACTTTATTATTGCCTTTAAAAGAATTCTACATGCATTACGACAATTTTTCTAAAATTTTAAAAACCAAAAATCCATTATGAATTTACAAAAATTGTCATAAATTTACTTTTCCAAATGAACACTTAGCCTGATTTAATTATTCCCAAAATTTACTATCAAATCATCTCAGAACTTATTGATTAAATGTAAAACAAGGCGTAATCGAACCTCTTTCCAACAAACACATTTTTCTAGAGAAGATCGCTCTCCAATAAACATCGCTTTGTTCGCCATGCAACATGTGAATCTCTGACTTGATTTGTAAATAATCACATAGCTATAGCTATACGATATCAATTTTGTTGGTAACTTGTATATAGCTGAACTATTAACTGCGCTAAGTAAATTCCATTTTACTCTTCAAAATAAATTTTAGCCACTATGACTGTACGATTTCAAACAGTTACTTTCACATGATTAATTAAGTATTATAAAAGCCGCGTTGACACTATTTGAACAGGCTGTATTCAAATAGCAATCTAAGTATAATGCACTCTTAAAATATGCCAAATTCCTATTAGACTGATAAACGGACAGCATTCACACCATCAATCACCATTTAGCTGATTAAATAGACTGCAGTCATATGATCAATGACCATTAAACCATGAAACTGAATGCATCCACATGATCATAAGCATAGCATAGCATAAGTGATATAGAATGTTCACTGAAATAGTTATTAAATTCCTTACGGGGCAAGCATGCGACATGTTTCTGTCTGACATTAGGTGGAAATATTAGGAACGGAAATGTTTGATGGCCGGTACTCAACTGACAGCTTGAAAAGGAAAGAGCTGCCTGACTATTTGCCGGTGTGTACACTTTATGACTTCCAAAGGATTGCAAATAGTTTGCTGTTCCATCACTCTATAATGGGCCCATTCCTTGGACCCCACCTTTACCTTATCCAACACGGAAAATAGTTCGGGAGCATAACGTGAAGTGAACGTTCATTAACTCCATAACTGACAATTCTGTGAAGCAAACTTGACAAGATCCTTTTTTGTACAAGTTTTTGTTTCATTCAATTCGTCATCACGAATCACAGACGCCAATGTGAACCGTGATGGAAGGAATTTGGCAAGCTGAAAGTCTAGACGTAAGTTTATGGGTTTTTGCTTTTGAGTGTCCAGCACGGTCTCGAAAATTTCCACATATCGCAGTGGCTAGAGCAGGATTATTATAATGGGATGGAGGAATATTGATGTATGCTTGTGACGAGGAATGCAAACACGCAAACGCTGAGACGATTTATAGATTAGAAGCGTTTAAAACATCTACATAACTGTCTCATCTTGCGCATGCATTGCGACAGAAGGTACATATGCAATGGTAGGACAGGCTACTCGTTCTTCTTCGTGGATGCTATACATCCGTGTGCCTGTAGGCTTGGCTGATATAGACCTAATGTCTATGCTCAGTTTAAATTCTCTTTGGTGTTGGTTACTCGTATCTTTAACATTGCCCTTTATATGTGGTAGAGAAGGAGGTGGGTATTTACAGAACGAAAGGCTACAGCCTTTTATACTAGTTTGATGACTTGTAACAGCGTTTTGTTTTGAGCATTGTGATTGATCGATGACTGCAGAATTTTAAGACAGAGGGTTTAGGAAAGAGTGTATAAACCCAAGTTTGTAACCATCGTTTCCGAATCCGAACATAAAGGTCGCTCCCATGCGCACCTGTAACTGTTCTAATCTCTTAATTTTCTGCTACATATTCGCAATTAACTCAAAGTGGACTTTGTGTGAGAAGGATGCTTTGCAAATCAACATATTAAAATTCAATAGCCACCTCAGACATGTCTTGGCTTCAACATGCTTCTGCCTTCGCGCATCGTTCTTTCTTATCTTGGTTAATTTTTGTGGATGTAAAATCCACTCGATAATGAGACAAACATGTTGCATGTCACTTTAGGAAAAAAGAACTGTTGCAACAAAAGAACTCCCCAGTAAAGGAAGTGACCACACTTACAACATCGCTGTCAGCGGTGGCTGAAACGATAATGGCTATAAGAGGCTTTGGGCAGAGAAAGATTTGACAGGAGGCTTTCGTGCTCAATCTTGCCTACATCAACGTCATTTTTACCTAGAGGGATAAGGAAAAAACTGACAGAGTGATCTGCGGAAGAGGACAATGACAAGGAGCTAAATGAAGCAAAAGCCTACGAAGGAGTTGTTTGACATCACTGAGGCAAGAAATCAATTCTTGTGCACAAGTGACCTTTAAACAACCAATAATGAAGCAGTTACATCATGCAGTCAACAACAAACACATAAGTTTTGCAATGTACTTTTCGATTTTGTGTGACATTAATATGCTTTGTTTCTTACATTTCATTTCCTTAATGCAAATCATGTTAATTAATTTATCACCTTGTTCTGTTTAGTCACACGTTTTAGATTTTGGAACAATTTCAATAACACGTATGGCACAAACGTAAATGTTGATGTTGAGTTTTGCTGGTAAAAGAGGATAAAATATTGAATTCATTGACAAATTGCAATGCTGTTGCTGTCACAAAGTGATCGATATCGCATGGTTGAAAGTTGAAGATGAACTAAATAAATCTTACAAAGCGTCTATTTGACGCTTAAGAATCTGTTTTATAGTGACGATCGAAGCACAACTTACCGCATTTATGTTGACCTATGGTTATGAGCCTTCTAGAAGACCGACACATCCCGCTTTCAACCCAAAGAAACAGGTTTCATTTTACGACCTTTATCGCAGAGTGGATGTTGCTTTAAGTGTCCAAAACTAAGAAAGCGCCTTCATAAGCACGGTATTCGAAGTTGTCATTAACTGTAACCAGACATCGAGCGAAGATGCAATGGACAGCCAATCACGTTTGATAAAGAAAATTACTTTTCACTGACGAATCACATTTTTTTGTCAATTTCTCTTATGAACGCTTATGTTATTGAGTTATGTCGGTTGAACGCTTATGCGGTACAGAATACGTTTCGAATGCTTTCGATTGAGCGGACCGTCGAAGACCAAACCCTCATCTACGTTACCACAACTGCGTCAAGCGCTCGTGTAGCTCTGCGTACTAAGTGTTCACATAAAATATTTGGTTAAGCCAATGAGTCACAGACACACGGAATATATCAAGAGCAACGGTGGACGGTGGATATAAAACTCGATATTTTGTTGGCTACTTTTGATGTGTGAAGTAAAATGTGACGTGCTGAATCTTTTGACATATGTTATGTAGATGCTTCTCAGTTAGCCTGTTTTTTTTCGAACTGTTTATTACAAATATTCTGAGGAATAAGCCAGGAAAGAAAATAGTGTGAGTTTTATGACCAGGCGTTTCATTTTTTTTTGTTATTGAGTATATTTTCAAGCCAATGTTTTGGCAAATTAGAGCTTCTGAATTAGATTAATGATGACATAATTGGCATCAAAGGCAACATTCATAATTGCAAAAGACGCTACTGCTATCTCTACCTTTAATTACCTAATTTCACAAAGTGTCCTAATTAAATGAGAGAGACGATTGTTCTCTAAATAAACCGAAAGTACTTTGTTCAAAACTGTGGGAAAGGGGGAATTTTGAAAATCGATTATCAAAATCAAAGTAACACCAAAATATCACCATGTGCCCAATTCTTTTCAAAGAAAGGTTTGAAGACATTCGCAAAAGAAAACTAATCCGATCAAAACGTGAGAAAACCATTTTGAAAACTTTCTCATCAAAACTTAAATTTTCAGCACAGCTTTTCATTAATTTCAACAAAACGAACATGTATGGATTAGCACAAACATAAAGAGTTAATTTCGTATTAATATTCTAAGACATCTTCAATCATTGGACAGCAAAGCCGTGGTTGCTAAGAAAGTAGTCAATAAAGTAAAAAGTAAAACAAAAAACAAAAAATTATTGAATAAAGTTGTGATAATTGAAAAAAAAATACTGAAAGAGTTTAATTAAACGTAAAATAAGAGGTACCTTTCTCAGCAAATCACTGTTCCTGCTTCATATAAGCCCCTCTCTTTGTTGCTAAATCAATGCTTAGTCTTGATAAAAGTGATTTGCGTTATTGCCGTTAAGTGTTACCACTTTCTACACCATTTCGTTTTCTTTTGAAATAAATGATATATAGGTTTTGCAAATCTAAAAATAATTACGATTTTATTTGCTACGACTGTTAGACAGTGCATTTCCAGTAAACTAAATATGATCCATTTATCTCCCATGTTACAACAGATTCGTGTCATCGTATCCGTACTTATGAGAAATGTTGTTGCATGCCAATTAAGAATATATGTTTTGCTTTTCTTGCAGTATTACAATGAAATCAAGATGGATGCTTCAAATTCAACAGCTCAAGAAGTAACCATTGGCAATTTTAAAGTGGTGCTGGAAACACTCATTGGGCGAGGGGCATTTGCGGATGTCCACAAAAGTTTTCATAAACACCTGAAAACACCTGCAGCAGTAAAACGCTACAGGTTGCCATTTTCAGATACTGAAAGAATGAGAATAGGGAAAATTTCTTTCAATGAACTTGAAACCCTGAATAAAATACAAAAACACCCAAACATCGTTGAGCTCTATGAATATGAAATTAAAGAAAGCTCTATATGGATTGTGATGGAATTTTGTGACCAGAACGACCTATCGACGTACTTATTGGAACACCCCGAACTGTGGTTCGAGACAAGAATAAAGATAATGAAACAAACTAGTCGTGCAATTGCCTACATGCACAACCAAGATCCCCCAATTATGCATAGGGATATAAAGCTCCAAAACATTTTAATGAAAAAGGAAAACGGCGAGGACACTGTAAAAATTGCTGACTTTGGAAATTCAAAAGTGTACTTAAAGATAAAGGAAGTAACACAGAAAATGACCATGTGTGGTACGGAAGACTACATGGCACCCGAGCTTTTCGTCAAGCTATATGACAATCCTGACCTAGGATATACAGAATCAGTTGATATTTTCAGCTTGGGTTCGGTGTTTCTGGTGGTGTTGCAGTATGACTCCAACAATAAACAACTCAAGCCAATGAGCGGTGAGTTAAGATATGGAATTTCGGTATTGAATTCAAGAATATAAGAAATCGTAATTTTATAATTATACATTTGCGGTTTTCACAACATAGCAAATAAAACCTTATAACGTTTTCTACTGCCGCTTCATTCATTGAGTATTTATTAATCTTTTGTTTTTAATTTTTAGTTGTTTGATAGTATAAAACCTTCAGATAACAAAATGTTACATGTAGTTTCTCAGCTCCGCATGGCTTTGTTAAGAACAGTACAATTTCGACTTCTAGGAAAGTTTTCTGCATAAGTCCTTGCAGTCAAGTAGCCATTGATGACTTCCAGGCTGAATTTCTAACCAAATTGGTTAAGATCCCACAACATCCTTCTCCAAATCTATCCACTTCACGAAAGCGTACTTGCACTATTCGCTCTCTTCGCCATCTACATACTCAATGGCGGGCTTCATATAGAAACAACAGGAACCGCCAAATACTTGGCAATGTCAAAAAGCTGTACAATATATGTTTTTCAAATGGTTTGTGCCCCAGTCTCTTGGAATAACTGCCTTAACACTGACGTGGCGCAATTCAACATGGTATGTTTCCATGCTAGCCCAGCCGATTTAGGCTACAGTTAGTCTGCTAATACGATTGGTACGTCTGTCTGGTGCTCTAACGTCATTGTCATTGCAGTTCGAAAGCGACCGTAAAGGTGGATCGTTCGAAAAGCCTTCCTATCCTGGTTGACCCGCTCCTGAAACCGTTTACGTAGCCCGTTTCCTAGTTACGTTGCTAAAGTCTTTAATGTGAATGATTTTGGCCTATCGAAAATACACAAGCTTAAAAAACTCAAGACCATGTGAACGTAACGGCATTTCTTTTCTTTCAATATTATATATCCGTATCAAACAAATCAAAGAAGAATACATTGACATGCCGTTGTAACTAATACTGATGAAAAATAAACATAACACCATCGCATTTTTAATTGGGGTATTTTATGAATAAGAATTTGTCATATGCTTGAAACCTTTACTCCTAAAATCATGTTTCAATTTGTTCTGAATGTGAACCAGGAATTGATTCCATTCATCTTTTAATACAACATATCGACAATATCACGCTACGCACTGCTGGATGTACATATTTGTTATTGCCATAACATTGTAATTGTGAAAAGGATAGCCGGGAATATACTTGAACCAAATATCACAAAATAGCAGCAAAACCACACTCGCTTTTGCACTCATTTGAAAACACTTGTTTAGCCTTCGGCATTTTTTTGCACTCGTCTTGTGTTACCAGAGATGCAGACAACGAGAAGATGTTTGGTTCAGTGTAGCCGCTCGTTCAGTGTTGCCTTTATCCGCGCTACACTTAGTCAGTTTTTACGTCTGTACTTCCAAAATCTAAATTTTCTACACGGGCTGGTTCTTCGTCATTATTATTTCACTAAAACTGATTTAAATATTATTTGGAACTATATATTGTACGCTGTATGTAGTATTTATAATGCTTCAAACTTTAGCATATTAGCATATAAATCAATGCAAAGTGGTAAATGACCAAAAAACATTTCATCTTAAAAATAATTCTTTTGGGTTTTAATTCTATGGCTTTTTTGACAAGGACTATAGGTTCTAGGTTGATTTTAAATGACAGGTCTCAAACACACAGTATTATATTTTGGTTTACAGTTACTATGTCTATACATTATTAAATATTTTTAGGCATTTTCTCTTTTACTTCTTTAATGTATAAATTCCAATTTGACTTTTCGTCATTTAAAACTCCAAGAAATCTTGCATGATTTGAGCCATTATTGAATTATACCTGCAACTGACATATTGAAATTTTGTTTTAGTAAGCTATACACTAAGTTATAATTTATATTCCCATATTATTTAAAGGTAATAAATTTTAAGTGTATTTTAATACAATTTATTTTTGTTCTTTCGTTTTGCTGCAAGATACAGCCTATGGGAACTCCACTTAACACTTACACCATATCTGAAGCACATTCAAATTGTTTCCTATGAAGTATATATATTTTCAACCGCTCATTTGAAAGATTTAAAATGCCTTAAAAGTTTCCAAATTGAAGTCTTCCAGTAACTTTAACAGCATTTTTTATCAAACTGACGTCCATTTGATGTCATAATGCATAAATGCGTGAGACTTATCGCATCTCGAAGGTGAATGGGAGATTCGAGAGCTTACATGTGTATCTCCAGGCCTTTCAAAAATGTAATCTTCTTCGATTTTATATTATGCATATATCCCCTTTTGTAATTTGATTCTTTATAGCGAGTTTGGGAATTTTCAATCCCCTCTTTTGTTGCCTTCGTACGATTCGGTAAAGTGTCTTCCTGTGATTGTTTTCGCCAACAACTCGTCACGAAAACTATTCTAAGTCGGCTAGGGCTAAGACAACCAAATTTGGCAGAGCCATAATGTATCATGTATAGAGTCGTCAAATTTTCGTACCACCGCGTTAGGGAACGAGTGACCATTAGAACATATTGTCTACCCTTTGGGCCAAAAAGAGGATAGTAAGAGGTACCTCGGTGACCTTGACCTCCTCGGTCATGGTCAATGTCAAAAACCGGACCATTATCTCCAAAAGTTAGAGATGAAACAATTGTGAGTTTTTTTACCCTTTGGGCCTACAAAGCGTGTTGTAAGAGGTACCTCGGTCTCCTTGACATTTTTTATTCCATGGTCAGTGTGAAAAACCGGAAGTTTGCCATTATCTCGAAGTGGGCCATTATGTCGGAAACGGTTAGAGATAGAGCTATTTTTTTATCTTTTTGGGCCTAAAAGATGATGTGTAAAAGATCCTTCGGTGATCTTGACCTCCTCGGTCATGGTCAAATCTCAAAACCCTTAAGTTGGCCATTATCTGGAAAACTGTTAGAAATAGAAGAATATTGAGCTATTTTCAACACTATGTGAAAGAGACCTTTGTGACTTTGACCTCACCATTACCAATGGCGAAAAGTTGAAGTGGGCCATTATGTTGAATACGGTTAGAGTGATAGAGCTATTTTGAGCTTTCTCGTCTTTTGGGGCCTAAAGAACGATATGTAATAGGTATATGTGTGACCTTGAGCTCGATCATAGTCAAGGTACAAAAACCGGAAATTGGCCATTATGTCGAACACGGTTGGAAATAGAGCTATTTTGAGACTCTTTTCGACACTATGTAATAGCTACCTTTACCTCCTTAGTTATGGTCGAAACGGTTCGAGATTTTGAGCTCATATTAGATCCTTTCGGCCTAAAAGACGATACATAAGAGGTACGTCTGTGACCTTGACCTCACTTTTACTTAATGGTGAAAACCGGAAGTGGACCGTGATGTCGAAACCGGCTATAGATAGAGCTATTTTGAGCTGATTTTCGTCTGTTCGTGCCTTAAAGACGACATGCTAAAGGTTCCTTGGTGACCTGGACATCCACAGTCTGTTTCAGTTCAGGCAAAAAAGAAGAACAGAAATGCCTCGTTTGGTTTTGAACTCTACCTGTGCTGTGGAGATAGTGGAAAGTTCCCGACATTGTTTGAAAACAGCGACAAAGCAGATTCACTTTTGTTGGAGCTTCGGAAACTCATAATACACATGACAGAACACGACCCTGACAAAAGAATTCAAGCAAAAGCCTTGGAAATTACCATAGACAAAATATACGGTAATCATTATATAAAATAATGGCACTTTTCTAATTATTGATAAAAATTTTTAAAGTTCTTCAGAAAAAATAATATAAATAAGTAGTAATGAACCCATTACTAATTTAGTAACAAATATAATTTTTCTAATACATGTATGTAATATTTAGGTTTCAACCACCTTGACACTAATTAAGGAAGTTTAAGAGCAATGTCTATTAGATTTGCTTCTGCTTTTATTCTACAAATTCCTAACAGCTTCCACCTCAAAAGAAATATGCATCAGAGAGATTATTTTATTTTTAACAGATAAGCCTATAAACCAATGCTTTAGTTTGGAACTCCGAGTCAAGAAATTCATTTGCTCAACTGATTTTAGCTGTTATTGGTGAATGAATTTATTGCAAATATCATGATTATTTCAATTTTTGATAAAGTGTTATTTTATTTTTTTATTTTAGAACGAGCCTCTGAAGCTCATCTTGGAACTAGAGTGTCTGATCATGTAAGTATAGTCCTTTAATTAGCACTTGTTAAACTAAATAAACTTATTGAAATAAATTAAATAGAATTTACATTATCTATATTACTCCCTTTTTCAATAAGATAGATCCTGGCCAAGAGTTATAAGCTCGAAATCCAACCGGAGAGTCTGATGTGAATTCGACTTGATATTAGAAGAGCGGATGTTTAACAATGACATTAACTCTATGAACAAGACAATTTGCATTTTATTAAAAGGACTGCATTGAGAAGACACTTGTCTTGTTCAAACAAGTCAATGAGCAGAGGATCCGCACTTTTATCCTCGTGGTAAAACCGTTGGTGTAAGCCATGGTTGCCTACTGTCGCCTCTTCTGGCATTAGTTCACTTCCATATGATTGATGATTGATTCATGTGAAGAAACCAACATCCCGATACTTCACCCAAGCCTTTTGAGAACCGCAGTTTTTAATTTCTTCTTAATCTGAATTGCATGCTAGCTATGGTATGGTTTCCTATAGAAGCTTTAAAGTGCTCGAGTGTCACAAATGCTTTGCTGAACTCACCGGTAATTTCTTCCACCAGCGCCTAAGAACCAGGATGTAACGTCACTTCAGTGTCAGACCATTGCAATTGAACCAAAAGTATTGCAAGTGTCGTCGAATGTATACCTCGTTTGTGGATGTTGTATTTCCACCAATATTGCCTCGTTATCGTGTTGAATGTATAAGGGCGCATCACTTGGACTTGAGAGACCGATGCTGTGCTGTCAAAGATTTTTTTCAGGTGTTTTAGATAGGGCAATGAAAACTGAAGTTGGAGATAGTGTTCACAGTATCACTGATTGTTTAAAGGTAATAACAACTGATCAACCACAACATGCACCATTACATTGAATGGAACAATATTTGCTGTCTGCATTTTTTGAATAATTGGTTCACATCAATGACGGCATGTTCAATTGTTGTGACAGTCAATGTTTCTTTCAGTAAATTAGCTGCATTAGAGCCTAGAGTCTATACATAAGACCAGTCATTAAATGAGTATATCGTTTGACTGAAATAGCAATTTGAAGGACTACTCCGTGCTAATAAATGTTATGTTCATTGAGAATGAATCGATTTCATAAATCTTCCGGAATGTCTAGGTTAAAGTTCACATTCTGAACAGTGTGGTAATCGGTAGCTCTTATACATGGAAACACAACACCTTGGCAGGAATAATGACGCATTCTTCTAAAAGCACTTTGATAAAGAGGCTCTCCCAATCTGTGTTCGTCCCGAATATATACAGTTAAACGGTGGTCAAACTGAAAATATGTCAACTGCCCCCTCCTGTTGTGCAATTTTCAACTGTGCATTTGTTTCATCAGAGTTGGTTGGCTGTATGCCATGCTGTTTCTTGAAATGCTGTTTTAACTTAATAGGAGCTATATACTCTTTCCAACGTTCTGAGCATGAAGTTGATGACCTATTCCCAATGTTACGCTTCTTTGGCAATCCATTCACCTAGACAAACAGTTCGACAATTTCTTTGTCAACACTTTTACTATTCTGAAGGGAACGTTTGCGTTCTTTATGACTTTCTGTAGCTCTCTTGGGTAGAATAAGCCATCAATGAGATCCCCTTGAAAATCTTCAGTACATATATAGTCAGACTACGTCGGCGGCCACCGTGCCATGAGAAATGCTTCATCGGTCAATTTTCTTCGTAATCTCTTTCAAGTAAAAAATACAAACTTGATAACCTTTTTTAAACTTTAAAGATATTTGTTTGCAAGATTTCCGAGAGTTCATATACGACTGTTCCACACTTAAGCATCATTTTTCTTTGTAATTTGTGCAGTGCATGTTAATTTAAAGTGAATAGGATCTAGAGCTACAATTGACAACAAGGTCTTGAAGCATTTCAGGGTATCGGTACGTCTGATCCCGCATGAGAAACCCATTCCCCATTCCGTATTTCATCAACTCCACGAGAAAAAAATTGGTCACTCTTCCATTTGCATGTAACTGGTTGTAACAGACTGTAGACATTTTGGTCTTATAACAAGTTCTTGATCTTGCCCCACTTACTTAAAGCACATCTTGTTGTGGTCTGTTGCCAGTAGGGGGAAAGTGGGGGTGCTAAAACAGGAAGTGGCGTCATAATAACGTCACGAGGTGTTTTAGAAGCCCCATGGCGTTTCTAAAACAGTGACGTCATAATGACGTCATGGACGTGATATGGGTGTCATATGGAGGTCATATGGAGGTCATATGGAGGTCGTATGAACGTCATATGAACGTCATATGAACGACATAATGACGTAATAGGGATATTGGGCAGTCATTCAAACGGGCGGCCATTCAAACGGGTGGCAATTCAAACGGGCAGCTGGGGCAAACTTATTTTAATTTTTTATCTCTCTCTCTCTCTCTCTCTCTCTCTCTCCACACACATAAAACAGCAGACCGGCAGACGGACAGATTAAGAGTTTCATTTCATAAGTCAAGGTATTTTTAACCCAGACGGCAACTTTGTTTTGCTTTCTCAGACGGGCAGACGGACAGATGAGACACCTCCCCAAACGTACAAGTTCTCCATTTTATAAATATAGAATTCAAAGCTACATGGTTAGACCTCACCTATAAGGCCCCCTTAAAGTCAAAAGGGGGTATAAAAAGGGTATAAAAATAGCCCCCTTTTATTTATTTTTTTTTAGCATTTCCCACACTCTCATGCATACACATACATAGTAACACCATGACACGATTAGCGCTTATTTCGTATTAGTGGGTGGCCCTAAAAAGGGCCTGGAGGTTTTTGCTGCTGCTGCTGCTGCTGCCGGACTCTAGAATTCTAGAACATCTTGGACTGGTCTTGCGCAGTGGGTTAATTGCTGGCTGTTGAAAACAAAATGATCTGTTTTCAGTCCACAGGTAAAGCATGCGGTCGTGTACTGATCAGCAAGCGCCATCATCTGGGTACAAAGTGCAGCCCAGTAAATACGCGATTGATGTCCGCAATCCACAGCAATGGCACGATCAGGAGTAAGCATGCAGCCGCATCCGATGTATACGTCGAGGTCTTGTTGGAGGAAGAATCCTGCCCATGCTGGCTACTCTTCCTCCTCAAGTCTTGATGGTATAGATTCCCCCAGTATGTTGCATCGGAAGTAAGCCTCGACGTAATGTCCCTCATCGATATTTCGCAACCGCTTTCCGATCTTCAACCTCCGGTTAAAAAAGACCGGAACACAGAGAACCTTGGCGTTTCCTGGGTCCGGCAGCATCTGGTAGAAAAAAAATATCTCACAGGCTGGTTCACTGGTGGCACCATCGGCACTTGCACCTCCCGTAATTTCCTGAGCGTGAGGACATCGTTTAACGCAAAGAACAGCTCCATTGTCGTAGTGAAAGTTGAAAGCAGTTGTGAGTCTGAACTGAAATGACTAGCAGTTATAAACCTCCTCAAGTGAGGAACCCCCCATAGAGAAAGGACCCCCCCCACCCCCGGGATAGAAGCAGACTGACTGCACCAAGTGAGGAACTCATAGATGTGCTCTGTCAGGACCCCCCCCCCCCCCCGGCCAGCATATAATGCGAGGATGGCCGCTAGTATGTAGTAGTATATAAATGGGGGTTAAAGGCCACATTTCCCAAAACAAGCAGCAAGATGTCTACAACTCGTACAATCACAGTGATGCGAAACGGCAAGGCAGTGACGCTGACAACAGAATGCTACAAGTGTTGGGTATGGTTAGAATATCCAGGGCAACCACACAACTGCCCGGTACACCACAATGCACGGCGTCGTTACTGTTGCAAAATGGTATAAGTTTACGGCAACATTACCTGGTCCAGAACCATGCACAGACTGCTGGTGGTGCGGTGCGACCCTGAGAAGCATCAAATATTATAATTTTCACCCTTTCAAGTGCTCAAGAAGACCTTTCACGATGGAACAGTTTCATAGATATCAGTGTAGTTGCGGAAACCCGACTTGTTGATGAAGAGCCAACTTACTAAAATCTTTCGGCCCTTCTAAGGGCCATTCTCTGTTGTGAAATGAAAACTCAAATTGTGTCTATGTATGAGTGTGTATAAAAGGGGGATGTCTGAGATTACATTTCAGCATTTCAGTTTCAGCATTTGACGGAACAACAACCAGCTAAGATGAAACGTGAAGAGCATGGGAAAGGAGCAAAGAGACGAAAGATGGAAGAAGATGACATTTGGCCATACGGTCAAGTTCAGTGTATGGAATGCAATGTGGAATTTCCATCTATGGATACTGATGAGACACATACATGTAGTAAAGCTGAGATGAAAGGAGCAAAGAGACAAAAGATGGAAGAAGATGACATTTGGCCATACGGTCCAGTTCAGTGTATGGAATGCAATGTAGAATTTCCATCTATGGATACTTATCATGCACATGCATGCATACCAGCTGAGATGGAAAATGTACCTCATGAAGAACATGTTTCAAAGAAACAAAAGACAGGACAAGTAGGGAGAGGTAGAAGGGTTAGTCTTGGTGAAAACGCACAGGAAGAACGGTTTGAGGCTGAGGATCGATCATATTTACTGCTTGAAATGCGACAGCAAGAGAACCGTATCAAGGCACATTTGTTGGAGACCTTAAACCATGGAATGAAATGGTACATTGTCGTGCATGCACGTTTCAAGAAACTGACAGCAAATGCTGAAAGTGTTATGGTAGAACAAGTGGATAATGCATTTATCAGCAGTCCAACATATACAGCATACAATCCAGCAGATATTGAACAGGACTTGACAGAAGCCTATAAAGAATTGTTTACTAAGTTTGATGAACATGAGCGACAAGGCTCTGGCTGGGTATTGGATAACATACTGTACACTGAAGTACACACGGCTATGTTGGTGCCTCTGGAAGCTAGTAGTTTTATTCCAATGCCGAAGAAAGTGAAGAAAACAAAGGGTATGATAAACATTAGGAATGATGACAACAAGTGTTTCTTATGGTCAGTATTGGCTTACCTTCACCCTCATGACAACCCAAATCGCGTGAATCATTACAAACCATTTGAGAAGGAATTAAAGGTAGAGGGTATGACATTTCCGACACCAATTACTGACATTCCAAAGTTTGAAAAGGAGAACGATGTAGCCATCAACGTGTTTGAATATGAACAAGATGTAGTTGTTCCAATACAACTTAGTCGAAACGTCAGTGTGAGAGAAATCAACTTACTTCTAATTAGCAACGACAAATCAACTTACTTCTGATTAGCATTACTGCCTCATCAAGAATTTTAGCAGACTTATGTGTTATCGATCAAAGCATAAGTGCGCATATTTTTATTGTTTCAACTGCCTTCGCGGGTTTGTATGGCAAGATCTTTTAGATAAACATCGTGAAATGTGTGACAAGAATGGAGCACAACGTTTATCATTTCCCAAGGAACCCTTCATCAAGTTCAAGAGTGTAGCTACACAGCAGCGAGCACCTTTTGTGATTTATGCCGACTTTGAATGTTTCACGCAAAAGCATGAAGAAGGGGGCAATTATCAACATCATCGTTAAAACAGCTTTGCCTATGTGGTTGTGAGCCAGTACCACACGTGCACCAGTCATGTATCGAGGAGACAATGCTGTGAAAGTCTTTTTAGACCATATGGTGAATGAACGTGATCGTATTGCACGTGGTTTAGAATAGCCAAAGGAAATGGTGATGACTCGTGAAGCGAAGAGAATTTCAAGAAATCGCTACATTTGTCAGGAACCTCTAGGTGCAGATCGTGTGAGAGATCATGAACACATCAATGGCAAATATCGCGGAGCTGCACATAGTGAATGCAACTTACAATTCCGACTTAGAAAGGATAAGCAAGAGGATAAAGATTCTTTTGTCATTCCCGTGTTTTTCCACAAGTTGTGAGGCTATGACAGTCACCTAATCATGGAGAAAATTGGGAAATTCGAAAGTGAAACGATTACAGTCATTCCCAACACCATTGAGAAATATATTGCATTCTCCATGAGCAATCTGAAATTTACAGACAGCTTTCAGTTCATGAGTACCTCTCTACAGAAGTTGGTATCCAACCTTGCAGCAGAAGGGAAAGATAACTTCTACAACATGACCTCTCACATTCACGATAGTGACCAACAAGATTTGCTGCTGAGAAAGGGAGTATACCCCTACGATTACGTGGACGAACCATCCAAGTTTGCTGAAACGCAGCTACCATCAAAGGACAAGTTTTATAGTCAGCTTAGCGAAGAGGACATTAGCGATGAGGATTATGCGCATACGCAGAAGGTGTGAGATACATTCAACTGTACCACATTTGGTGAATACCACGACCTGTACCTGAAATCAGATGTGTTATTACTAATTGACGTGTTTGAAAATTTTCGTCAAGTGTGCCTCAACACGTATGAATTGATCCTGCTCACTACTATACAGCACCAGGACTGTCGTGGGATGCAATGTTAAAAGCGACAAAGGTGAAGTTGGAATTGATCAATGATATTGACATGCACCAAATGACTGAGCAAGGCATACGTGGAGGAATATCTGTGATCACACACAAGTATGCGAAAGCAAATAATCCGTACGTAGCAGATTACACTTCTGAGATACCAAACAACTATCTGATGTACCTCGACGCAAACAACTTGTCTGGCTGGGCCATGTCACAAAGCATGCCGCAAAGAGGATTTATGTGGGTGAGCGAGCCAGAATCCCTCGACTTCATGGATGTAGCTGAAGATGATGACCTTGGATTCATTTTGGAAGTGGATTTAGAATACCAAAATTCAATCCATGATCATCATGGATAAAAAACAGGGATAAAACAGAGTTTTCAGTTTTAGTGAGCCTGCACTACCGAGATTTAGTAAACATTGATTTAATTGATCTCGGTACGGATATTGTGATGAGAACAGACTCGGCCAAAAATCTCGGATTCTTAATGGACTCTTCCAGGTCATAAGAAAATCAGATAAATGACGTTCGGAAGAAATGTTATTTTTATTTGAGTTGGATAAGAAGTGTTCGTCCCTTTCTTACGGAATATGTTACCAAGGTGCTTGTACATGCCCTTGTCATAAGTCGGTTGGATTACTGCAATGGACTATATTACGGCCTCCCAAAGAAGCTCATCGTGAAATTGCAGCTGGTGATGAATACCGCTGCAAGAATTATAAAAAACAATTACCACATGATAGTAGTGTCCGCAACGCCTGTAAATGCCTTCACTGGATTCCTATTGAAAGCAGAATCATCTATAAAGTCTGTATTTTGGTTTCTAAAACATTACATGGACTCGCCCCTGCTTATCTGTCGGATATGTTAGAAAAATATAACCCTGGACGATCGCTCCGAGCGGAGACAGCACTTTGTTTGATGGTAAAGAAAACCAATATGAACTATGAGGACAGATGTTTCTCAGTTGCCGGACCACGTGAATGGAATCATTTAACATCCAAAATTCGTTTGTCTAGAACACTACCTGAATTTAAGAGTCAATTGAAAACTGATTTATTTTTAAAAGCATACGATGATATCATCTAGTTACCTGTGGATATGATTTTAGTAAAACAAAACTGTTTAGCGCTTAATGGATATGATTTTAGTTATAAAACTGTGTAGCGCTTACTGATTTTAATAAGCGCTTTATAAAAGACAGTTACAATATAATAATAAAATCATAATCACTACCCAGTGGCACCAGAAAGGAAATGTGTCAAAGTTGGAGAATTGTCAGAGTACAGTCAGAAGCTGCAGAAAGATCTGAACATGAAAGACAAACCCAGTGAAAAGCTCATTCCTAACTTGTCTGACGAGACGAAATATGTACTTCATTACAGGAATTTACAACAGTACGTCTCACTGGGGTTGAAACTCACCAAAGTACATCGCGCCATCATGTTTGAACAGAGCAAATACATTACATTGAACACGGAAAAGAGAAAATTGGCCAAGAACCCGTTTGAGAAAGACTTCTTCAAACTGATGAACAACTCTAAAACCATGGAAAATGTGAGAAAGCGAATCAATGTTGAACTGGTTCACAAGGAAAAGCGGTTCAAGAAACTTGTAGCCAAACCTTCTTTCCACAAATTCAAAATTTTCAACGAAGATTTGACCGCTGTACATTTGCGCAAAGTGGATTTGCTTTTGGATAAACCCATTCATGTTGGCTTCACCATTCTCGACCTCAGCAAAGTGCTTATGTTCAACTTTCATTATAACTACATCATGGTCAAGTAGCTCAATGCCAAGTTGTTTTTCAGCGACACCGACAGTCTATGTTACGACATAGAAACGGAAGATATCTACAAGAATATGCAGCAAGATGCTGATCTGTTCGACACAAGTGACTATCCGCCGGATCACCTCCTACATTCCAACGTGAACAAAAAAGTGCTTGGGAAAATGAAAGATGAGACGGCAGGCATCCCTATTGAAGAGTTTGTTGGACTCAGACCAAAAATGTACAGTTTATTGTGTGGCGGGAAAGAAAAACATACAGCTAAAGGCATCACTCAAGCTTGTCAAAGACGCATTAAACATGTGCAGTATAGAGACAGTTTGTTCAAGAAAACTCAAACAATGGCTACAGGACACATTATTCGAATATAAATAGAATAGTCACCAGCTTTTCTCGGATAAATTGAGAAAGGTAGCCCTCTCCCCATATGACGACAAGCGATATGTATTGGATGATGCCTATTCCACCTTAGCTCATGGACATTACAAGGCTGTGGTATAAAAGAGGGGAGGTCCTCCAACGTAAGAGTTATTTGAGGTGTGAACATTGAAGCGTTAACATGGAACGTGAAATTCGTAAGAGATCTGCAACTGATATGGATACTCTTGCAGATACAGTTAAAGACTTAAAAGTTAAAAAATCCTACCACTACCATCAAGAAATTGAAAGTGGAGACGGTACCAACACCACAGTCGTGGGATGGAATGCTTTCTCTAGGAAATGGAGAGTATATCAAGATTATGAAACAAAGCAATGAAGGAGTGGTAAACATCCGCAAGTACCTCAGAGATGAGGGGACTGGAAGAAACCGTCCTACGAAAAAGGGTATTTCGCTGACAATACCTGAATGGAAAATGTTGAAGAAGCAAGTGAAAGAAGTGGATAAAAGGCTTCGAAGACAAGAAGACGGCTCATAACAAGGTATTCTCATCATGAATGCACTCATGTTTAACGGTGGTGCTTACCTTACTGTAAATGAGAGGAATGAAGTGATACTAGGTTCTCGGAGAAGTTCTGATTTACGGTTTAAACCTGAAGTGTGGATAGACTTTAAAAACATACCGCTTAAACATGACTTTAAACGCAGACTTGGAAATAAAATTAAAGTGATGGTGACTGAACATGATTCTAATATACGTGTGACATTCTGGAGAAATCTTTTACAGGATTATCCAGAGGATTATAAGGGAGTTGTGCCAGATACTTCACATATACATTTGATTCACTTTGATATCAAGAATTGGCGCACAGTCTTACGATTCCTAGAAGCTATACAACATCCACTCTTCACCATCTTGCGAGCATAAAAACGTCATTGCAGACAAGGAGACAGCTCATAGTTGATCTAACTGTTGAACGAGATGGAAGACTTTTTATCGGAATATGAACCAATTACACATGGATTCTCATATCTGAGAAACTTATGTAATGACATTGTGCTAAGACATTTTGGAAAGTATATCATTCTATCACCTGACGAACAATCTGTGTTGAAAGACCATCTAGAGAAGTTCAGGATACCACCTGGCTTTCTCCTAATACTCTCAGAGGATTTAGAAGTGGGTGTGTCTGAGAACTGTCTAGACGTGTTTGTACGATTTCGTCAATATGACGAGCTTACAGAACGCTACGACTACATCACCCTCGACACAGTGGAATGGTGCGCTCTGTTGCGCTCAGAATGGTGCGCTCTGTTGCAAGCATTGGATTGGAAAAAACCTAACGCTTGAATTCAGGAGTGCAACTCATGCGAGGCACCAAGTCCATTGAGCTGACTTATCCCATGTGTGACATTGACATGAATGATCATGGATATGACCTGAAACTGTCTGAACACGAAGATGTTAAAATAATAAAGTTTGGTAATGGACAGTGTTATGCAACTCATGCGAGGCACCAAGTCCATTGAGCTGACACATCCCATGTGTGACATTGACATGAATGATCATGGATATGACCTGAAACTGTCTGAACACGAAGATGTTAAAATAATAAAGTTTGGTAATGGACAGTGTTATGCTAGTTTTCATAGCATTTACAAACGTGACTGTTATGTCTATGATACATATATTAATTTAGATTGGTATGAATGGCATGTGTTTATCGATGTATTGAATGTATTTGTGAAATAAAAGTTTAATGTAAAATAATTGTTAAAATGTAAATAATGTATAACACAATAAAAAAAAGAATGTTGTATAAAACTGTCTTGTTTATTTACAATATCCATAATAAAATTAACAATTACCAACAACTTAACTAATACAACTTAACTAATACAGCATCAATAAAATAATGGTTTATAATGTCTATATACAAAATCCTTAACAACAACATTACCATCCCTTCTTCTTAATACATCAATGATTTCAAAAGGACTATGTCATCGAGCTCTTTGAATTATAAAATACACGCAATAAAATCCACATGTAGATGATATCGGTGTTTGTAATGGAACTGAATTATAATTGAAATTAAACTTTAAAAACTTATTCAAACGACTGTCTATAGGTTAAAGTCCATAAGAGTCAAAATATTCTGCAGGGTCTCCGTCATAACATACTGCAACCCAATGCTCTCCTGGCTCATCATGATCGTCTGTGTTGATGACATAGGCACCGCGTTGTAAAGATGGTAACTGGTCCATGGCAAACACACATTGAAACAAGTCTTTTGTCGAGGCATCATGGGATAGAATGGCTTCTATCTGCTTTGTGTTCATGACTGGTAGTCGAATTGAATGATACGATTTGCACTTATTTCAACAATGTTATCGAATTTAGCATACACTATAACATTGACTGTATTTTGCAAGGCACCAGCTAAATTCATTTCTAGTCTCGAATTCCAATGTTTGATAAGGACATAATGATCAGCACCATCATAATCAGGTGTTAAATCAAAAGAAAATAAAGAATAACCTCTAGGCCAATCTTCCCGTTTTATAATGGAACTTTTATCACCATCCAATCTATCAAAAGATTTGTAAAGAGTTTCAAAAGCATCAAGATATTTGCCTCGATTTATATCAAGCTTGAGGGGTTTGGATAGGACTGGTTCACCATCCGTGTAAAGCTGCATAAAGTTAAGATCAAAATGTTCAAAATTGTATTGATTTCTCAATACTGTTCCAGCAAAGGATTCATTATGAACCATACCAATGACAATACGTTTTGGTAATTGGCTAAAAAATGCCATCTTTCACAACAGATTGAAATCCAGTTGAAATAGCTAAAACGTTACACTCTTTTCTATTAATAATAAACTTAGCAGCACTTTTCATCAATGCATCTGCATGTCCCAACTGAATACCTGGACTAACTTTACGAATGGTTAAAAACGCCTCTGTCACTTCTACTTTAAAATCATTATTTGCAGCCATTAATACATATTCATCTTTTTGTCTATGTAAACGTAATTTCATACTAACACCATTGGGAAGATAACGATCTTGCTCAAACAAATCTACCCTTGAACCACCTGTAAGCATAAACTCACCGCTTAGACGTGTATACAAATAGCGATTATGTAAATCATTATTTCCTGTTTCAGCTAGATCGCCACCATCAGCATTTACATGAAAACCTGATACATATCTTTCATGATTAGCTCTTTTCACCTCATGACTATTCATTGACCCAGCAGGATCTTTATAGATGAGACGCATACAGCGCTCAGAATGGAGCCTTTCTTCCGAGTCATGAATGAGATGAGATATGATGCTGGTATAACCATGGGTATTATTACTATGTGATATCAAACGATCATTTAGAAATAGTTCAATATTGGACCATAACCCATTAAACAAATCATTGATACATGACACGTTATCATCTACACCACACAGTGTTCCACCAGCCATTACAATGCGACATACAATATGGAGTTTACTGTTCTTTAAATCTAGATATTCTTCTGTACTCGCAGGTATGTAGAATTCTATTGGAGCACCCTCTCTAATGGTAGTCATTGGTTGATAGTCTACATTATAACTTTTTTCTACAGCAGTTTGCGTTGGTGGTATGTGAAACCATTCTAATGGAGAAAGACTACATTCACAAGAATGATTATGAATTAAAGACATGATTAAAAATATCTTTCTTATGTTTTGTTGATGTTATCCGTTTAGCTGCCTTTCGCCTTCTGACACGTTTTGCTCGTTTCGCTCTCTTTTGTCCTCGTAACCCACCACCAAACATACGTTGTGCTACTCGACTTGTAACATCTTTCGCGATATCTTTTGCAGCCCTTTTAAGATGTGGTGCAACGATTTTAGCCCCTGTCTTAAGCAGTGGAATAGCTTTGCGAGCCAATGATCCCAGTATTGAACCAACACCATCTACATATTGTATTCGCGCTCATTTAAATCCTGGTTATTCTCCACCCACTTGACGAAGAAAATGATTGCGATAAATAGATGGATTGTGTGTGTATGCTTTCATAATGCTTTTGGTCGAAAATGAAGTTAACAGATCACCTTTCCAGTTTAAAATGGAACACTATGACCTGTGTCGTCCATAATATTCATTTCTATCACGTCAAATTTGGATGTGTTTACAGGAACATAATGAGGTTCTCCATAACTTTTCATGACAATGTCTCCATCATGTCCTTGTATTCCAACAGAACGTAGCAAAGGAACATAGTAATCACCAACAACTTGTAGCTCACAAATACTACAGTTCACATAATGTGTATAAAATCCCTGTTTCACATCGGCTTTATATTCAGCTGTACACGTTTCAGTATACCATCGATCTGGGATAAGTCCTAAAATCTCGGCTAATCCAGCGGAGAATAACACTTCAAAGCCATAATTTAGAAATAGAAAAACGCGTCGTCTAATTTTATCATACTTTATCTGAACAGCTTCTTTAAGGTCATCTTTCATAGAATTAGTCGCTTCTTCATTGACTGCATGACATATCTCTTGTATGGATCTGTAGTAACCATAAGGAATATTGATTGTGTCAAGAACAGAATCTATAAGTGGTTGTTGTCGATACTGAATAGAATAGTCCATTCCATGTCTCACGGTTGTCCATGTATGTGGATATTGAATTTCAGCTAAAGCCACTTCATATTTTCCGTTCAGATAGATGGTTCGAGGCATACGAATTTCATAATTCGAAGTTTTGTTGTTGGGATAATAGTTCATAGTAGCATTGCTGGGTAAAGTAATGTAAAAACTTGTTGACTGCATGACAGCTAAATCGTTTATGTGATGTAGATAGACTAGATGTGTATATACATTACTTCATGTTTGACACTCTTCATCCTCACTTTCTACATTGCTGTCTACATTGTTGTCTAAATTGCTATCTACATGATCTACTTTGGTATCTACTACTTCTTCCTGACAACAAGCACTATCACACCTAATTTTTACAGGAATAGCATTTTTATTTCCATTTTCTTTACAACAACAACACCATAACTCTTTAATCCATGTTAAAAAGTTTCCCCTCCTTCTGGAAACAACCTTTGTTGACGTTGTTGTATCTCTTTTGTAATATCTTCAGGAGTTGTCTTTTTGCCAAAAATAGTTTTTGGAATATTAGCGTCTACAATTTCCTGAATAAACTGCTTCCAGCAGCGTGGTGGTTCTCGTCGTTCTTTTCTTTTTGTAGCAACCAATGCTTCTTTCAACAAATCAATAATTTTAGAACAGACAGTACCTGTTTTTAAAACAAGTTCATTTTTATCTGTCCATCTCGTACCATATTTCTTAAGTACTGCCAGAAGTTGTGTTAGTTTTACATGATAAATAGGTTGAAAATGGTTTAAAAACTGTTGGGACTTTTCTGATTTTTCTGGATGATATGCTGTAACAGACTTTTGTCGTTGTTGTTGTAATTAAATTGTTCGTAAATGACGTCCAAGAACTTGAGATATTTCTATTGCTTTTGCTCGAGTACGTTTCCCACGTAAAAGTTTATTCACTTTCGTTTTGATTTCAACATCTTTTGACTTCTTTTCTAACAACATTTTATATTCATATTCAGGAATGAGGACCATTTTCATAGTATGTTTCATTTTAACAGCAACTGAGCTAACAAGGGTAATGCAAATTTAGCAATAGCTCCAATAAATCCTCCTTTCTGATTAACAATCTTCTTTTTTCTTCGAAGTGATATCTTCTTATCTGCGAGTGTACGTAGGGTATGACGTTCACGCTTGAATAACTTATACCTTTTTGAGCTTAAGGGTAAATGTCCTCGCAATATATTCAAACAAATTTCAAACAAGCTAGTTAATTCCTCCTTAGTAGCTTGTTGTAGCAAGGATTTACGTCGTTTAGGCCCGCTGCGTGCGAGCAAGTGAAGAAAAGGTTGATTCGCTTGAATACGCTTAGACATCTTGGCTGCGAATGGTTAAGTGACTTGGTTCTTGTTCATACGCTACCTTATCAACATATACGTAATGTGTCATAGCCATAAGGTTTGCTGGTAGCATCTTGATAGGCTTCTATGAGAAATTGAGATTTTCCAGGATACTTTTGTCGCGCTAATGTACTTATTTGTTGACTGTCTCTAGAATTTTTAAACAGAATGATGTAATGTGTATTCAAACTAATATTTCGCATTTCTTGACCATGATGAAACACATTATGCACAATAAAAATAATGCTTATATTTTGATGACTGATACCAACACTAAAGAGACGTGTCGTACGCTCATCACTATGACATTTGGTCATTAAGTCATCAATGATGAGTAAGTTTGGTCTTTTCGGGTTAAAACGCTCTTCAATGTCATCTGGAATGCCTTGGTAAAATTCCATACCTTTCATTCCCTTATACAAAGGCTGATCTGCTGCATAGAGCCATAAAATGGTTTTTGGAGAGGGTTTAATAAATTTTTGTTCTAGAATTTCTCTAACTAGAGAAGTTTTACCACTGCCTATAAGTCCAGAGACCAAACATGTGAATGGATGCTTCATTTTCGAATATCTGTTTCTTTCACCCAACTGTTAAACTTCACACTTCACAAATATTTCTTTAACACCTCGTCTTTTTCGTGTTTTCAAGACCTTTTCAATTCTGCAGACTGATTCAATATCTTTTGTCACTTTCTGCAGTTCTTCTTCATAGAAATGTCCATCAATATCTTCATCCAAAAAGTCTTTCACACGATACAAGTGTATTCCTCGCTTCTTACAACGATGTGTGATAATGAAGACTTCTTGCGTCCACTTTATATGATAATATCGTTGAAATACATATTTCATGTGAGAAATTCGAACCTAATCACCAATTTTAAATTTGTAGGGTTTTTTCTTCTTTGGTTTTAATTTCAATTTGTCTACATACATATACTTCCACACTTTCGATTCTATGTCTTTACGAATATCTGCAGGAGCATACTTATTAGGCAGGGAGCCATGAGGTCTATGGTTGTAATTATACACTAAGTCTGGAAGGATGTCCATATATCGATACTTTGATTATGAAGGAAATATCGATACATCATTCGATTTAGAGTACGAATGACTCGCTCAGCAAAGTTGGCTTTGGTTTCATTCTTTGTCGTATAGGCATGTATTCCCTCCTTGCTTTTACCCATCTGTTTTTAAATTCAGTTCCTTTATCTGACCTTAGAGTTCATGGTCTTCGTTGTGTTTCATTAAAAATCTTTTGAAAGGCTTCTATGACGCTGGTATGTGATTTATTAGGTATTGGTTGCACCCATAAATATTTGGAAAACACATCAATGACAACCAATAAAAAGTGGGTGTCATCATTATAGGAAGCTATGTTTCCCATGTCAGCGAAATCAATATCCCACATGTCATCAATTCCACGTGTAATGACACGTTGCCTTTTAAACCTGTATTTTACAGGTTGTAGTAAACTGAAGGCATCTTGATCCTGTGACCATTTCTTTACTTGTGAATTAGTGACTGGTTGATCATGTTTCTTTTATATGTGATAAAGTTTGAAAGGACCAGAAAATGCCCCGGGTTGACCAGGTTTAAAGTAAATATTGGTTAAGTAGTCTTTCCACGTCGACATGTTAACACTAAATGATCAACACTTGTTAACATATCTTGCATTTTATTTTATCATCATATCTTGCATTTTATCAACACATCTTAAATTTTATTTTATCAACATTTCTTACAAATCATTTATTGATACAAAGTGTGAATAATTGGAGTCCATTGATCTTCAATGAATATTAACGAACTACTTAATTTATCAAATGTGATAGCATCTACACCATATTTTTCACAACGTTGATTTGTATTATCTAACACTTTTTCTAAATGAATGTAATATTTAGCATCATTCCAATATGTATAGACACATGTAGAATGACACATATGTTCTGAACACTCTTCATTTTGACAAGCAGGACATACTAAACATGCAAACTTTTTTACAGCTAATAACATTTCTTGCACAATATATTGTCTCAATGTAATATCTGCCATTATACTGCAATGTAAATTAACCACTCTCTCACTTCATCAAACAGTCTTGGATCAAATCGAGCGAAGTGATATTCTGCTTCCACATCAAACTCCTCAGCTCCACCAAGGTTTGAAAACATACACTCTTTGATGAAATCCTCGCGTAAGTTTGGTACGTTCAACGTGGAATGAGCAAGTTCCCAATAAATGTCAAAGTGCTGCAGTTGTTGTTGAATAGATCCAAAACGTGCCAGTTCACTTATCATGTAATCCACATACTTGTCCTTGAAACACGTTTCTACATCCATCTTTCACATGTCTATATAACACGTCTGCACACTGTGACGGCTGGTAAGCAAATGACTCTCAGTCTTACTCCTCAGAAACAGTTAGTGAGCCGCACTTGTTGCAGAAGTTGTCTGGTTCACACAACTTGCAATTGTACTTGTGGCAGTGACAATCATAATCCTCAGCATATCCGTAAGCACCACAATATTCACAGGTAAGTCCAAATTGATTTTGCACATCCATATTCTCCAACTGAACTTCAGCCAGTCTTTTCTTAGATAACTTTGACACTTTCATCCGATTGTCCTTTTGCAGCTTGATAGGAGTTTTCTTGCCATGACATTCCGTACATGGCAATAAGGTTGAATTAATGCTATCCATGTCCTGAAGCAATGTCTCCCATTCACCATCATTCATGTTGATGTAAAACTTGTATTCTTTCCCTTCAAACAGTGATGCTTGCACAAAACTCACATAGCGCATATCCAAGTATGAAATGACTTCAAGCCACTTCGTTTGCGTTAAGTACAGTTTGAAGCCAATGTCGCGTAATCTTGCTAAGTTCAGGCACACAATCTTCCACAAGGATGGTGATAAAGCAAGCCATCTCTCTCCACGTTTGATTCGAATAAATAATCCAAATTGTCCATGCTCTACAGTAATGGTTAAGTTTGCACTAATTTTAAAGCTGCTTGTCTTCTCCATGGCTGCGCGTCGAATGATGACTGCACTTGACACCTCACTCCTTTTATATGAACATTACATATATGTTTTCATGAGATGTTTGCAAAATCGCGGAGTGATCTCGTTGAAACCATCCAGAAAGGCTGTTGGCAAACCGTCTGTCTCATGACAATCACTAAAAAGTCTCCTCGTTTGCGACTCCAAATTATCCATTGAAAGAGCATTGCCATGGTGAAATGTCCTTTTTCATAGAGGTAAGCCATCATATCGTACACTTTAATACGTTCTTCAAGGTACTTGAAGCCATGTAGCATGACCTTTGCACATTTGGAATCGCGATCCTCATCAACACACTTTGGCGCCGGTAGACATTAAGTCTTAAAAAGTTCCTCATGAAGACTTCTAATAAGTTGAACGAAACTTCGGGTCATGGCTTAGGAGAACTGTGGCTCTGACGCGGAAAGATGCTCTGTGTTTCCTTCTAGCATGTAGATAAGCTGAATGACAGTGTTCACTTCTTCCGTTAGATATATGTATATGTATGTTGATCGAAAAAGCCTTCTTCACATAAACGCCATAAAATGTTGCAATCGATCAAAGGGATCACTGCTTGAAAGTTTCGTTTCAACAGTGTGACGTCTTCCTCAGTAACAGGAATAGGTTTGCTCAATTCAAATTTAGCTTTCAGCTGATTGTCATCATCATCGCTGTCGTCACCGTTTCTGTCGTCATTGTCGTCGTTGTTGTCGTCGTTGTCGTCATCGCTTGACATGACCACTTCTTCTTCCTCAATATGCTCTAGATGCGTCTGTAACTTTGTACTAAGTGGCTTGGCGCTTCCAATTACAAGCGCATTTGCAACCAAGAACGGGTAGTCAGATCCCTCAGGATCTGTCATTGCTTATTGTACTGGCGGAGCACCTAACGCTTTTTCAGACCTACTTTGCTGTACTGTAGACACGTCCGACGGAGCCCCTAATGCTTCCCCCCAAGGCTTTTTCAGCTTCTGCTAGTGTACTTAGGAAGGCAGCAGTCTCCTCTGCAGTTAAAACTGCATCTGTAAAAGCCACTGTTTCATTGCTAAGTAGGCTATCAATTTCCATGTTGCCAGCCGTTGTTGCTTTTCGAGACGTCTCCATAGTGTCTTAGCAATGCAATGCTTATAGGGGTGTTGAACGGACCTTTTCATACTACTGTCGGTGAGCCATGAGCCAGTGGCTTAAAAGTCGATGGGCGGGGGGGGGGGGTGGGGGGGTGATGCCTGTCGACCAGGTCGGCTGGCGGGGGGGAGGTCCTCATGAGTACCGGGGGGTCCCTTTATAATAGCAGCCTCGCACTCTATGCAGTCAGTCTGCTTTTGACCGTTGAGAAGTCAACATCGAAAAAAAATAATGCAACATAAGGAAGAGTTTTTTTCGGAGGAACGCCGTAAGAGATATTATCTCACCGATAAGGATGTGGATCTTTGGGAGGAGATATTCATTGAATATCAGGCGTTCCTGTACAAGAAGTGGAAGGATTTTCAGAGGGCAAGACCACATCAGGAATGCAACCGGTTTGGCAGGGCGGCGGAGGAAAGCAACAAGCGACTGAGGGAGCTGTCACCCGAGAGGTTCAGGGACCCGTCGCCGTGCCAGGAAACAAGGCCAGCCAGACCGACTCCTGCCAAGGACACAGCAGCGACCATGACCACGGCGACTCCTGTCAAAGCGACTCCTGCCGAAGCTTCAGCGTCGACGATAACGACTCCGCTGAAAGCAAGTGCGAGGGAAGCTGATGTGACTGTCCGGAAGGTGCCGGCGGCACCAGTTACAGTGAGGCGGCGCATACCCAGCGCCACCGTTACAAGGCCAGACAGTCCGCTACCAGCTCCTGAGGATGAGCTAGCAGCCGCTGTTGCCAGTATTTCGGAGATCCCAACGGTCGACTTCAGCCTCATGCAGTCGCCTTCTGATTATGACCGCACCACGGAACTGGTTGACTTGAAACAGGAGGACGACTCTAGCAAAGAGTCAACACTCCAGGAGATCGTACAGCTCTTGGATACGGCTGATAATGTACAGTATCGTGACTTCTGTCAGGAGCCTCTATGCGAGTGCACGAGCAGGAATGCCCAGAGGCTATGCGGCCGGAATATCATTATTGTAGCGCTCTGGGCAGAGGTTTCAAGTCACACAGGGCGGCGGTAGCGGCGCACAGGAGGAAGGCTGGCTGTAGGGAGAATGACGGCAGCGGCAGAGGCGGAGGCAGCGGCGGCGCTAGAGGTAGAGGCAGGGAAAGCGACGGCAGGGGAAGCGACGGCTGTAGGAGCTGAAGAAGACGGAAAATCCCTCCACGACTGCTTCTTAGCAGCCACCCATTATCACGAAATGGAACGCTATCGTGTTATGGTGTTAGTATGTATGTGTATGCATGAGAGTGCGGGAAATGCTAAAAAAATAAAAAAAAACGGGTCTATAAATCATTGATTTATACCCCATCTCTCCTTCTGCCCGTCTAAAACAAATTGCCGTCTGGGTTAAAAATACCCTGGCTTGAGAAATGAAACGCTAAATCTGTCCGTCTGTCCGTCTGCTGTGTTATGGGTGTGGAGAGAGATAGTAAAAAAAGTTGCCGTCTGGGTTAAAAATACCCTGGCTTGAGAAATGAAACACTTAATCTGTCACTGGTGATATGTGTGGAAAGAGAGATAAAAAATAAAAAAAATGATTGTCCGTCTGCGCGTGTGAAATAGCAAAACAAATTGCCGTCTTGGTTAAAAATACCCTGGCTTATGAAATGAAACGCTAAATCTGTCCGTCTACCCGTCTGCTGTGTTATGTGTGTGTGAAGAGAGAGAGAGAGAGTTTAAAAAAATGCCGTCTGAGTTTAAAAATACCCTGGCTTGAGAAATCAAACGCTTAATCTGTGACTGGTGATATGTGTGGAAAGAGAGATAACAAAAAAAATTGATTGTCCTTCTGTCCGTCTGAAAAAGCAAAACAGATTGCCGTCTCGGTTAAAAATACCCTGGTTTATGAAATGAAACGCTAAATCTGTCCGTCTACCCGTCTGCTGTGTTATGTGTGGAGAGAGAGAGTTGAAAAAATTGCCGTCTGGGTTTAAAAATACCCTGGCTTGAGGAATGAAACGCTTAATCTGTCGGTTGGCCCGTCTAAAAAAGCAAAACAAATTGCCCTCTGGGTAAAAATACCCTGGCTTGAGAAATCAAACGCTTTATCTCTCATTGGTGATGGTATATGTGTGGAGAGCGAGTTAAAAAATTAAAAAAAAATGATTGTCCGTCTGCCGTAAGTGTTATATGTACATAGAGAGAGATATAGAGCAAAAGAAAAAGTGAGGGAAAATAATGATTGCTTGTTTAGCTGACTGTCGTGGATAGACAGAGCAAAAGAAAAAGTGTGGATAAAAAAGATGACCACCGTTTGAGAGAGAGTGAAAGAGAGACTGGGCGAAAAAAGAGTGGCTGCGTTTGCCGCTGTGTGTTTGGAGAGAGAAAGCGGAAGCAAAAAAAGATTGCTCCGTTTGCCCTTCTGCCCTGGGTGTTATATGTGTTTGGAGATAGAGTGAAAGCGAAAGCAAAAAGAAAAAGACTGCCCTCCGTTTGCCCTGCTGCCCTAGGGTGTTATGTGTGTTTGGAGAGAAAGCAAACGCTAAATGAGTCGTACGTGGACCCCCTTTCGTTATGGAAAATGTTTACAGAATTACACGTTTCAATGCATTTAAATACCACCACTTTGCCCCTTACCCACTGCGCACACCCCGTCAGCATAAATTCAGGTATGTGCTGCTATAAATAGATCATGCCGTCACTGTTTTGCGTCAGCCATTTTCCCACCACACAATCCCTACACAATAATAATTGGATGAAAACATATTATTTGTATATTTATTAGCACTATGGGACATAATATACGTAAAATGATATATTTCTTGAATTTTATGCGGTCTTGTGTAACAACAAAGCCGTATATTACACCCTACCACCAGGTTTGTACCTAGGGGTCAATGAGTGCGTTTGGCATCCAACAGACTGGTAGTCTACTGTTGTGGATAGACAGAGCAAAAGAGAAAGTGAGGATAAAAAAGATGGCCACCGTTTGAGAGAGTGTGAAAGAGAGAGACTGGGTAAAAAAGAGTGGCTGCGTTTGCTGCAGTATTTGGAAAGCTGTGGCCGCCGTGGTGTGTGTGTGGACAGAGAGAGCTCTGGGTTAAAAATAGCTTCCCTTAAGGAGGCATTGGCTGCTCACTTTTAATTGCTTATTCGGAGAGCCATTAGTGAAGGTGTGTGTGTGCGAAGAGAGAAAGCAAAAAAAAAAAGAGTTGTTGCCGTGATGTGATGTGTGTGGAGAGAGAGGAAAAAAAACAAAAAAAGACTACCCGTTTGTCTGGGTGTCCGTTTGTCCGGGTGTCCGTTTGTTCGACTGACCCTTTACCAGTCTGCCGTGGTGTGTGTTTGTGGAGAGAGAAAGCTAACAAAACAGTTGTTGCTTGTATACATAGAGTGGCCTGCGGTGCCGCTGGCTTCGGGGGGCTTCTAAAACACCTCGTGACGTCATTATGACGTCACTTCCTGTTTTAGAACCCCCAATTTCCCCCTACTAATGGCATGTAGTTCCCATGTTTTTGTTTGGAGCAACTGATGCCAATAATCAGCGGGCTTTTAAGAATGACACATGTAAGTGCAAGAAGGTCCTGTTATGACAGGTTACTGGGCGTTCCAAGTCACAACTCTGTACTCAGATCCTCCAAGGCATGATGATCCTTCGGTTAAGAGACGGCGACAAATTATCAGTCCCCATACTCCTTTGATAACAGAGAAGTGTTTTTTAGGTCCAGCGTTGCTCTGCCATCTCAGCGTAAGGGGCAATAAAACTAGTGGTTGGGAACAAAAGCTGTGAATCTACAGCAAGCTGCTAACACCAACAATCCCAGTATTAGCAGCTGACTGTGCGACTTTTTTAACTGATAAAGATGGTTGGGCGAATTAATTCAACTAACTGATGAACAATTTCAGATGTTAGAAAACTCAATACAACTGCCCATAATGAAGGAGCTGGACACTAAGCCGATGTATGCAGATGTAGTTAAAACCATCACAAACCATTTCATTGACAAAGCCGCAGTTCTTGAAGGAATTCCCCTATAGATGCACAATATGTACAGTATGTGTTCAGCGAGACAAATCTTTGAGTATACCTTTATACTAGAAGCGATGTTTGAGTTTTTACCTTGAAACGCTTCTCAACTCGGAATAAAATGACACAGATAACAGTCACAAACTTCTGTTTGGGGACGGCTGCGTCCTATCCCGCCCGTAGTCTTAAAGCCATTTAAGCAATTGTTGACAATTTTGCAGTTTTGACTTACGACCAGAGTAAAGAACGCTGAAGTGAATTTCCAACCGAGCCAAAGTGACATTCATTGCTATATTATCATCTGTGAAGAACTTCTCCTATATAAATAGCGATACGTCACACAAGTGATCCCTCGACGAAGAAATTGCACAGCGGATGTCAAAAGACAGCACAGCTTTCGGTCGTCTGACTGGCTGTCTGCGGAAGACCCATGATATCAAATAAACAACTATGGCCAGTATAATAAGGGCTGTAGTACTATCCTACCATTTACCTATAAGCATTTCACACGGGATGTAGAATATGCAACATCCGCTGGCAAGACCGTATACAAAACATTACTGTTCTAGTCCTGAGCATAGAGACCCTCCTGAAATCCAAATAATCAAATTCACACTTTTGGGTCTTTACGGGGCAGGTGTTATTTTGACTGCAAATATTTTGGGATAAATTATAAAGAAATGATAAGGGAAAAACATCAAAATTCTAATTTTCTTTCAACATGCACAATTTCAAATTTATGAAGCCATCATATGATCTTTTATGAACTATTTTACATTTGATTCAATCCCTTTAATAGCCAATATGTGATTGCGTTTCTGGAAAAATGGATTTTTGTTGATTTTTGCCAGTTTTGTCAATCATTTCTTTTTATCCTTATCCCTTTTCCGCAAAAGTCAAAGTGTGACTTGGCTTATTGGCCTGCACTGGTCACTTAGTTTGCATGGACGACGCTCACATATCCAAGACACTAGTCTAGGGACAACTGACAGGAAATATCCTTCTTGTTGGTCGTCCGGGACTGCGATTTAAAGCCTCTACTCTTAAGGTAGCTTAAGAAGTATGGAGAAGTCGATGCCACTCCAGTGTCAATCAATTTAAAAAAGCCATGTACAATCTGAAACAATGTAGAATGACTAGAACGCCACGTGGATCCGTGACTAATGCAACGTAAAATTCTAGCGTATAATTTTAATCAGAAGACCAGTCATCCATTTTTGTATTCTTGGGGCCTTGACGAATTCATAGAAAAGGCAGAAATTATAGAGAAAAAATATATTTCGGTGACATTTTACAAATATGGCCCATGGAAAATGGCCCAGCTCGAGATTGGATCTTGATCAACATCTATTGCTAAGTATTTGGAGATTCACCAAACAATAACAATAAGATTACGCTACATTTTATGACAGTAAGGCCTCCTCTGGAATACATTTTCATTTTATTTTCACTTGAATCTCCCAAACGTACACACATTTAACTAAAATTTTACGATGTTTCCACAGAGATCCAGATAGAAGATATGTTTTAAGAAAATTTAGGCAAATATTTCCAGGAGTTTTAATAAATCGTAAAACAAGTCCGCTAACTTTATACAATACTTCAGGACAGTAAGGCTATTCTTCAGGTCGGGCGAATCACATATATCGCCTGGTAAGTAATAGTATCCGCTTCAATTTTTCAAAATTCTCTAGTAGTAAGATTACATCCCAGTCCTAAGAAATATTGCTAAGAAATTGGTTCTTAGCCAATATTTCTGCCATTTTTTTCCTAATCAAGAAACTAATTCCAACAATTTAATAATTACCATTGGACAAAGTTTAAATCATACTTATATTTTTCTGGCGTTGGTGAAGGGTAATCAAGGCTATCTTTATTAAAAAATTTAAGAGAGTATTGTCAGTTCCACTTTTACAAATAGAATTTAGGGTTTATATTCATATTGTCGTCAGTCAGAATCACCAAACACAGCCAGATAAATAAAAATTACCCTTATCTTTAACTTAAGTTTAGAGACATGAATTCTATTTCTTTGGCATCATTTAGGATTTACTGAAAAGTGATTTTATTTGCCAATATTTTGGCCATTTTTTCAAATAGCAAATAAAAATGGAATAACCAGGAGAACCTATATACCACTACCTCCCATCAAAATTTTATTACGTTTCCAATTACGTCACAGGAGAATGTGTGTTTTAACGTGAATTGGTTTTGGCCAATATTTTTATCAATTTCAGGCGCATCAAAAGAAATGCAATAGTCAGGTGGGCAACATTGCCTGCTATTTAACGAAAAAGTACAAGAGATTCAGGAAAGTTACGAGAGATAAAGGCCATATATCAAGAGCCAGTTGCGTTTTATAATAACACTTCAATAATGTCAATATTTAAGCTATTTTTCGAATTACATACAGAAGTAAAACCGGTACTCTTCACTCTTCACAAAGCCTTTGTGACTGATCCTTGACCTAACGAGGAGGAAAGCAAATAGAGTTTAAGCTTAGCCAATGCTCTTATTATGGGTAACGGAGTCCTTGGATCTCTTCGAACGTCACTAGGAGAGGCTCTGTAAGTGCGAAATGCGCAATGACACTGCTTCCTTCGGGTAGTAGTGTTCTGCGTTGGCTACACATTTCAAAACCGTAAAGCTTTTTCTAGGAATTAGGTAAGATTTTACTCAAGAAATGATTTTTCACAAGTATTCCCTTCACTCTTGCGCTGATGACCAGAATCAAAATAAAAAAATAAACCAAAACGAAAACAAAACCGAACGAAAAACATAAAAAGGGAAAGAAAATAACAAAGTCTTTATGAATAAACGTCCTTTCAATGCAATGTTTTAAGACGGCAAGATTTTATGTTTGGTATTACTTAAAATTTTAGGAATAGTTTGGTAGTTTTTAGCCAAGATTTTTGCCAATTTCTTCCAAGCAGAAATAGCCAGGAAAGTGACAATGGCCACTTTCTTTAATCAAAATTTCAACACAGTAAGGCTATTTCTCTGAGGTGATTTAACATTTTACTGGAAATGTTTGGTTTTTCGAGAAATGTCCACCAATTTTTGGTGAATCACAAAAAATTAATTGCCAGATAGATAAAAATGTCTGGTTCCTTACCCAAATTTACAATACAATAAGAGTATGCCCTTGTACTTACTTATGATTTTACTATTTATTTTTATTTTTCGCCAAATTTTCCGTCAATTTTTTTGACTCATTTCAAACAAAATGTACTAGCCAGGTATGTAGCAATACTTCCTCCCTTACTTAACATTTCAAGAGAGTAAGGCTCTTTTCCAGGATGTTAATAACGATTTTACTGAAAATCTTTGCGGTTTTCTTTTCACCAATAGTGCCTTCGCTTTTTAATAAATCACAACAAGTAACAGCAATAGTCAAACAGGCACAAATATACTTGTCCCTAATTAAGCATTTTAAGGCGAATAGATTAGCGTAACTTGGGCAATACTTTCGCCATCCAATAAGAATATAAAAGTAACAGCCAGGTAAGTGCCAATGACCACTATCTTGGACCTCATTTTCAAGACATAGTTATTTCTGAGGAGTGAGTTAAGATTTCTTTAGTGTGAGTTAAGATTAAGTTTTCTTGCGAATTTTTTTTCGCCTATTTATGGTAAATCACCAAAAGAGTAATGGTTAGGTATGCAGTAATACCTCTTACTTTTACTTACAGTTTCATCACAGTAAGGCTATCGTCGCGAAGTAAGTTTGAAAAAATCTTGTTATCGTCAATATTTAGGCAAATTTTTGCGAGTCACCAAAAAGTAACAGCCAAGTGAAGATACGATTTTTTAACTGTTCAAGCGTACATACGTACAACGCCTGCTATAGCCCCTGCTTCTGAAGGACCCTCTCTGCAAGATTTCAAGTGAATTTAACAATATCTTTAAAGACAGACAGTTTCATAGCAAAGAATGTGATCGCTTCTTCGAATTAGTGAAAACTGGTGAA
Source organism: Protula sp. h YS-2021 (assembly GCA_949752745.1). Lineage (NCBI taxonomy): Eukaryota > Metazoa > Annelida > Polychaeta > Sabellida > Serpulidae > Protula > Protula sp. h YS-2021. The sequence continues at coordinate 71,892,299 of OX457030.1, forward strand.
TTGCCAAAAATAGCATAGCATGCATTTTGTTCCCTAGGATGTCATGTTTTCACAAAAATTCTGCGATCATATGAAAGCTGAAAGAGAAGTAACACAAACTTAAATCTCACTGACAGACGCACAGACGGCTAGAAGGACGGACACACGATAGGTCATCTGGGATAATAAAAAAGAAGTGACATGGCCGGTGTGAAAAATCAAGGAAGGGAAGACTCGCAATCCGGTTAGGGGTGTAAATCTGATTGACATTCAAGGCAGGAAAAAGTACTAAGGAGGAGACATTTACCCTAACAGTTTAGAGATGGCACCTTCGGCACTCTGATTATGAAGCGTTGTTATCAAAGGTCTTGTGTCATATTGACATTTTATAAAGGAGAAACAAAATATAGCAAAACATTTGTTACAAAAAATATGAAAGGTCGCTGCCCTGATGGGTCAAATCTTTAACAATTTAGATGAGAAGCAATGTTATTTGTGACGTTTAGCTCAGTCGGTAGAGCGTTGGTCCTGTAATCCCAAGGTCCCTGGTTCCAAACCGGCCAGGGGTGGAAAGCATGGGATTGGCTTTCGCTCAAGTTGCCTCAGCTAAACGACTGCACAAGATTATTCACCGCCACGGAATTGAAAATTAGCACAAATGAGTCTTCCGGCCATCCCTTTTAAAAAAAAGTTATTTGTCTTCCAGTCCTGAATAATAAGTGTGTTACTGGATCGAGAGTTGAACCACCCAGTTGTACATGAAAGTAAAGAGAAAAGATACGGTTGGTGTATTTTGATGTTTTATTATGGTGAAGGATAATGCATTTTTCGTGGTGATTGAGTGGGGGCAGTTTTGCCATTCAACAACTAATGTCTCCAATCACATTTTATCATCAGCATCCTCGTTCTCGCTTTCAGAGTTATATGTGAGCTTTTACTGATTTTTGATCATTTGTTTAAAATCCAGTTTAGGGAGAATTTTGAAACTAAAATTTGAAATGGTTTTACATACAAGAAAATTTGCAACTTCTTCTTACGATATCTGGTACAGATATCATAGATTCAACTAAATAATGCCATAGCATTGTAAATCAACACAGACCATTAAATTTTTGTTGGACGCCATGAAAAACTGCCCGTCCTTCCGTCTGTAAACTTGTATATTTTGCTAATTCTGTTCATTTCTTTCAACGGATTCCACTAAGATTTAGCGTTACAGTTATTGAAGCAAATGCATTTTGTATTATTTTCGCAATTTTCCAATTTCGATAATTTTGCGAACAGATGACAATCTTTCTGAAAAAACTCCTCCTAAAATATTGTTTAAATTGACTCACAACTGTGGTGGTCTGGGTCATTGAAAAAAGCTACTGAACTTTTTTTCTTTTTCTGCAAAATGTGATTTCGAAATTCTTAAGTTCCCATATTTTCTGCAAAAAATAAATGTTCTATGCATTCTTATATTCCGTACGAATAGTTCTTAGAGCGCGTTTGAGTTGAATTCTTTTATTTTTTAGCGGTTGGCCACATTTTTGTAATTTGATAGCTAAAGTTTTGCACATTTTTTCGCTATGTTTTCTTTATGGAATGCCATGTCACTATTTATATGGAATGTTGTTCTAAAATTAAATGCTTATTTTTAATGTCAAAATATAATTAAAGATATCAAGAAATAAATGTAGATCTAAATAATGTATATTTTGATATCAATAACAGAATTTTAGATGGCAAAAATTTATTTTTGAGCTAAAAAAATCAAATTTACAAACTTAAAAATTCTTATATTAGACACACATAAAATTTAACGAATCGTCAATTAAATTTTGGAGTTGAAAACAAAATTGAGATAAAAAATAACAACACAATTTTTGATCTCAAGAATTGCTTCTTTAATGTACAGCAAAAACTTTAAAGAACGATTCTTTATACAAATACCAGTCATTTTTAATTTACAGATGTGTTCTTCTGAATTTTTATCTAATAATAGACTGTTATTTTGATATCAATGATAAATTTTTGAGATCAAAAAAATCATTTTCCGACTTCAAAATACAAATTAAAAAGTCTCCTTCTGAAATAATGACATTTGAAATAAATTCTTGGTATCAATAAAGAAAAATGAATTATTGAGCTCAAAATTTATATTTTGCTCTCAAACATTTCATTTATGCTATCAGAATTTGAGTTTTGATCTCAGAAAATCAGTTTTAGACATCATTAAGTCACTTTTGATATCATTAAACATATCTTTATATCTCTAAATATTTATTGATATCAACAATTATTTTTGAGATCATGAATACATTTAGAGATATCATAAATACAATTTCAGACAGCAAAAAAATTATTCTTTTATGTCAAAATATGTACCTTTTGAGATTAAATATTATATTTGGTATCAAAAAATCAATCTTTGAGAATAAAAATTATTTCTTGAAATCAATAATTCTCTAATAAATGTGAAAATGGCATTTCATACAGTTAATGCTAAATTTTTACATCAAGACAAAATTAAATATGTCATTTTACAATTATAGATTTCATTAATTTATATTGTGCTATCAATAATTATACTGTAGACGGCAAAAGTGTATTTTTGAGACCTATAAATTTTAGATAACATTCAATAAATCGCCAAATGGATACAGAGAATTCTAAAAAGTAAATAATTGAGAACAATAATAGGGAGTGGAATTATCTGGTTCTTCTTTTTTCCAATACAAAATTAAAGAAAGATTTTGTATACAAGTTTCAATCTTTATTCCATTCACTGATGTTTTTTATGAATTTTAGCAGTAGAAGAAAGATCGATATGTTGAAATCAAAAATTAGTTTTTGAGGTGAAAAAATCATTTGAGGATTTATAAACCAATATAAATAAAAAATATCAGTCTAAAATAATGTTATCTAAAAAAATAAATCAATAAAGGAAATTTAATTACTTCGCACAAAAGTGAGAATTTCTGTCAGATATTTCATTTTTGTTATCAAGAATTGAGTGTTTGACATCTGTAAATTAGTTTGAAATATCGTTAAATCTCTTTGATTACAATAAATAATTTTTATATCTCTGAGTATTTATTGATAGCAAGAACTTTTTTAAAGTTAAGAATACCTTTAGAAAAATAAAGATGCCAAAAATTAATTATTGATATCAAAAAAAAAATTCCGATAAAAAATAATTCTTGATATCAATAATTGCCTAATTAATATGAAATAGCCCTCCATATACTTAAGCATTTTCGATTGATTTAATAGATGCGGATTGAGCAAAACTCTGCTCAACGGCATCCTGCTAAAAATCGATGAGAAATAATCATTTTGCATGGCGACTCGGCAAGGCGGTTTGGTGTGTCCAGGCAAATTCTCAGGAAAAAGGAAAACCAATTTTTTGAAACTGACACAGTGGTAATATATTTGTTGCCGGAATGCAATGTTGTGTTGTTTTTTAAACTAGTCAAAAATAGACGCAGATGCACTTTTTGAAAAACTGTTTAAGGTTTAGGCACTTTAGATTTTTTAATCTTCACTTAAAAAGATATACATAATAGAAGTACGGGAGGTGTTTAAATCGAGCAAACGAAAAACAAACAAACAAAAACATAAAGCAACAAAAAAAATTGCACATCGGCATGCATATACTAGGATTTCTTTCTTTTACAATGTCGTCATGCCTCCCTTTTCCCAACTTGTTTATTCAGAAAGTGCGTCCTAATACAGACATCACAGCTGATGAACGCAACTTTTCAAGCTCTTTATTGCAGATGAGCAAATCTGTTATTTTTTAATTTGATTGACAATTAACGGATCGGTGTTTTTTCTAAAGATGAACAATTAGACATTTTGCTTAGACACTAGATGTTTTATCTAGCTGTTTTGCTGTCAAAAGAAGCACAAGCTAGATTTTGCAGTCTAAAAAACAAACTAATGTTAAAGATACATCAATTATTTTATACAGAAGTCAAATTTTCATTGTCTGCCGTTTTCGGGACAAATAGTTCAGTTGTTGCCGTGACGCTGTCTTTGGTGGCGCAGACCTCTATCCGTGCCCGTGCGATCAACACTGCTGTTAGGTACAGGAGAAACTTGTTTGCAAACAAACTTCGATATTTATATACACGTCACTTGGGTATGCAGTTAAAAATGCTTTAGAAATATCCCAATGATTCCGTAAGTATTGTTCCACTTGCCATGAACTCTGATGACATTGCACTAGTTGGAAAACGAGAGTTCGAAATCAGGAAGTGACGTCATCAAACCCCCATCCCCCTAGGACATACTATGTACCGACCCCCCCCCCTCCCCTAGGAGGCATAACCCTAAGTCACCTATCAATCATCATGACGTCATTAGTCACGTGACCTATCAATCATCATTAGTCACGTGACCTGTCAATCATATGTCATGTCACCCCAACCCTATATTTGGAATGTTTTCCCGAACATTAACCTTCCGGCCTGAATCGCTCACTTGGTAGAGCAGAGGACTCGTAAGCGGACCCATGGTCTGAAGGTTGGTGGTTCGATCCCGTCCTCGGGCATCACTTTCACCTTCTGTCTATCATACCGTCATATGATGGGGACGTAAGACATAGTATGTACCGACCCCGTAGGACATAATATGCACCGCCCCCAGCTTATTATATGAGCCGCTCCCCTACGAAACAATATGTACCGACCCCCACCCCCCCCCCCCCCCACCCACCCAGGAGATACTATGTACCGTGATATGGCTAACTTCAAGAGTGTATAACTTCAAAACTACTGGACCGATTTGAACCATTCTTTCGCTAAAACGTTCAGTAAGACTTCATCTTTGCTCACATTTACTTGATCATTAGCAATGCCAACACGCTTGACCGATGTGTAGAGACCATGGATGACGTCTTCAAAGTGAACTATGTTGACTATGTGTTTTCAAAGCTTCCTTCTTTTGAATCCGATTGGATTTTGCAAGTGAAGAATTTGCATCAGCATTGGGAAGCTGTTGGAAAGGCAATTCCAAGAGAACGTTTCATCCACTCGTTTCTACGAGAATGTGAAGAACTACTTTTACTCTCAACTTACGACATTGATTCAGCATTTATCCGCGCGAATACAACTTGGGCAGCTGAGCTCATGCTAGTTCTAGATGCTAGAATTATATTACATTATGATGATGACGCTCCATTGGCGGCGAATGCATCAGAAGTAAATTCAGAATTTTGTAAAATGTTTAAAGAACTATAAGAAAGCTGACTCTGCAATTTTTTGATGGTATAAAAGGAGAAGGGTGAAGTAAAGTTATTATTCAATGGGCAGCCATGGAGAAGACAAGCAGCTTTAAAATTAGTGCAAACTTAATCATTACTGTGGAGCATGGGCAATTTGGACCATTTCTTCGAATCAAACGTGGAGAGAGATGGCATGATTTAGCACCATCCTTGTGGAAGATTGTGTGTGAGAGATTGAAAAATTTACGCAACATTCGTTTCAAACTGTACTTAACGCAAACGAAGTGGCTTGAAGTCATTTCATACTTGGATATGCGCTATGTGAGTTGGTGCAAATATCACTGTTTGAAGAGAAAGAATATATGCGTTAAATCAACATGAATGGTGGTTAATGGGATACATTGCTTCAGGAAATGGAAAACATCAACTCAGTCTTATTCGTCAAACCTGAGCCATGTACGGAATGATATGGCAAGAAAACTCCTATCAAGCTGCAAAAGGACAATCGGATAAAAATGTCAAAGCTATCCAAGAAAAGACTGGCTGAAGTTCGATTGGAGAATATGAACGCGCAAAATCAACTTGGACTTACCTGTGAATATTGTGGTGCTTTCGGTATGCTGAGGATTATGATTGTCACTTCCACAAGTACAATTGCAAGTTGTGTGAACCAGACAACTTCTGCAACAAGTGCTCGATTTGATCCAAGACTGTTTGATGAAGTGAGGTTTGGTTAATCTATATTGCAGTGTAATGGCAGACATTACATTGAGACAATATATTGTGCAAAAAACATATTGTGAAGAAATGTTATTAGCTGTAAAAAAGTTTGCATGTTTAGTATGTCCTGCTTGTCAAAATGAAGAGCGTTCAGAACATACTTGTCATTCTGCATGTGTCTATACATATTGGAATGAAGCTAAATATTATATTCATTTAGATAAAGTGTTAGATAATGCAAATCAACGTGGTAAAAAATATGGTGTAGATGCTATCACATTAGATGAATTAAGTAGCTGGTTAATGTTTATTGAAGATCAATGGACTCCAATTATTCACACCATTGTATCAATACTTGATTTGCAAGATATGTTGATTGAGTTATTAAAACATGCTGATTGAGTTATATAGCAAAATAAAATGCAGATATGTTGACAAGTGTTAATCATTTAGTGTTAACATGTCGACGTGGAAAGACTACTTGACCAATATTTACTTTAAACCTGGTCAACCCGGGGTATCTACAGGTCCTTACAAACTTTATCACATATTAAAAAACATGATCAACCAGTCATTCATTCACAAGTGAAGAAATGGTTACAGGATCAAGATGCCTTCAGTTTACTACAACCTGTAAAATACAGGTTTAAAAGGCAACGCGTCACTACACGTGGAATTGATGACATGTAGCATATTGATTTAGCCGACATGGGAAACATAGCTCCCTATAATGATGACACCCGCTTTTTATTGGTTGTCATTGATGTGTTTTCCAAATATTTGTGGTTGCAGCCAATACCTAATAAATCACATACCAACGTCATAGAAGCCTTTCAAAAGATTTTTCATGAAACACAACAAAACCCACGAACTCTAAGGTCGGATAAAGGAACTGAATTTAAAAACAGATGGGTAAAAGCATTTTTGAAGAAGGAGGGAATACATGCCTATACAACAAAGAATGAAACCAAACTAACTTTGCTGAGAGAGTCATTCGTATTCTAAAGGGATTGATGTATCCTACATATTTCCTACATATTTCCTATTGATATTTCCTACATATTCAAACTTATCGCTATATGGACATCCTTCCAGAATTAGTGTACAATTACAACCATAGACCTCATGGCTCCCTCCCTAATAAGTATACTCTAGCAGATATTTGCATAAACAACGAATCTAAAGTGTGGAAATATATGTATATAGACAAATTGAAATGGAAAACAAAGAAAAAGAAAAAAACCTACAAATTTAAAATTGGAGATAAGGTTCGCATTTCTTACATGAAATATGTATTTCAACGGGATTATCATATAAAATGGACGCAAGAAGTCTTCATTATCACGCATCGTTGTAAGAAGCAAGGAATACACTTGTATCGTGTGAAATACTTTTTCGACGAAGATATTGATGGACATTTCCATGAAGAAGAACTGCAAAAGTGACAAAAGATGTTGAATCTGTCTACAGAATTGACAAGGTTTTGAAAACACGAAGAAGACGAGGTGTTAAAGAATTATTTGTGAAGTGGTTAGGTTGGCCAAAGAAGTTTAACAGTTGGGTGAAAGAAACAGATATTCGAAAATGAAGCATCCATTCACATGTTTGGTCTCTGAACCTAAAGGCAGTGGTAAAACTTCTCTAGTTAGAGAAATTCTAGAACAAAAGTTAATTAAACCCTCTCCAAAAACCATTTTATGGCTCTATGCAGCAGATCAGCCTTTGTTCAAGGGAATGAAAGGTGTGAAATTTTATCAAGGCATTCCAGATGACTTTGAAGAGCGCATTAACGAAAAAACCAAACTTACTCATCATTGATGACTTAATGACTAAATGTCATAGTGGTGAGCGTGTGACACGTCTCTTTAGTGTTGGCAGCAGTCATCAAAATCTAAGCATTATTTTTATTGTCCATAATTTGTTCTATCATGGTAGAGAAATGCGAAATATTAGTTTGAATACACGTTACATCATTCTGTTTAAAAATCCTAGAGACAGTCAACAAATAACTACATCTGCCCGACAAATGTATCCTGGAAAATCTCAGTTTCTCATAGAAGCCTATCAAGCCTTTACGGTGTTGTCTCCTCGATACACGACTAGTGCACGTGTGTTACACTGGTTAACAACTACATAGGCGAAGCTATTTGGATGATGATGTTGATATTTGTCTCCTTCTTCATGCTTTTGCGTGAAGCATTCAAAGTCAGCATAAATCACAAACGGTGCTCGCTGGCTACATTCTTGAACTTGATGAAGGGTTCCTTGGGGAATGATAAACGTTGCGCTTCATTCTTGCCACACACTTCACGATGCTCATCTAAAAGCTCTTGTCGCATAAACCCATGAAGACAGTTGAAACAATAAAAAGCTTTACCATTATGCTTTGATCGATAAGACATAAGTCTGCTGAAATTCTTGATTAGACAGTAATGCCTTTGCTTGTCATTGCTAATCCAAAGTAAGTTGATTTCTCTCGCACTGGTGTTTCGACTCAGTTGTATTGAAAAAAAAACATCATGTTCATATCCAAACACATTGATAGACATCATTCTCCTTTTCAAACTTGGTGTTGGAAATATCATACCTTTCCACCTTGAATTCCTTCTCAAATGGTTTGTAATGATTCAAGCGATTTGGATTGCTCTTACAAGGGTGAAGGTACGCCAATACATACCATAAGAAGCCCTTGTTGTCATCATTCTGAATGTTTATAACACCCTCTGCTTTCTTCACCTTCTTCTGTAGTGGAATAAAACTACTCGCATCCAGTGGCGCTGACGTAGCTGTATGTACTTCAAGGTACAGTATGTTATCCAACACCCAGCCAGAATCTTGTCGCTCATGTTCGTCAAACTTAGTAAACAATTCTTTATAGGCTTCTGGCAAGTCCTGCTCAATATCCGCTGGATTGTATGCTGTATATGTTGGACTGCTGATAAAGGCATTATCCACTTGTTCTGTCATAACCCCTTCAGCATTCGCCGTTAGTTTCTTGAAGCGCGCATACACGACAATGTACCATTTTATTCTATGGTTTAAGGTCTCCAACAAATGTGATTTGATACGGTTTTCTTGCTGTCGCATTTCAAGCAGTAAATCCGATCCATAATCAGACTGTAACCGTCTTTCCTGCACGTTTTCACCAAGACTAACCCTTCTGCCTCTCCCTACTTGTCCTGTCTTTTGTTTCTTTGAAACATGTTCTTCATGAGATACATTTTCCATCTCTGCTGGTATGCATGCATTTGCTTCAAACGCATCCATAGATGGAAATATTTTAATGCACTCACAGCAGAGGAACGGATCAGGTCTGTCAATACCATCTTGTACCGTCTTTCGTCTCTTGACTTCAATCTGCTCAACAAGCTCTTCATGAGCACGTTTCATCTTAGCTGGTTTGAATGTATGTGCTACGAACAAATCCAGAGATGGAAATGTCACATTACAATCATGACAGAAGATTGGTGTGTCTGAATAAGATGCCATTGTTGTTGTCACCTCAATTGCTTAAACTGATATGATGAAATGTAGGTCACACTCATCCCATTTATACCGCCTAGGCATGTACTACAGAGACATCTAGCGGAGAGCGATGTGTTCTGACAATACCTAAAAGCATTAAGAAAGGCTATTGGTAGCATCGTCTGAAACGCGTAAAAATCTATTCTCACATACCATAGCATAATATGTTTTCAAAAAACTAAATATTTTCATTTTGGTTTAGAGCAGTTGAAAAACGACAGTTCGAAAACAGGAAGTAACGTCATCAGACCCCCCTCCCCCACACACTTCACGATGCTCATCTAAAAGCTCTTGTTGCATAAACCCATGAAGACAGTTGAAACAATAAAAAGCTGTACCATTATGCTTTGATCGACAAGACATAAGTCTGCTGAAATTTTTGAATAGACAGTAATGCCTTTACTTGTCATTGCTAATCCAGTTGATTTCTCTCGCACTAAGTTGTATTGGAAAAACTACATCATGTTCATATCCAAACACATTGATAGACATATCAATGTGTTTGGATATGACATTTCAAACTTTGGAATGTCCGTAATCGGTGTTGGAAATATCATACCTTCCACCTTGAATTCCTTCTCAAATGGTTTGTAATGATTCACGCGATTTGGATTGCTCTTACAAGGGTGAAGGTAAGCCAATACAGACCATAAGAAGCACTTGTTGTTGTCATTCTTAATGTTCATCACACCTTCTGTTTTCTACACTTTCCTCGGCAATATCATCAGCATCGTCCAATCAGCTTTGCCTATGTAGTTGTGAATCAAGACAACATACGTGCACCAGTCGGGTATTGAGGAGATAACGCCGTAAAGGTCTTTTTAGATCATACGGTGAATGAACGTGATCGTATTGTGCGCGGTTTAGAGCGACCAAAGGAAATGGTGATGACTCGCGAAGACAAAGAGAATTTCAAGAACCCTGTCGATTGCTACAAATTTCTCATGAGAGTCTAGGAGCAGATCGAGTGAGAGATCATGACCATATCAATGGCAAATATCGCGTAGCTGCGCACAATGAATGCAACTTACAATATCGACTTAGAAAGGATAAGCAAGGGGATAAAGATTCTTTTATCATTCCTGTGTTTTTCCACAATTTACGAGGCTATGGCAGTCATTTGATCATGGAGGAAATTGGAAAATTCAAAGATGAAACGATTACAGTCATTCCCAACAACATTGAGAAATATATTGCATTTGCCATTAGCAATCTGAAATTTACAGACAGCTTTCAGTTCAGGAGTACCTCTCTACGGAAGCTGGTATCCAACCTTGCAGCAGAAGGGAAAGATAACTTCTACATGACCTCTCACATTCACGATAGTGACCAACAAGATTTGCTGCTGAGAAAGGGAGTGTACCCCTACGATTAGGTGGACGAGCCATCCAAGTTTGTTGAAACGCAGCTACCATCAAAGGACAAGTTTTATAGTCAGCTTAGCATTAGCATTAGCGATGAGGATTATGCGCATGCGCAGAAGGTGTGGGATACATTCAACTGTACCACATTTGGTGAATACCACGACCTGTACCTGAAATCAGATGTGCTACTGCTAGCTGACGTGTTTGAAAATTTCCGTCAAGTGTTTCTCAACACGTATGAATTGGATCCTGCCCACTACTATACAGCACCAGGACTGTCGTGGGATGCAATGTTAAAAGCGACAAAGGTGAAGTTGGAATTGATCAATGGCATTGACGTGTACCAAATTGTTGAGCAAGGCATACGTGGAGGAATATCTGTGATCCCGCACAAGTATGCGAAAGCAAATAATCCCTACGTAGCAGATTGCAATTCTGAGATACCAAACAACTACCTGATGTGCCTCGACGCAAACAACTTGTATGGCTGGGCCATGTCACAAAGCATGCCACAAAGAGGATTTATGTGGGTGAGCAAGCCAGAATCCATTGACTTCATGGATGTAGCTGAAGATGACGACATTGGATTCATTTTGGAAGTGGATTTAGATTATCCAAATTCAATCCATGATCGTCATAATCACTACCCAGTGGCTCCAGAACGGAAATGTGTTAAAGTTGGAGAATTGTCAGAGTTGTCAGAGTACAGTCTGAACATGAAAGACAAGTCCAGTGAAAAGCTCATTCCTAACTTGTCTGGCAAAAAGAACTATGTACTTCATTACAGGAATTTACAATAGTACGTCTCACTGGGCTTGAAAGTCACCAAAGTACATCGCGCCATCATGTTTAAACAGAGCAAATGGCTAGCAAAATACATTACATTGAACACAGAAAAGAGAAAATTTGCCAAGAACCCATTTGAGAAAGAATTCTTCAAATTGATGAACAACTCGGTGGTTGGCAAAAAAAATGGAAAATGTGAGAAAGCGAATCAATGTTGAACTTGTTCACAGGGAAAAGCGGTTCAAGAAACTTGTGGCAAAACCTTCTTTCAACAAATTCAAAATTTTCAACGAAGATTTGACCGCCGTACATTTGCGCAAAAAGTGGATTTGCTTCTGGATAAATCCATTCAAGTTGGCTTCACCATTCTCGACCTCAGCAAAGTGCTTATGTTCAACTTTCATTACAAATACATTATTGTCAAGTATCCCAATGCCAAGTTGTTGTTCAGCGACACCGACAGTCTATGTTACTACATAAAAACAGAAGATATCTACAAGGATATGCAGCAAGATGCTGACCTGTTCGACACAAGTGACTATCCGCCAGATCATTTCCTTCATTCCAACGTGAACAAAAAGGTGCTTGGGAAAATAAAGGATGAGACGGAAGGCATGCCCATTGAAGAGTTTGCTGGACTCAGACCGAAAATTTACAATTGATTGTGCGGTGGGAAAGAAAAACATACAACTAAAGGCATCACTCGAGCTATTCCACCTTAGTGCATGGACATTATAAAGCAATGTTATAAAAGGGGAGGTCCTCCAACGTAAGAGTTATTTGACGTGTGAACATTGAAGCGTTAACATGGAACTTGAAAGTCGTAAGAGATCTGCAACTGATATGGATACTCTTGCAGATACAGTTAAAGACTTAAAAGCGAAAAATCCTACCTCTACTATCAAGAAATTGAAAGTGGAGACGGCACCAACACCACAGTCGTTGGATGGACTGCTTTCTCTAGGAAATGGAAAGTACATTAAAATTATGAAACAAAGTAATGAAGGAGTGGTAAACATTCGCAAATACCTCAGAGATGAGGGGACTGGAAGAATCCGTCCTACGAAAAAGGATATTTTGCTGACAATACCTGAATGGAAAATGTTGAAGAAGCAAGTGAAAGAATTGGATAAAAGGCTTCGAAGACAAGAAGACGGCTCATAACAGGGTATAACCATCACGAATACACTCATGTTTAATGGCGGTGCTTACCTTACTGTAAATGAGAGGAATGAAGTGATAACAGGTTCTCGGATAAGTTTCGATTATCGGTTTAAACCTGAAGTGTGGAAAGACTTCAAAAACATACCGTGTAAACCTGGGTTTAAACGCAGACTTGAAAATAAATTTGAAGTGTTTGTGATTGAACATGATTCTGATATGCGTTTTAGATTCTGGAGAAATCTTTTACAGGATTATCCAGAGGATTATCATGGAGTTGTGCCAGATACTTCATATGTAGATATGATTCACTTTGATATGAAGAATTGGGGTGCAGTCTTACGATTCCTAGAAGCTATACAACATCCACTCTTCACCATCTTGCGAGCATAAAAACGTCTTTGCAGACAAGGAGACAGCTCATAGTTGATCTGACTGTTGAACGAGATGGAAGACTATTTGTTGGATTATGAACCCATCACACATAGATTCTCATACATGCAAAACTTGTGTCATGACATTGTGCTAAAACATTTTGGAAAGCATATGATTCTATCACCTGACGAACAATCTGTGTTGAAAGACCATCTAGAGAAGGCTTTCTCCTGGCAGTCTCAAATGAATTAGAAGTGTATGTGACTGAGAACTGCCTAGACGTGTTTGCACAATTTCGCCAATATGACGAGCTTACAGAACGCTATGACTACATCACCCTCAACACAGTGGAATGGTACGCTCTGTTACAAGCATTGGATTGGAAAGAACCTGACGCTTGAATTCAAAGAGGAAGGAGTGCAACTCATGCGGGGCACCAAGTCCATTGAGCTGACACATCCCATGTGTGCTATGATGATGGACATTGGCATGAATGATTATGGATGTGAACTGAAACTATCTGAACATGAAGAATAAAGTTTGGTAATGGACAGTGTTATGCTAGTTTTCATAGCATTTACAAACTTGGATGTAATGTCTATGATACATATATTAATTTAGATTGGTATGAATGGCATGTGTTTATTGATGTACTGAATGTATTTGTGAAATAAAAGTTTAATGTAAAATAATTGTTAAAATCTAAAATAATGTATAACACAATAAACAAAGAATGCTGTATAAAACTGTCTTGTTTATTTACAATATCCATAATACAATTAACAATTACCAAATACTTAACTAATACAACTTAACTAATACAACATCAATAAAATAATGGTTTATAATGTCTATATACAAAATCCTTTACAACAAAATCACCATCACTTCTTCTTAATACATCAATGATTTCAAAGGGACTATGTCCTCGAGCTCTTTGAATTATATAAAACACACAATAAAATCCACATGTAGATGATATGGTGTTTGTAATGGAACTGAATTATAAATGAAATTAAACTTTAAAAACTTATTCAAACGACTGTCTATAGGTAAAAGTCCATAAGAGTCAGAATATTCTGCAGGGTCTTCGTCATAATATGCTGCCACCCAATGCTCTCCTGGCTCATCATGATCGTCTGTGTTGATGACATAGGCACCGCGTTGTAGAGATGGTTACTGGTCCATGGAAAACACACCTTGAAACAAGTCTTTTGTCGCGGCATCGTGGGATAGGATGGCTTCTATCTGCTTCGTGTTCATGACTGGTAGTCAAATTGAATGCTACCATTTGCACTTATTTCAATGATGTTATCAAATTCAGCATACACTATAACATTGACTGTATTTTGCAAGTCACCAGCAAAATTCATTTCTAGTCGCAAATTCCCATGTTAGATAAGGGCATATTGATCATCACCATCATAATCAGGTGTTAAGTCAAAAGAAAATAAAGAATAACCTCTAGGCCAATCATCTCGTTTTATAATGGAACTTTTCTTACAATTCAATCTATCAAAAGATTTGTAAAGAGTTTCAAAAGCATCAAGATATTTGCCTCGATTTATATCAAGCTTGAGAGGTTTGGATAGGACTGGTTCACCATCCGTGTAAAGTTGCATAAAGTTAAGAAGAAAATGATCAAATTTGTATGGATTTCTCAATACTGTTCCAGCAAAGGCTTCATTATGAACCAGTCCAATAACAATTCGTTTTGGTAATTGACCTAAAAGATGTTATCTTTCACAAAAGATTGAAATCCAGTTGCAGCCTTTTTAAGATGTGGTGCAACGATTTTAGCCCCTGCCTTAAGCAGTGGAATAGCTTTGCGAGCCAATGATCCCAATATTGAACCAATAACATCTCCATATTGTGTTTGCGCTCCTTTAAATCCTGGCAATTCCCCACCCACTTGACGAAGAAAATGGTTGCGATATGTAGACGGATCGTGTGTATATGCTTTCATAATGCTTTTGGTCGAAAACGAAGTTTACATATCACTTTCCCAGTTTGAAATAAAACATTATGACCGGTGTCACCCTTAATATTCATTTCTATTGTGTCAAATTTAGATGTGTTTACAGTGACGTAATGAGGTTCTTCATAAGTTTTCATAACAATATCACCATTATTCCCTTTAATGGGAACAGAACGTAGTAAAGGAACATAATAATCTCCAACAACTTGTGGCTCACAAATACTACAGTACACATAAAATGTAAAAAATGCATGTTTCACATCGGATTGATGTTCAGCAGGACCGGATTCTTTATACCATTTATCTGGTTTAAATCCTAAAATCTCAGCTAATCCAGTAGAAAAGACAATATCATAATCATCTCTTAAAATAAGATAAACTTTACGACTAATTTTATCATACTTTAACTGAATAGGGTTTGCATTAATAGATTTTTGTAATTCTTCATTTATTACAGTACATATTTCAGGTATGGATCTGTAGTTACCATATGGAATGGAAACTGCATAAAATACTTCTAATGATGATCGATAATGAAGAGCATAGTCTATTCCATTGTCGTCCATGTGTGTGGGTATTGAATTTCAGCTAAGGTTACTTCATATTTTCCTTTCAAATATAATGTACGAGGTAAACGAATTTGATAAGTAGAGGCCTTATTAGTAGGATAATAGTTCATACTAGCATTGCTAGGTAAAGTTATATAAAAACTTGTTGACTCCATGATGACTAAATCGTTTGTGTGATGTAGACTAGATGTGTATATACATTACTTTATGTTTGACACTCGTCATCTCCAATGCTGTCTAAATTGTAAATTGCTATCTACATTATCTACATTGGTATCTACTACTTCTCCTTGACAACAAGCACTGACACACCTAATTTTTAGAGGAATATTATTTTTATTTCCATTTTCTTTACAACAACAACACCATAACTGTTTAATACATGTTAAAACGTTTCCCATCCTTCTGGAAACAACCTTTGTTGACGTTGTTGTATCTCTTTTGTAATATCTTCACGACTTGTCTTTTTGCTAAAAACAGTTTTTTGAATCATAGCATCTACAATTTCCTCAATAAACTGCTTCCTACCGTGTGGTGGTTCTCGTCGTTCTTTTCTTCTTGTAGAAACCAATGCTTCTTTCAACAAATCAATAATGTTGGAATTTGTAATGACAGTACCCGCTTTTAAAACAAGTTCATTTTTATCTGTCCATCTCGTACCATATCTCTTAAGTTCTGCCAGAAGCTGTGTTAGTTTGACGTGATAAATAGGTTGACAATGGTTTAGAAACTGTTGGGTCTTTTCTGATTTTAATGCATTGGATGATGTAACAGACTTTTGTTTTTGTTGTTGCGACTGAGTTGTTCGTAATGACGGCCAAGAACTTGAGACATTTCTATTGCCTTTTTACGAGTTCGTTTCCCACGTAAAAGTTTATTCACTTTCGTTTTGATTTCACCATCTTTTCCCTTCTTTTCTAACAAAATTTTATATTCATATATAGGAATGAGGACCATTTTCATAGTATGTTTCATTTTAACAGAAACTGAGCTAACAAGGGTAATGCAAATTTAGCAATAGCTCCAATGAATACTCCTTTCTGATTAACCAACTTCTTTTTTCTTCGAAGTGATATCTTCTTATCTGCCAGTGTGCACAGGGTATGACGTTCACGCTTGAATTCCTGATACCTTTTGAGCTTAAGGGGAAATGTCCTCGCAATATATTCAAACAAATTTCAAACAAGCTAGTTAATTCCTCCTTAGTAGCTTGCTGTAACAAGGATTTACGTCGTTTAGGCGCGCTGTGTGCGAGCAAGTGAAAAAAAGGTTGATTCGCTTGAATACGTTTAGACATCTTGGCTGCGAATGGCCAAGTGACTTGGTTCTTGTTCATACGCTACTTTATCGGCATATACGTGATGTGTATCTTTTGGTAAAATGCTTGTACGAATACGTAGTTGATCATTCGTCTTCGGCTTCAAATCAATGAATAAATAGCCATGAGGTTTGCTGGTAGCATCTTGATAGGCTTCTTTGAGAAATTGAGATTTTACAGGATACATTTGTCGCGCTAATGTACTTATTTGATGGCTGTCTCTAGGATTTTTAAACAGAATGATGTTATGTGTATTCAAACTAATATTTCGCATTTCTCTATCATGATGGAATAAATTATTCACACTAAAAAAATGTTTAGATTTTGATTACTGCTACCAACACTAAAGAGACGTGTCATTCGCTCATCACTATGACATTTGGTGATTAAAGCATCAATGATGAGTAAGTTTGGCTTTTTCGGATTAAAACGCTCTTCAATGTCATCTGGAATGCCTTGGTAAAATTCCACACCCTTCATTCCCTTGTATAAAGGCTGATCTGCTGCATAGAGCCATAAAATGTTTTTGGAGAGGGTTTAATTAACTTTTGTTCTAGAATTTCCCTAACTAGAGAAGTTTTACCACTGCCTGTAGGCCCGGAGACCAAACATGTGAATGGATGCTTCATTTTCGAATATCAGTTTCTTTCACCCAACTGTTTAACTTCTTTGGCCAACCTAACCACTTTACAAATAATTCTTTATCACCTCGTCTTCTTCGTGTTTTAAAAACCTTTTCATTTCTGTAGACAGATTAAATATTTTTTGTTACTTTCTGCAGTTCTTCTTCATAGAACTGTCCATCAACATCCTCGTCTAAAACGTCTTTCACACGATAGTGTATTTCTTGCTTCTTACAACGATGTGTGATAATGAAGACTTCTTGCGTCCATTTAAATGATAATCCCGTTGAAATACATATTTCATGTGAGAAATGCGAACCTGGTTACCAATTTTAAATTTGTAGGGTTTTTTCTTCTTCTTTGGTTTCAATTTCAATTTGTCAACATACATATACTTCCACACCTTCGATTCGTTGTCTTTACGAATATCTGCAGGAACATACTTATTGGGGAAGGAGCCATGAGGTCTATTGTTGTAATTGTACATAAGTCTGGAAGGATGTCCATATATCGATAAGTTTGATAATGTAGGAAATATCGATACATCATTCCATTTAGAGTACGAATGACTCTCAGCAAAGTTGGCTTTGGTTTCATTCTTTGTCGTGTAGGCATGTATTCCTTCCTTCTTCAAAAAATGCTTTTACCCATCTGTTTTTAAATTCAGTTCCTTTATCTGACCTTAGAGTTCGTGGTCGTCGTTGTGTTTTATGAAAAATCTTTTGAAAGGCTTCTATGACGCTGGTATGTGATTTATTAGGTATTGGCTGCACCCATAAATATTTGGAAAACACATCAATAACAACCAATAAAAAGCGGTTTTTATCATTATAGGGAGCTATGTTTCCAATATCAGCTTAATCAACATCCCACATATCATCAATTCCACGTGTAATGACGCGTTGCCCTTTAAAACTGTATTTTACAGGTTGTAGTAAACTGAATGCATCTTGATCCTGTAACCATTTCTTCACTTGCGAATGAGTGACTGATTGATCATGTTTTTTTCAATATATGATAAAGTTTGTAAGGACCAGCAAATGCCCCGGGTTGACCAGGTTTAAAGTAAATATTGGCTAGGTAGTCTTTCCACGTCGACATGTTAACACTAAATATATCTTGCATTTTATTAACATATCTTGCATTTTATTTTGTCTTACAACTCAATCAATATATCTTACAACTCAAGTATTGATACAATGGTGTGAATATTTGGAGTCCATCGATCTTCAATGAACATTAACCAACTACTTAATTCATCAAATGTGATAGCCTCTACACCATATTTTTCAGAACGTTGATTTGCATTATCTAACACTTTATCTAAATGAATGTAATATTTAGCTTCATTCTAGTATGTATAGACACATGCAGAATGACAAGTATGGTCTGAACACTCTTCTTTTTGACAAGCAGGAAATACTAAATATGCAAACTTTTTTACAGCTAATAACATTTCTTCACAATATGTTTTTTGCACAATATATTGTCTCAATGTAATGTCTGTCATTATACTACAATGTAGATTAACCACCCTCTCACTTCATCAAACAGTCTTGGATCAAATCGAGCAAAGTGATATGCTGCTTCCACATCAAACTCCTCAGCGCCGTCAATGTTTGAAAGCACACACTCTTTGATGAAATCCTCGTGTAAGTTTGGTACGTTCAGCGTGGAATGAGTAAGTTCCCAATAGATGTCAAAGTGTTCCAGTTGTTTTTGAATAGATTCAAAACGCGCCAGTTCACTTATCATGTAGTCCACATACGTCTCCTTGAAAAACGTTTCTACATCCATCTTTGTTTCACATATCCATATGACACGTCTGCACACTTTGACGGCTAGCAAGCAAATGACTTGTAGTCTTACTCGGCAGATACTGTTAGTGAGCCGCACTTGTTGCAGAAGTTGTCTGGTTCACACAACTTGCAATTGTACTTATGGCAGGGAGAATCATAATCCTCAGCATATCCGTAAGAACCACAATATTCACAGGTAAGTGCAAGTTGATTTTGCACTTTCATATTCTCCAATCGAACTTCAGCCAGTCTTTCCTTGGATAGCTTTGACACTTTCATTCGCGTGTTCTTTTGCAGCTTTATAGGAATTTTCTTGCCATGACATTCCGTAACTGGTTCAGGTTCAGTGAATAAGACTGAGTTGATGTTATCCATTTCCTCAAGCAATGTCTCCCATCCACCATCATTCATGTTGATGTAACGCGTATATTCTTTCCCTCCAAACAAGGATGTTTGCACAAAACTCACATAGCGCATATCCAAGTATGAAATGACTTCAAGCCACTTCGTTAGCGTTAAGTACGGTTTGAAGCCAATGTTGCGTAAATTTTGTAATCTGTCACACACAATTTGCCATAAGGATGGCGCTCAAGCGAGCCATCTCTCTCCACGTTTGATTCGAAGAAATGGTCCAAATTGCTCATGCTCTACATTAATGTTTAAGTTTGCATTAATTTTAAAGCTGATATGTGTTCTCCATGGTTTTGCATTGAATGATGACTTCACTTCACCCTTCTCCTTTTATATCATTAGAAATTGCAGAGTCAGCTTTCTTATAGTTCTTCAAACATTTTACAAAGTTTTGAATTCACTTGAACTCTTTCATTGTTTAATTGAACATTTTCTGATGCATTCGTCGTCAATGGAACGTCATCATCATAATGTAAAATAATTCTAGCATCTACAACTAGCATCAGCTCAGCTGCCCAAGTTGTATTCGCGCGGATGAATGCTGAATCAATATCGTAAGTTGATGGTAAAAGTAGTTCTTCACATTCGTGTAGAAACGAGCGGGTAAATTCATCTCTGGGAATTATTTTTCCAACAGCTTCCCAATGCTGATGCAAATTCTTCACTTGCAAATTCCAATCAGATTCAAAAGCAGGAAGCTTTGAAAACACATAGTCAACATAGTTCACTTTGAAGACGTCATCCATGGTCTCTACACATCGGTGAAGAAGTAATTTTGACATTGCTAATGATTAGGTGAAAGCGGAGAGCGATGTGTTCTGACGATACCTGAAAACATTAAGAAGAGGAAAGTATAATATGTTTTCAAAAAATTAAATTTGGTTTAGAACCATCATTTTCCTACCACTATAACTTTAGAACATTCGAATAAGTAGCATGCTAAAATGTTCAAACTTATTTTATATATTATATGTTGTTAAAAACTAAATTTGTTAAATTTGGTTTAGAAGCATCATTTTCGCACTACTATAACTTTATAGAACATTCGAATAAGTAGCATGGTAAAATGCTAAAACCTATTTTATATATTATATGTTATTAAAAACTAAATTTGTTAAAGTTGGTTTAGAAGCACCATTTTCGCATTACTATAACTATAAATGTGCTTTAGAAGTGCCATTTTCCAACTACTATAACATAAAACATAACATTGGGCTTAACGTAGGGAAAATCCCATTACTTCTCAAATTTGTTGATCGTTCCCACGCTCTGAACGAGTGCACTCTGAAATTTATTGATCGGTTTCCCCACACTCTGAACGAGTGCACTCTGAAATTTATCGATCGGTTTCCCCCACACTCTGAACGAATGCACTCTAAAATTTATCGATCGGTTTCCCCACACTCTGAGACCTTTCATATACTTATTCCTATGCTGTGGGTGTGTGTGTGTGTGTGTGTGTGTGGTTATTGTAAGGGAAACCATTGAAAAATGACTAATTAAATATTATCATAATAATAATAGTGAAAATAGACATAGAAATATAGCTATTATGTTTAAAAAGTCACATAATGTCACAGAGTCACATAATGTCACAGAGTCACATAAAGTCATATAATGTCACAGAGTCACAAAAGTAAACAAAAACCAAAAAAATATTGTCCCGAGGTGGGATCGATCCCGCAACTCTCAGGTTGCCAGCCGTCGTCTCTACCGACGAGCTATTACACCTTGTCTATTGAACGATCTGATAATGACATACATACGTTAGACGAATTATGTTCACATAGCACTTACATACTCCTTACATGGTGATATAGCCATATGATGTTACATAGTCACATGGTGTCACATGAAGTTACATTATGTTACATGATGCTACATAGTGTTACATAGTGTTGCATTATGTTACATAGTGTTACATTATGTTACATAATGTTGCATAGTGTTACATGATGTTACATGCTGTTACATGATATTACATAATCTTACATAGTGTTACATGATGTTACATAGTGTTACATGATGTTGCATAGTGCTACATGATGCTACCCAAAAAATGTTAGAGTTACATAATGTTGCATGTTACATAATGTTACATAGTGTTACATAATGTTACATAGTGTTACGAAAGAAATTGAAATTGGAATGTTGCAAAAAAAAAGGTCACTTACCACGACTGTTTTGCCAATTCGGCTCCATGTGTATTTCACTTTCCTATGTGTTTCCAGCCAATCTTTCACTTCCTTTCTAAAGAATAACTAATGTTTCACTTCGTCTCCTATGTGTATTCTAATCAATCCTTCACTTGTTCTCCAACAGTACAACAGGTAAGAGCAACTGTTTTTTTTAAACTTTTTTCCATGTGTATCCTACAGCAGCCAGAGCATGAATGAAGCTCATGTGCACACACAATTTGCTCTTATAGGAGTGCCGAATCACATCCTGGGGGGGGGGGGGGGGGGTCAGTACATATTATGCCATAGTGGGGGTCCCATGGTATGATAGACAGATGGTGGAAATTTCCACACCTTGGCGTGGTCCCCATGGTATGATAGACAGATGGTGGAAATTCCTACGAGGGGGATCCCACGATGTGATATGAAAGTGATGCCCGAGGGCGGGTTCGATCAACCGACCTTCAGATCATGGGTCCGCTTACGAGTCCTCTGCTCTACCAAGTGAGCCATTCGGGCCCGAAGGTTAATGATCGAGAAAACATTCCTCATATACGGTTGGAATCACATGACACATGATTGACAGGTCACGTGACTATTGATGATTGACAGTTCACGTGACTAATGACGTCATGATGAGTGATAGGTGACTTAGGATTATGCCTCCTAGTGGGGGAGGGGGAGGGGAAGGGTAGGGAGGGGGACTGGTCTGATGACGTCACTTTCGGTTTTCGAACTGTCATTTTCCAACTACTGTTTAGAAGCATCATTTTTCCCCTACTACAGCATGGTAAAATGTTCAAACTTATTTTATACATCATATGTTGTCAAAAAAACTAAATTTGTTAAAGTTGGTCTAGAACCACCATTTTTTCGCTACTATAACTTTAGAACATATGAATAAGTAGCTTAGTAAAATATTTTAAACCTCTTTTATACATCATATGTTGTCAAAAACTATAATATTCAAACTCTTTTATGCATCATATGTTGTCAAAAACTACATTTGTTAAAGTTGATCTAGAGCAACCATTTTCGCACTATTATAACTTTAGAACATTTGAATTAGTAGCATGGTAAAATGTCAAGACTTCTTTTATACATCATATGTTATCAAAAACTACATTTGTTAAAATTGGTCTAGAACCGCCATTTTCCCACTACTATAACATAAAATATAACATTAGACTTAGCGTGGGAAAAATCCCATTCCTTCTCAAACTTATTGAGCGTTCCAATGTTCTGAATTAGTGCACTCTGAAATTTATCGATCGTTTAAACGCTCTGAAGTCGTGCACTCTGAACTAGTGCACTCTGAAATTTATCGATCGGTTCCCACGCTCTGAACTAGTGCACTCTGAAATTTATTGATCGTTCTTACGGTCTTTCATGTACTTATTCCTACGCTGTGTGTGAGTTGTTTCTGTAATAGAACCACTGAAATATGACTTATTAAATATTATTAGTGAAAATAGGCATAGAAATATGGCTGCTATGTTTAAAAAACGATGTCACAGAGTCACGTAATGTCACAGAGTCACATGATGTTACATAATGTTACATGATGTCACCGAGTCATAAAAGTAAACAAAAAAATTTCTCTAGTTGGGATCGAACCACCAACCTTCTGCTTAATAGTCCTCTGCTCTACGAAGTGAGCTAACAAGCCTGGCCTGTTGAACGACCTGATAATGACATACATAGTTAGAGTAATTAGGCTCACATTGTCCTTACACAGTCCTCATATATAGTAATACAGCCATAGGATGTTACATAGTCACATAGTGTCACATGATGTTACATAGTGTCACATGATGTCACACAGTGTCACATGAGGTTACATAGTGTCACATGATGTCACAGAGTTACATAGTGTCACATAATGTTGCAGAGTTACATAAAGTCACAGAGTCACATAAAGTCACATAAAGTCACATAATGTTACAGAGTTACATAATGTTACATAATGCCACATAATGTTACATGATGTTACATGATATTACAGAGTCACATAATGTTACATAATGTTACATGATGTTGCATGATGTCACATGGTCACATAATGTTACATGATGTTATATAGTTACAAACGTAAACAAAAAAATGTTTGTCTCTAGGTTGGATCGAACCACCAGTCTTGTGCTTACGAGTCTCACGTGCTATGCACTGAGCCACAGGGGCAGGTGTGATGAACGATCTGATAATGACATACATAGCTAGATTAATTACGGTTACACGGCCATCACAGAGTAATGTAGCCATTGATGTTACATAGCTACATAGTGTCACATGATGTCACATAATGTCACAAAGTAAAAAAAGGTCACTTACCACGACTCTTTTGCCACTTCGTCTCCATGTGTATTCCAGTCAATCTTTCACTTCCTTCCCACACTTCCCACAGAATAGCCATTGTTTCACTTTGTCTCCTATGTGTTTTCCAAAGAATAACCAATGTTTCACTTTGTCTCCTATGTGTATTCCAGCCAGCCAATCTTTCACTTGTTCTCCATGTAATATCCAACAGTAAGAGCAACTTTTTTCACTTTTTCCATGTGTATCCAACAGCAGCCACTGTATGAATGAAACACATGTCCGCACACAATGTGCTCTTATAGTGCTGCTGAATCACATCCTATGGGGGTCCCAACATCGAGGACCCGGGGTGTCCCATGGTATGATAGACAGATCGTGGAAGTCTTCACATGGAGGACCCGGGGGGTCGGTACATATTATGTCGTGGCGGATCCCATGGTATGATAGACAGATCGTGGAAGTCCTCACATAGAGGACCCGGGGGTCCCCATCATATGACGGTATGATAGACAGAAGGTGAAAGTGATGCCCGAGGGTGGGCACCAAGTGAGCCATTCAGGCCGGAAGGTTAATGTTCGAGAAAACATTCCTCATATAGGGTTGGGGTCACATGACACATGATTGACAGGTCACGTGACTATTGATGATTGACAGGTCACGTGACTAATGACGTCATGATGAATGTTAGGTGACTTAGGGTTATGCCTCCTAGATAGTATGTCCTGGGGGGTGGTCGGTACACAGTATGTCCCGGGGGGTCTGATGACGTTACTTCCTGTTTTTGAACTCTCGTTGCAATTGTCCCGGGAGAAGCGGAGGAGGGGTAGTGCTGTACAGTGTGGTTATCATTCAAGTCCACCACGTTTCAAAATGACGGCGAAACGAGCAGTGCTAAACAAGTAGCAATGCGCCTTTTTGACACAAACACGCCAGATGCAAAATTGATAATAAAACACCATTTCCACCAAGTTCTCTATTTATAATCACAAGCGAACAACAACCCAACGACAATCAAAAGTAGACAGACACTTCAACTGTAAAGTATATGCACGCAATTTTTGGCTCCCTTTTCTTGCTGGATGCCGGATGCAGTTTCGAAACAACTTCAATAAGCAGCCAAAGCTCGGCAGCATAGGGTGCAGTTTTTTCTCTTCATTCTCAACCAATAAGCCGTTTACTTCTTGGAGTTCCTGCTGCAAATTCAAATGTTGAAATTGCAGGAGGGTGGCAGCAACCAAAACTCTGTCATTCTGGGACAAACTGTGCATCTGGTACCGCTGAGTTCTCCAGAATGCTTCAATTCTTGCTTCCATCTCTTACACGTGACGTGACGGAATCCCACCTCTATTTTACTAGTGACCACCCCCTGGCCATCTGATAATTTTTTTGCTATTTTTTTTGTTTTTTTTTTTTTTACGTTTCAGTAAATATGCATGTGTGTGTATCTATATATACATATATGCATACACATATATATGTATATATATCTATACCCCTTTATATATATATATATAAAGAGGTATAGATATATATATATATATATATATATCTGTTTGTTTATAAAATCTTAAAATACTCATTTTTTAATGTAATTTAGTTGCATTTTTTAGTTTAATTTATTTAATTTAATGTAATGTAGTTAAGTGTGTTTGAAAAAAGCTAATTGTAACTTGTTTGATTTTAATTCACTTGTTTAATGATTACATTCATTAAATGTAATTTTTTTGTTTAATTTGTTGTTGCTGCGATATATAAGAAATACCATCATTATCGTTATTATTATAATTTATATTTTAATTTGTTTGTAAAAACAATAAACAAAGTTTAAATTGTTTGCAACGTAAAAGATGCAAAAAGTTGGAAATAAACAATTTCTCCAAGGTGAAGGGGTTGGTCACCAACAAACAGTGGGTGTGTGTGTGGGGGGGTTGTGGGGAAAGAGTTTTGGTTGCTCTCATCCCCTAGAATTTCAGCATCTTAATTTCTTGCAAGAAGTAATCGGCTTACTGGATGAGAATGAAAGGAAGAAAACTGAACCCTATGCGGAGGAGCTTGAAAGCCAAAACAATCTGAAATGCTACTTTTCAGCTATCGTACTTTATGACATTTCGTCCCTCTGTGACATTTTTGTAAGCGCGCACACATTATGATGCAACAAAAAAAAACCTCTCTACACACCCCAACCACCCCCAACCACCACCCCTCCCTGGAAAGTTTTTTTCTATCATTTATACCAACGCATTTTGAACAGACATTACTCCACTACTCCAGACATTACTTTTGCGCCGTCTCCCTGTAATCATAATACCTCAGTATCAAAGGGTTAATATTGCTGCATCGTCATTCTTATGCACAACTTTTTGTCTTAAAAATGTTGACAATCCATAACAGAGTTCTTGCACCAATTCGCTGGGGCCTAAAGTGAAATGTCGGACCACACGGATGGCCTGTGTCATGCACGCATATGCGCGTACAACTCACAGGCACTGAAACCCGACCCCATTTTTAGAATTCTATTACACATGTAAAAAATAACAATGCTCACACAGCGTTATAATTGTCAGAAATACGTAGAGTGTTGACTTTATATATAAACTGTTGACATCATATATAAAATGTTGACTTCATGAATACAATGTTTCAATTCGTATGTTACAGGCATATGGAACACTGTGTGATCTGACAGAGCATGAGTGGAGGGAAGACAAACGCGCTGAGCATGTGTGGTATATGTGCTCCATGGCACTGATCAGAGGCCTGCTGTATTGCTGCTGCTTGGACGAAGGCATACACGTCTACACACCGGAGCTGGAGCACGTACGCCACATCGCCGCACGTGATATTGGTTATGTATGGCACGTGACAGAGCTGAGTGCTGGAGACATCGTCATAGCTGCACTCACGGGCCTTTATCACGCCACACACACGGGTATGCTTACTCAGGCTTCTACGCTTACACTACAACACGGTGTTGCCTTACGCCATGCATCACGATTTCGCACTAACTAATTTGTCAGCAGTTCAAATGACTCCATTTAAACGGCACCAGATAGCCTTTTCAAAATGTAGGCCGGTTTTTTTTTTTTTTTTTTTTTTTTTTTTTTTTTTTTTTTTTTTGCTTTTCCCCACTGACTGGATAGGAGGTGAATGGTGGGGGGGGGCACAGAGAGCAGCAATAATGAAATATGACACGCCTAACACAATGATAAAACATCAACATTTCAATTAGTTGATATTTACATGTTATGGATCACGTTATACCATTGAAACCCGCGATATCATAATATCATAATTACATAACGGTTCAAGCCTTATTTCTATTAATAGCGTAATGTTTAATCACTCCAAAATTGTCTGCTTTATTTGACGCGACAAGGCTCATAAGCATTTCCCCCACCTCATGTTATTAGTAATACTGTCTTATTTTAAGCATGTGCATATAAATGGGTATGGAAATAGGTTTGTGTTCATGCGTGTGCTTCAGGTGAGGTGAGGAGCAGGATATCAGCAGGCTCGTACACAAGTGTGGCCACCCACAGGCAGGACGTGTATGCTGTGCGGTGGGATGGCGACACTTCTCCTGCATCACCGCATGTGGAAGTGTACAAGCACGACGACACGTGGCACACCCGCCCTGTCATCACACTCCCATGTGATGGTTGTCACTGGGTCAGTATAACCGTCACTGACGCGCACATATACGCGTGTTGTTGGCATGAAGCAGTCATCTATGTGATATCACATGACGGGCGGGTGCTGAGGACGCTGGGTAGGGAGGGTAGAGTTGGGGTGGGGGAATTGTATGGACCATTGCTGTGTAACAGTGACGGTGCCGGTGCTCTGCTTGTCGCTGATAGGCAAAACGACCGCCTGCAAGTGATGCATGAGGACGAGCGCTGGTCACTGGTCGACACACAGCCGCGGGTGAGGCATCCTTGGTGTGCTCTCTACACGCCCAACCGTCTCTATGTGGCGTGTCGTTATAACACAGTACGTCTGTACAAAAGAGCATGAGAGAAAAAAATCAAGTAAAACTAAAATAAAGTCGGAAAATACAATAACAGACATCAGATTACGTGCCTCGCTTGTATGGTGCACTTGTGTCACACATACGTGGTGCAGACATGTGTTGCACGTGCGTGGCGCGAACATGGGATCTTGACTTATTCCCGTAATATTCATCGTAAACTTGTTTAGTTTTTTTGTTAACATTTTATAGTGATACAAACGGTAATATTAAGTAAATATATACCATTTCATAGTAATATTAAGCAGGTGATGATTGACAGAAAGGCATAAAACAAAATGAACAAGTCCAGTGTTATATCTGCTTTATTCCTACTGGTCATCTGTAATATATACAAAAAAAAACAAGAAGAAAACAAACTTCCATGTGTCCTGCACCATTCTCAAACATCACCTTTAACTTAAGGGTTTGCGAACGGGTATTGAAAAGTCTGTGCGGTGGGAGGGGGAAGCGGGCGCGGGGGGGAGGGTTAGAGAGAGAGAGGGGTGGGGTTTGCGCACGGCGATTGGCATGCCTGTGTTGCAAGGAGGAGGGGGTGAGGGGGTGAGTTGGCCAAACACATGTCTACCCAGCTTTTTTTCGCAGTTATTTATTTAGAAAACTGCTGAATCATTGTATGAGGATAAACTTGTTATCGTGGCTTCAGCACGTTCCTGGGTTCAATTTTATTGTACATAGTTTATGAAAAATGCCATCATTAGGCGACATAACTTCTCTCAGTCTGAAGACGGTGTGCAGGATGGCGGGGGGGTAGGGGAGGGGGACGGACGAAGGAGGGGGTAGGGTAATAAAGACCATGAGTCTGTGCTTGTGATAAATATTTATTTCAAGCATGAACGCCACCGTTTCTGAACCATGAAGCAGTTAACTGTTGTGTGTCATGGTTACCGCTGCTAAAATATGGGCGGAACAGTCCCACCAAGAAACTCGTCATGTCAACGTTTTTTCATATTTTTATTATTATTTTTTTTTTTTTGTTTTTGTTTTGTTTTTGTTTTTGTTTTTTTGGTGTTTTTTTTTTTTTTTTTTTTTTTTTTTGCTTTTTTCAAAACCGTCACAAGAGTATTAGCATCATTGTGCCTAGTAAATAAATGTTTCCCTTACGCTCCCAAACCATTACAGACCCCCTATTTCCCCTCCCCCTCCACTCCCTAACCCCCTCCACACATCTCCCATGTAATAAACCTGCATATCAGTCACCTTCAGTTCCATACAGTTTTTATTAAATAGAGGCCGCTTGTTTGGCTGTGTTGCTAGGAAACCGCTGCAAAAGGCTCTGGTTTCTTAGCAAACTTTTCACGGAGAAACACTTTGTGTATGAACTGGCTTTCTGCTTCCCTTGACGTGTCCAGCAGAGTCAAGCACACGAAATCCTTGGCCTAAAAATAAATGCAGATATGTCTTACATATCTCCTGGATATAATGGCATACATACCTTATACATAAATTAAAGTTCAACACATATGTGTGCTATATATATATAATATACATGTATTATGCTTGCTTATAATATATGTATAATATAAATAAATATATATATATATATATATATATATATATATATATATATATATATACATATATATATATATATATATATATATATATATATATATATATATATATATATATATATATATAGGCATTATCGGGACCGGGCACGCATATGGTATATATATGGCATTAGCGCGACAATATATATTTTTTATTTTTTATTTTCTAATGTATTTTTGATAAATTTTGAGTGATTTTGATTGAAAGTCAATGTAACAGATGTAATATAATGTATAAAATAAATAATAAAAATTATTTACATATATTATATAAGATACAAATTCGATATTTTATGGCGGTCTCGCTAATGACTATTATATACAATATTTAATATATACAACACAAAGTAATAAAACTTTAAATATATCAAAAATATAAAATTTTGCGAAAAATATAGGAGTGCAAATTATGTTCTAATATTAATTCTGTACAACAACATTAAAATTGTAAGATTTCAACAAATATGTCACACATAGTATGGAAGTCAAACTTATTGGGACCGGTTTTTGGTCCCGATAATTTTTCGGTCCCGCTAATGCCTAAATTAAAGGACAATTGGTCCCGCTAATGCAGAAATATTTATATATAAATATATATATATATATATATATATATATATATATATATATATATATATATATATATATATATATATATATATATATATATATATATATATATATATATATATATATAAATATATATATAGATCCAAAACCAGTCATAGGGAGACCATGCCTTTAATATAGCACTTAGGGAGACCATTTGTATATTTTTTACCTTTGAGTTTAGAAAGACAAAAATTGCCAAAAAATGTTCCTATACGTTGTAGATAATGGGTGTGATTTTTTCTTCTTGTCATATTAAGTAGCAAAAAATAAACAAAAAAGTTGGTCTACGTATTTTTTCTAGATTTTCCTTGGCATTTTAGGCGACCTGGCTAAAACCACGGAATTTCCCGGGTCTCCGTAAGTGTGTGGTTTAATGCTCTGTATATTTGGTCTCCCAAAGTAGCATATTTTGTTACTAGTTGGGTGTTTTTGAAGATTTATTTTAAACCTATGTTTATTGTTATTGTTATTTGTTATGCATATGCATTGTGTATAAGTTATACGCATGTACGACAGCCTTGAGAGATGACACTATGCACATATTACCAATGACTGTGCCATTTAGTTCTACTTAGCATGCAAATATGTGCAAGATGCTTCATGTTTCTGGTTAAAATATTGTTACGTGACATTTAAACTCTGTAACATTACTTAGGAAAGAAAAGAATTGAAGTAGTAATTAATGATAAACAAAATGTCTCTTCAAGTTGCATATATGGTCGCCTTAAGTCGGTTTATACACCCAGAAATATACAACCAGCAATAAGGAGACCATATATTTTTCATGAATATGTGCAAGATTTTTAATATTATTAAGACAAAAAAGTGCTAAATGTTATTTTAAATTCCTTAGAAATCATTTTGGTAGGGAAAAAAGAGTAATGAATATAAAAAATGGCCTTTGAAGTGTTTTGTATAAGTGTGAAGCATAGACCCCTTAAGTCGGTTTACACACTATATATATATATAAAGTAGGGATACGTTTCATTACATCATAATGTTTATTACGTCATAATGCATCTTGCTCTCAAGTGTTCGTTTCTTTGAAAAAATGCCTGTTTACAGTGCTAAATTATCCTTTTCTTCAATTTCGTGCTAAACCATGTATAAGCATGTTGAGCAGTTAAGGAAAAAAATACTGGTTGCTATAATATTTTTAAATACATAATATATAGCGGATCTTAAATAAAAATGGCAGTTTTCCCCGGTCTCCTTAAAGCTGATTTTTTGGCACTAATGTTTATACAAGGTATAAAGTTTAGGATCAAATTGAAAGCTTGTTATCAAGTTTCAACACGCAAATTTAATTCTAAACCAAAGTATGTTATATTCCCTATGCCATACAATCATTCGTTTTTGTTTGCTGAGTAGTTTCGTAACGTTTAAACACGCTAAGAAATAAGGAGACCTACTTTTGGTCTCCCTAAATTTTTGGTCTCCCTAATACTGGTTTTTTAGCAAAAATGGTCCCCGTATTGCTGGAGGTACACTTCTATATATATATATATATATATATATATATATATATATATAATATATATATTATGCTTGCTTATAATATATGTATAAAATATATTCATATATATATATATATATACATGCTAAGAATATATGTATATATATAAGTGTAATTCCAGCAATACGGGGACCATTTTTGCTTAAAACCACAGTATTAGGGAGACCAAAAATTTAAGGAGACCAAAAGTAGGTCTCCTTAATTCTTAGCGTGTTTAAGCGTTATGAAACTACATAGTAAACAAAAAACGAATGATTCTATAACATAGTGAATATAACATATTCTGTTTTAAAATTAAATTTGTGTGTTACCACTCGATGAAAACTAAAAACATATATTATTTTTTCAAATGGTCTCCCTAAGTGCTATATATAAGACATGGTTCCCCTATGACTGGTTGCAGACCTATATATATATATATATATATATATATATATATATATATATATATATATATATATATATATATATATATATATATAATGTATTACGTATATCACTGTAATGTACAATTATAGATATAGTGCAAGATATATATAATGTGATAAGCTTGCTTGAATTTGAAATTATTTATTTATATATACATATTAAATTTAAGGAGGAGTTTATTTAAATAAGTCTGTAAACATAAGTCTAACCGAGTAAGATATATAAATACACCAATTTCAAGGTTAAAATGTCATTCCATAAATGAATGCATGACTATAGCTCTTTTAGATATATAACTATGTTATCATTATTTAGTAGTTTCTCTATACTCAATAAATATGAACGATATTTAGTACACAACAGATTTAGCTGTAATTTGTTAACACAATTACCAAACGATGAGTGTATGATGGAAATGGGTACAAAAATATATTCAGTGATTTTTTGTGAACAGCTTTGCAAAACGATGTTTGTATGATGCCATTTTTGCGAGTTAGACGACATTGTTCTTATAAAGTGTGCTGTACTTTGCCAATTAACGTGAGCGGTTTGTACTTTATTAATATTCTTTATTGAAATGTGAGTTAAATGGTTAGGGTAAGGATGTCGTGATTATTTCAAAATTTCACAAATATAGTTTATTGGATCTTCACTATCCCACTGAGCTCTTATGTACCATAAAAAATTTCATGTTCAATGTATACTTTGTTATTTAGACCCCATCTTAAATTATGGAATGCCATTTTCACATTTATTTGTCAGTTATTGATATCTAGAATTTAATTTTGATCCAAAAATTATTTTGCTTTTCTTTACAAGAATTAATTTTTAATATCAAGAGTTCATCCTTATATCAAGAATTAATTTTTGCTCTGTGTAACTACATGTTTGATATATCTACATGAATTCTAGATCTCAATAAATAGTTCTTGAGATCATTTACTATTTACGGATATCAAGAATATTTATATGTCTCCAAAAATGAGTGCGGGCTTTTCGTGTATGAGACTTAATTTGAATTCTAAAAGTTCTCATGCTTTTCATGCTCCATGTATGCTTTGTAACTTAGACCCATCACAAATTATGGCGGTAGTATTGAATGCAATTTTCATAATCATTTGGCAATTATTGATATCAAGAAGTAATTTTTTATCTCAAAAATTCATTTATTGACATCCAAAATTAATTTTTGTTGAAAGAAAATATTTTTTGATATCTCTAAATGTAAACTTCATCTCAAGAAAATAGTTCTTGAGGTCAATAAATATTTAGAGACATCAAAAACTGTTTATTGATATCAGAAATGATTTAATTATTTCTGAAATTGAGCTTGACAGATCAAATGTGTAATTTTCGTAGCAAAATTGAAATACTTGACAGCAAAATCTTACATTTGAGCTCAGTTATTTATTTTCTATGAAAATATTGATATCAAAATATAAACTGATGAGATATAAGTACATTCATTAATGTCCTTAACTATATTTGGATATAAAAATAAGCAGTAAATGTTAAAATGTCATTCCATAAATTAGAGCATGACTATAACTCTGTAAGATAAATAACTATGTTATCATTATCAAGTAATTTCCCCATACTGAATAAATATCGAAAGTATTCAGTACGTAATAGACTTAGCTGTAATTTGTTAGCACTTTTATCAAACAATGTGTGTATAATGGAAATAAGTCCAAAAATATATTCAGCAATTTTTTCGTGAACATCTTTGCAAAACGATGTTTGTATGATGCCATTTTTTGAGAGTTAGACGAAATTGTTCTTATAAAGTGTGCTGTGCTTTGCCAATTAACGTGAGCAGTTTGTACTTAATTAATATTCTTTATTGAAATGTGGGTTAACTGGTTAGGGTAACGATGTCGTGATTATTTCAAAATTTCACAAATATAGTTTATTGGATCTTCACTATCCCACTGAGCTCTTATGTACCATAAAAAATTTCATGTTCAATGTATACTTTGTTATTTAGACCCCATCTTAAATTATGGAATGCCATTTTCACATTTATTTGTCAGTTATTGATATCTAGAATTTAATTTTGATCCAAAAATTATTTTGCTTTTCTTTACAAGAATTAATTTTTAATATCAAGAGTTCATCCTTATATCAAGAATTAATTTTTGCTCTGTGTAACTACATGTTTGATATATCTACATGAATTCTAGATCTCAATAAATAGTTCTTGAGATCATTTACTATTTACGGATATCAAGAATATTTATATGTCTCCAAAAATGAGTGCGGGCTTTTCGTGTATGAGACTTAATTTGAATTCTAAAAGTTCTCATGCTTTTCATGCTCCATGTATGCTTTGTAACTTAGACCCATCACAAATTATGGCGGTAGTATTGAATGCAATTTTCATAATCATTTGGCAATTATTGATATCAAGAAGTAATTTTTTATCTCAAAAATTCATTTATTGACATCCAAAATTAATTTTTGTTGAAAGAAAATATTTTTTGATATCTCTAAATGTAAACTTCATCTCAAGAAAATAGTTCTTGAGGTCAATAAATATTTAGAGACATCAAAAACTGTTTATTGATATCAGAAATGATTTAATTATTTCTGAAATTGAGCTTGACAGATCAAATGTGTAATTTTCGTAGCAAAATTGAAATACTTGACAGCAAAATCTTACATTTGAGCTCAGTTATTTATTTTCTATGAAAATATTGATATCAAAATATAAACTGATGAGATATAAGTACATTCATTAATGTCCTTAACTATATTTGGATATAAAAATAAGCAGTAAATGTTAAAATGTCATTCCATAAATTAGAGCATGACTATAACTCTGTAAGATAAATAACTATGTTATCATTATCAAGTAATTTCCCCATACTGAATAAATATCGAAAGTATTCAGTACGTAATAGACTTAGCTGTAATTTGTTAGCACTTTTATCAAACAATGTGTGTATAATGGAAATAAGTCCAAAAATATATTCAGCAATTTTTTCGTGAACATCTTTGCAAAACGATGTTTGTATGATGCCATTTTTTGAGAGTTAGACGAAATTGTTCTTATAAAGTGTGCTGTGCTTTGCCAATTAACGTGAGCAGTTTGTACTTAATTAATATTCTTTATTGAAATGTGGGTTAACTGGTTAGGGTAACGATGTCGTGATTATTTCAAAATTTCACAAATATAGTTTATTGGATCTTCACTATCCCACTGAGCTCTTATGTACCATAAAAAATTTCATGTTCAATGTATACTTTGTTATTTAGACCCCATCTTAAATTATGGAATGCCATTTTCACATTTATTTGTCAGTTATTGATATCTAGAATTTAATTTTGATCCAAAAATTATTTTGCTTTTCTTTACAAGAATTAATTTTTAATATCAAGAGTTCATCCTTATATCAAGAATTAATTTTTGCTCTGTGTAACTACATGTTTGATATATCTACATGAATTCTAGATCTCAATAAATAGTTCTTGAGATCATTTACTATTTACGGATATCAAGAATATTTATATGTCTCCAAAAATTAGTGCGGGCTTTTCGTGTATGAGACTTAATTTGAATTCTAAAAGTTCTCATGCTTTTCATGCTCCATGTATGCTTTGTAACTTAGACCCATCACAAATTATGGCGGTAGTATTGAATGCAATTTTCATAATCATTTGGCAATTATTGATATCAAGAAGTAATTTTTTATCTCAAAAATTCATTTATTGACATCCAGAATTAATTTTTGTTGAAAGAAAATATTTTTTGATATCTCCAAATGTATTCTTGATCTCAAGAAAATAGTTCTTGAGGTCAATAAATATTTAGAGACATCAAAAACTGTTTATTGATATCAGAAATGATTTAATTATTTCTGAAATTGAGCTTGACAGATCAAATGTGTAATTTTCGTAGCAAAATTGAAAAACTTGACAGCAAAATCTTACATTTGAGCTCATTTATTTATTTTCTATCAAAATATTGATATCAAAATATAAACTGATGAGATATAAGTACATTCATTAATGTCCTTAACTATATTTGGATATAAAAATAAGCAGTAAATGTTAAAATGTCATTCCATAAATTAGAGCATGACTATAACTCTGTAAGATAAATAACAATGTTATCATTATCAAGTAGTTTCCCCATACTGAATAAATATGAACGGTATTCAGTACGTAACAGATTTAGCTGTAATTTTTTAACACTTGTACCATTCAATTTGTATGATCGAAATGTGTCCAAAAAAATTCAGCGATTAGCATCTGATAAAGTGATAGTGCTTTGTTCATTAAGCTGTGCAATCTATGCTTAATTTAAGCTCTATATTGAAATGTAAGTTAAATGATTAAGCTGGAAATGCGGTGATTATTTGAAAATTTTACTAATATAGCTTTTTGGGTTTTCAATATCCCACTGAGCTCATATGTACCAAAAATGAGTACGAGCTTTACTTGTTTGAAATTTAATTTGAATTCTAAATAGTTTTCATGCTCCATGTATGCTTTCCAACTTAGATCCCTTGACAAATTCTGACAGTAGCATGGAATGCTATCTTTACATTTATTTGGCAATTATTGATTTCAAGAATCAATTATATCCCCAAAATTATTTTTGTTTTGATATCAAGAATTTACTTTTGATTTCAAAAATTCATTTTTGATATCAAGAAATAATTTTTGCACAACATAAATATTTTAGATATCTCTATATGTATTCTTAATCACAACAAAATTGTTCGTGATATCAATAAATATTGAGAGATATCAGAAAAACTTACTGATATTAAGAATGATTAAATGATTTCTAAAATTGTAATTTAGAGATCAAAAGTTTAATTCTTGATAGCAGAAATCAAATATTTGATAGACAGGTCTCAAAATTGCTCTTAGTCGTTTATTTTCTTTTCATCACGAATTGATTTTAACACTATTTCAGAAGGGACTTTCTTAATTGATATTTTGAAATCTATCTCAAAAATTATTTTTAGATGTCAAAATAGTAGTCTTTTTATTCTTTCATCAAAAATTCAGAAGTAAACGTTTGTAAATGAAATAATGTCTGGTCCCTGTATACAGAATCTTTCTTTATTTTTACTGCACTTGAAATCTGAGGTCAAAATTTGCCTTGTTATTATTGTTATCAGTAACTCAGTTTTTTATCTCGAAAATTTAATTGACGATTCGTTAAATTTTGCATAAATGTGTGCAGTCCTTGAAAGTTTTTAGGTTTGCAAAAAGTATTTGGCAGAGAGAATTTTACAGCAAGAGTAAAGAAGCTATCGTCATTAACATCACAGATGTGGCAGAAATAACTTTTCCTTTTGTGTTTTGGCATATTTCCCCCTGAGCGGAATCCATATGCATGACCATAGATATGATAAAGAGTGCTGAGAACGACAAAACTGCAATCGTCGACAGATAATGTCAGAATTCAGTGTTTATCTAAATGTAAATAAAGTGATTGAAGTGTGAGTGTCGTTGGTTTTGTTTCTCGCGTTTTTTCTGCACTGGATTCACTGAATGATTTTGGGGAGTATGGGAGTGGAATCACTCATCTGTGAGGCGTGTATAAATGCAGTCAATGTCTGTTCCAATATCAACTCACCGAAACGGCTCTATGCCTGATCAGACCATGTCTATTCGCTGCTCTCCACACCTGGGAACATCAAAATCAGAAACGCATTGATAATTCAACGGCTAAACAATTTGGCTGCAAAAAACTGTGAAGAGAAAGAATTAAAATAACAAGAATGTCTTCGGACAGTGTACCCAGCCGTAAAAGCATTTCAAAAGTAAAAGGAGAAACGACCAAACTTTGACAAAATTTAAATCAGGTAGAACATTGCTATTAAAAGTAATCGAACTGGATGTGTGGGACGAACAACATTTTTGAGTTTCTAAAAGCTATCAGACCAAATGGCCAGTTTTATCCGAGCGACAAAAACACTGCAACTCCACTGAAGATCTACTTGGAAGCTCAAAAGGAAAGGAAGGAAGGAAAGAAGAAGGAACGAAAGAAGAGAAAAAGAACGAAATTTTCTATACTGATTTGTTTTCATATAATTTTACTGAAGCCGGGTTACAACATTCCCATACATAGACATTATTATTTTAAGCCGGGATGATTTTCTTTTAAATATAATTTAGGGGAACAATGAAAAAGTACGCCATGTGGGAGCTAGAACTCAAGACCGCCTGTTTACCAAGAGGCAACAACTTACAACTCTGAACTACTAACATGAATTAATGTAGTTACAGGCAAAACTATGGCCTGTAAAATCTGTGAAGGGAGACAAAGGTAAAAATGTCCAGGGACATTGTTGTTACCGAGATCTAGTGAATCAAGTAGCTATGGTCGTCATATTTTGAAAACCGGCTACTAAAAATTACTGAAAAGGCCGGCATTTCCCTAATCTCTCGTGGATCTCAGAAGAGTAAATTTCAAGGAGCCCTAACGTTGGAATTTTGACAAACTTGATCCTCAAGACACTGTGGTTTACGGTTATTTTTAGAGGTCAGAAAAAAGAATTTAAAAAAAAACACACATGCAGAGTAATATTCTAAAAGTTCGGATCAATCCAATCAAACTCTAACAGGCAACGTATTTTGGAGAACAAAAAGATTCAAAATGCCACTAATAGGCCAATATTTTTTGAGAATGGCCAAAAACATTGTATCTAATAAACATTCCTTTAAATTTTAAGAATCTGGTTAAAATTATGGGAGAAGAATTTTGAAAATTTGCTACTAAATTTATTTCATTGCCTCTCCCAAGAGAGGACACACTAGTAAAAATTAATGCAAAATTTGAAAGCAATACGATCAAAATTATAAAAGAAAGCCATTTGAAATTTGGCTACCAAAACATTTTAAAGTACCCATATTTGGTCAATTTTTGGCGGATATCAAAGAAAAGTTAAGAAACCTACCCATTCGTATAAAATTTTAAGAAATTTAATCTAAATTGAGAAAGTAGAGGTGTTTCGGAAAAAAAATTAAATGTCCCTATTTGTTCAATTTTTTAAGATCGACAAAAACAATTATGAGGAGAGAATAAGATTGAAAATAAAATGCCAAAATTGAAAAGTAATCCGTTCAAAATTGTGAGAAAAGAAGCTTTTAGAAAATTGGTTACTTTTTTTCAAATGCACGAATTTTTCACAATTTTTGCAGATCGACAAATAAGAAACTTTTCAAAAGAGGACTGCCAAGTGAACACTTATGCAAAGTTTGAAAATCGGCCACCGAAAAATACAAACCTATTCGTCCAATTTTTAGTTCATTGACAAAAAAGTTAGTTTCAAGAGAACACAGTTTAGTAAACATTTCTGCAAAATTTTAAGGCAATCTGATCAAATTTGGTGAAGAAACAACCTTTATAAAATTGGCTATAAAACTTAAATAAAATGCCCTCTCTTTGCCCAATGTTTGGCGCATCGCCAAAACAATTCAACAGAGGCTTACCCAGTAAGCTTTATTGCAAAGTACAAAAAGAATGCGACAAAAATTGTGGGAGTAGTTGTAATTCAAAAATTGGCTCATAAAACATTTTATATGCTCCCCCTCCCTCCAAAGAAGCTTTTCAACAGAGGACCGCCTGGTGAACATTTCTGCAAAACTGAAAGAAAACTGGATACTAAAAATTATCAATGCCCCCGATTTAGCCAATTTTTGGCCGATGGCTAAAAAATATTTTTTCAAGAGATAACTGCCCTGGGAACAATCGTAGAAAATTGGAAATAAAGGTAGAATTGGTTGGTGAAGACGCATTTTGAAGTGATACACCTTTTATTGCTTAGATATCGACTAATCGTTTTAATACATTGGCTTTGACACCTTCACGTATATTTTACTTGAGAACGAAATCATTTCAGTGGTTTCTCAAATAACTGATCAGCTTCTACAACGTTCTACACATTTTATTGCAATTCGAAGAAGAATCTTTGGAACAGTTTTAGCGAGCTCGCATACAATTATGCAAAACCTTTCGAGCACTTTCATTAGCAACATCTCAAACTCTTTCCTTCAGTCTTTTTCAACCTTTATTCTAAGCACAATCCTGAGCGCTATTCTCAAGACTATCTTAATCAGTACCCTAGAAACACTTCCGAAAGAGCTACAACACTGCCCTAGGCTACATCATATGAGCTTAAGGGATATAATAATCACAAGTACTATCAGAAGAATTATTCCAAACGCCACCTTAAGCCCATCCAAAGTATTATTCTGAATATCATTTTGAGCATATCCTAGACGCTATCCTAAGACTATACCAGACGCCCTCTTAAGTGCCAAAGGAATCCAGCTCATGACAGAAAGACAAAACACCTTTGCGAACGCGCACCCATTACAGCTAACGTTGAATGTCGCATTAACTGAAAATAAACAAAGAGTATGTAAACAAACCTCATCTAATGGACATACCTCTCTCACTCACTGACACACCTCACGTGTCGGCGGCAAGTCGTATAACTATAGCCTGCATAAATTCATATTGCATGATTTAATTATTTTGCAACAGCATCACGCAATTGCTGAACAATGACATCAGATGTTATTACACATGTTATTTCCAATATACGATGTTCACTCAATAAGACTGTATATAGAGAATGCTCCAGTTCACAAGTGCTGATGTAAAGATATATGGCACATTAGTATAACTTGCAAACAAAATTTCAAGACAGTAAGGCTGGTGGTTTGTCGTCACTATATCTGCCAATTTTGTGAATCGTCAAATATCGTAAAAGCCACGTGCTTCACTAACTTGAGTTTTCAGTAGTATTTCTGGCGAATTACCAAAAAAGTTATAGCTACATAGGTACTAATTTCAAACATCCAAAATGTTAAGGATGTAATATTATATCACTGGAGCTAGCAACGGTTTTAGACAGAATTGGATTTTGTCAGTTTTCCAGCCATTCTCAATTACGAGAAAGTGTGGGTCAGTCAGCAATAGTAATATCCAGATAAGCCAGATAAGCCGAAATGCGTGCTACGTAACTTTAAATTTCAAGATGAAAGGACTATTTTCCTGGAGTTTTTCGTCAAAATCTCCTCGAATCGACAAAACAAGTAATAATCAGGTGGACGCTTAGATACCTACTTTCTCTAAAAATTGTAGAACGTATTTATGAAAACCCTAGGAGATACGTCTTAAAAAATTGGATTTTGGCCAATACATCTGCCAAATTTTCGCGAATTGACATAAAAGTAACAGCCAGTTAGGTATTAATGTGTGTTAGGTATTAATGTATTATTTAAAATTACAAGGCAATGAGACTATTTTCCTGGAGGTAGTAAAGATTTTACGCATTTTTTCTTTCGTTTTCAGCCAAAATTTCATCATACAATTCGCAAATAAATGAAAAAACCAGGTAGAAAATAATGCCTGCTACTTTACTTAAATTTCAAGCCAGTAAGACTACTTTTTTGGAGTTAGTTAAGCTTCAACTGAATTCTTTCTTTAGTTTTTCGCAAAAAAATCACCAATTGTAATGTAGCCGCAAGAATCAACATTTTGTCTACTCACAATTGATCAATTGCCGACTCAGTAATATAATAACCGGGAAAGGCAGCTTCTTGAGGTAATTGGAGTCCGTGCAATAGACGCGCAGACTGGCAT
The DNA here is from genome assembly GCA_949752745.1 of Protula sp. h YS-2021. NCBI lineage: Eukaryota > Metazoa > Annelida > Polychaeta > Sabellida > Serpulidae > Protula > Protula sp. h YS-2021. The sequence continues at coordinate 71,934,365 of OX457030.1, forward strand.
AGCAGATAATCTCTGAGTTTCCATTATCAACAAAGTAGACACCAGCTTTGCGTATGCTCGGGTAGAGCTTATGAATGACATTGCGGTTGCAGCCCTCCGCCCCGGTCTCGCTGGTTTTAGCCGCACTCTTTTTCTACTTCCGGTTTAAGTATCAGAAGGCTTGCACTGATCTGGCAGTAGCAAAATAGCACACAAATCAATACAATTCAATTGCACATTTCAAGTCTTAATTTGTTTCCCTACTATCAATTTAAAACATCATAAAATCATCGAAGCAACCATGGATGCTATGAAGCGCTGTAGTGTTGAATAATCAAGTGAATAGATAAAGCTTAACAAGTGAGGCGGAGAGCAGTGGTTAGCAACGAAAAATAGGGAAAAAATAAGTGGTGCAATACGCAAGTAATTGGAGGGAACGAAATGCAACAAAAATGAGATGACAAAGAGATGGCATAGGAAATCGAAACGATATACAAATCACCAAGGGAATAGAACACAAAATTAAAGGGAAGTAAATAAAGGAAAACGAGATGACAGAAATGGATAATACCCTGGCACAAATTTTGTCGATCTCGACCAACATCTCTTCCAGCTTGTGACTTCACAGAACTCACCGGTGGCATTTTTGGCGCCAAGTCTTGGAGCACGAGATTTTCTGATAGACACTAACGTCCTCATCAGAGCTCGTATCGTACAATATGTCACTTTTATAGTGTCCAGTCTGTACACAAACAAAAATGGCAATAAATAAGAATTTCACTAAATAATACCCAGCATACTTTAGCTGTAAAAAAACTTCAGCATACTTTAGTGGATAAGTATCCGCAGACCAATAAAGAATTTGCACCTCTCGTCAAGTTCGCATACGAGCACTTTGCCCAGTGCGCATGCGCGAAGCTCCGAAAACATCCGCTCAGAGCGGTCAACGTACACGAAACTGCTCAAAGAAAATTCAAACTTTATTAAAGGCGCCTAGGCTTCATTCGCAGAGTACTAGGATTTCTGGCTTCTACGCATCAGTCATAGAGTACCTAGGATCCCAGGGGTCTAGGCTTCAATCACAGTGTACCTAGAATTCCGACCGTCTAGGCCTCAGTCACTCAGAACCTAGGATTCTGGGCAACATTAGATGACACGTTTGTATGTTTGCTGTTTAGCGTCCCGTTCAGAGAATACGAAGACTATACTGAGACACAGTTGCTTAAGGAAGAAGTGATAAAATAGAAGGAAGAGTAGTAAGAGAATAACTAGAAAGAAATTCTTATTCGTACGAGATTGGATGCAAACGCAATAACATGATAGCTACCTCTCACGAAACATCCCAAGAATCACTTCAAATCAAACGCTGGATCCCGTTTGTGTAACCACAGGTGGGCTTTTAACTAATCATAAAATCAATATCATTCTTTTTCTGTCTATAAACTTTTAAGATCAAATAAAGATGATACCAAAGTGAAGAGGATGGGTGCGTACTAGATAATGGAGCTGGTTGTAATTTGTTTTGGGATATTTTCAATTTCCAGGACTTTCCAGGACTCTTCATCGTTTTTCACGACATTTTTTCGGCCGTTTCATTTTCTCAGACTTTTGCAGGACTTTCAAGCCTTTGTACGAACGCCATATTTAGTGTCCAACAGCATATAACTACATGATCCTCATTCCTTCCTATCTGAACCACCGATATTCGCCGTAGGGAATTGGTTTCCCCGGTTTCGAACTTCGCACGCTGACAGTCCTTCCTCTGCTGTCTCCACTAAGATAAAACTTTTTCATAAGATTGAATCTGACACGGTTTTGCAAATACAATGGATTCACAAGTAAGCAATTACGTCATTACGTCATTAAGTCAAACCATAAGGTATATTCTAATTTTTATTTACTACGGCAAAGTTCGCAATAACAACATACACAATTTTAGGTGTAGCATGAGAAGGAGGCCTTTCTCCTTTCAGCAATACTTTGATCGTCCATTATGTTTTGAGTATTAGAGGAAAGTCACTATCTGTTAAATATGAAGCACTTATGTTTATAAAGCATATATTTCCATTCCGCGTTTGCTTACACTACATTTCGTTCACATTACAAAGGGTTAACTCATCCACAGCAAGTGATTGAATGTTTCCACATTTGCAAACAAGTCCCCAGTAATCTAATCCTAATAAATGAGGTCACGATTTTTTACTTCATATTCTGTGTTTGATATCAGTACATGTTTGCACTGAACACTACGTCGTCATGGTAATTCACTGGTTACTCGCCCACGAGTCATATCGTAACGTCACTTACTGTTTCGACGTAACTCAGGAAAACGTCTCACACATCGTCTGCGGGAAACTCCAGGAATTTTGCAACAAAAATGTCGTGGTTCAAGTTTAATCTTGTTTCGTTGTAGCGGTTCGAATCCGGGAAGCCCCATACACTACAGTTTTAGTTTACAAAACAAACACTGTTTATTTTAAAAATAATTCTTCATCACATATGAAGTAGGAATAGTGCTACTTAAGTTGAATCTTTAATTCCCATTATACTTTGGTCTACACACACACACACACGCACACACACACACCTGTTTCAGTGGGGAGACAGGCGCTCAATAAGATTCCCTTTTCAATCAGCACCTCATTGAGGAAACGACCAACTTTCTGTACATCATAAAGCAGCACCTCGCTGCAGTCATCCATCTGCAATCAATAGATTAATCAACGTACCAGTCAATCAGATAAACAATCGCTCAATCCATTTGTCGATTAATGGGTTATTCAATGTACCAAAGTACCAAAATAGATTATGGAATTTGTTAGTTGGGTAGAAGGGCGAGGGTCAAGAAAAGACTACTGTATTTACCTTTTTATATATTGTTTATATATTTACTAGAAATCATGTGAGAACCTTCAAACACAAGAACGTTGAGTAGCACCTCCTGACTGAAGTCGTAGATTTATGACAGATGTTTGTTCTCCTCTGCCTTGCATTTTGTGCGCTGAAATCCAGAACTTCGCTCATATTCAATTCTCATCGACAGCTTATGTTATTAACTCGATGAAAATATAGTGAAGGAAGCCATTCAAGAAATACCGGAATATTCGCATTCAAACTCTGAACTAAATGTATTTGAACCCACAACCGAAATTGATCAGAAAATTTCCGAGTCTTCCATTGCTTCTTTTGAGCTTGACCCCATATCAACCAGATTATTGAAAAAATGCCCGCCAAGTATTCCTTGGATTACTTCAGTCGTAAATGATTCTATTCAAAATGGTGAAGTGCCAAAGTCCATGAAAAAAGCCGTAGTTTACCCCTACATCAAAAAGGCTTCCTTGGATCCAAATAACTTTAAAAACTTTAGGCCCATTTCGAATTTGAGTTTCATATATAAAATCACCGAAAAGATTGTTGCAAAGGGAATAAATTCATACCTGCAAAAAATATAAACTTTTGCAGAAAAAACAGTCAGCATACCGTAATATCACTCAACTGAGACTGCTATATTAAAAATTGAAAATGACATTTTAAGCTCATTAAATCAACAAAAATACTTGCGCTCATTCTTTTGCACCTTTTGGCTGCTTTTGACACCATAAACCACAATAGACTACTGACCAGCCTTACGAATCGCTTTGGAATAACTGGTATAGCTTCGAAATGGATTTGTTCATACCTCTCGGATAGATGCCAATACGTTTTTATTGATGTATTTTCCTCTGATGAAACACCGTTAAAGACAGGGGTTCCCAAATTGTCAGTGCTTGGCCCATTGCTTTTTACCTTGTACGTTTCGCCAGTGTCGGATTAAATGTACATGGCTATGCCGACGACACACAAATCCACATTTTATTTAACACGTTGGATACGGTTTCTGAAGTAAGACGGATCAACATATGTCTGAAAGATATTCGAACCTGGATGCTGGCTAATTTCATGAAATTAAGCGATAGAAAAACAGAATTTTGTTTGATATATTCAAAACATCAAAAAATTACACTTGGTCACCATCGGTGAAAGTACCATCACAAATGTGGATAGTGCTAAGTATGGACAATTTTTTGCCCAGAAATTAAAACCAGCCATGTATGCCGTTTCTAGGATAGGAAAAATTCGAAAATATTTAGCCTTGGATATTACAAAACACCAGTTGATGCTCTAATCACATCGCAACTAGACTATGCCAACAGTGTACTATATGGACTACCGAACAAATCGCTCCGAAAACTACAATTAGTGCAAAATTCGGTAGCCCGTGTGGTTGCAGATAGTCGAAACCACATAACACCAGTATTGAAAGACCTCCACTGGCTTCCCATTAAAGAGCGTGTGCGCGACAAGATTATATTATTGTGTTTTAAAGGTCTAATGGCATTGCTCCTGAATATATTTCTGAACTGTTAAAACCTTACTCTCCAGATCGGAATTCGCAATCAAGTGATAGAAATCTTTTAGTTGTAGCAACATCAAACTCACAATATGGTGATTCTATTGGGACCTAGAGAATAGAATCTATTTCCAGAATATCTTAGAAATATTAAAAGTATTGCCACATTTAAATCTAGTCTTAAAACATATCTTTTCAGAGACTATTTTATTGAATGATATTTTATATTGTATATTTTTCACTGAAAAATTCTATTTAGTTTATAATATTATTAAATAACTTCCTTTCATTGTCTTTTTAGATTATATTTGTTAGGTTAGCGCTTAGAGCTTTTAATAGATTAAGCGCTTTATAACAATTGCAGTAATAGTAATAATAATAATTTCTCCTTTTATTTACCAAATTAGACAATTTTGTCAGGCCTTTTTGGATTCCAGATTTCAGTATTCTAATCTCGCGGTTCCGTACCACCTTTTGATTTCCTTTTAACTGTATATGCTTCGCTCCTCGAATTATCAGCTGGGATGCTATTGCTTCTACGACATTGCTTGCTAGCATAGACCATTGGAAATCAGGTTCAAACTGATGGAGTTATGCAGATCTGACTCTGTTTTATTTGTTTGTTTATTTGGTGTTTAACGCCCCATTCACCAAATATGATTGGTATATTGGGACGCACTTGCTAAAGGAACAAGTAGAAGAAAAGAAGGAAGAATGAAAAAAAATAGAAGAGTCAGAAAGAAAGATATTCCGATAAGTCGCCTCCTACGCCATGTACGAGACAGAAAGCAGTGGGATATTCTTAAGATTCCCTTCCCCGACTCACAGGGGGACTACTGTAGTTATACAGATCTGGCCACTGTGTCAGAGACATCAATTGGCAGGACAAAAGCATTGGAAAATCTGGCAGTCGTAGAACTGATGCTAGTGTCATCTGTCCTTCAGAGTTATCAGTGACTTATTCTCATATTAGCCCTTACTACTTTTGTCGGTTAAATCGATGAGAGGGGATGCGGTCTTGAGGAAAGTTGGTATAATCGCCCGTAATAGCTTGCCGAATCGAGAAATGTACGTTTTTCTTTCTTTAACCGTTTTAATTTTGATTAACGTCTCAGGAGGAACTTGATTACCTGAGCAAGGAGCTGAGCTTAAATTGAGCAGGCGATGCACGCACATGTGGCTTACCGTTTCTGTGTTGCCATTATCCACAGAAAACACCTCGTAGTACACCTGTAAGTCACACACCATACAACATCGTAGTAGACCTGCAACAGTCACACGCCAAAAACATCGCAGTAAACATGCAACACGTACAGTCACATGTGAAAAACACACCGCAGTACACATGCAACATTCGCCTCACAGCTGACTTACAACACAGTCACATCTCAGAGTACAACTATAACATAACAATTTTCCAAAACAACTCAAAGTACACCTACAACAGAGTCGCACACCAAAACCAAAATACCTAGTTATCCAAATTAATGCAACAAAAAAGCGGTATCCAGTAGTTAATTATTACTTAAAAATAGTTGACGACTGAAATCTGTTAATGCATTGCAACTTTTACGAAAAAACTCCTTTATATATATCCCTTTTATCAAGACATTTTACAAGCTTTTCCAAAACAACTCAAAGTACACCTACAACAGAGTCGCACACCAAAACCAAAATACCTAGTTATCCAAATTAATGCAACAAAAAAGCGGTATCCAGTAGTTAATTATTACTTAAAAATAGTTGACGACTGAAATCTGTTAATGCATTGCAACTTTTACGAAAAAACTCCTTTATATATATCCCTTTTATCAAGACATTTTACAAGCTTTTAAAAAATATTTTCAAGCTCAAAAATTTCTAAGCAATTACTCTGGAATAATCAAGATATACTTATAGATAATACATCCATCTTCTTTAAGAACTGGTTTCAAAACGGAATTGTTCTGATACAAAATCTAATGAATAAAAATAATAGATGGCTGAAATATAATATTAAAGTTAATTTTTAACATTAACTAGCATTCAACAAACAATTAAGCAACAAATTTTACCTAATCAAACACATAATTTAGCAAGTTACATATTTTCAACTAGAGATGATCAGCGTTTAAATGTAACAAATTGTAAGTCAAGGGATTTTATAAATAACTTGGAACAACGAAGTCACCCACGACCAGCTTAAAAACGTCCAAATGTTAACAGATTCATGTGGCTATAGCAAACTACTTTTTATATCTAGTACAAGATATAAAATGGCATAGTAGAAAATAACATAAATCTGGAAAAATGGGGAATTAAAGCAGACAAAAATTGCGCGATTTTTTAAAATGACCTCAAAATACAGAGTGATACTCCTTTTCTGATCAAACGCGAAGTTAAAATTCTAAAATAACCCCAATTTTGGGAGTCGAGCCCACAATAGGAAACAGTAAAAAGTACTGGCTAAAACATATATTTATGGCCTTTTTCATTTTGTTTACCATCTTTTCATATGACGTCATTTATTTAAACAAAAAGCTAATTTTTAATCACAAGATCATCCAAATAGCGGTTTACAAAAATTTTGAAGAACTCCAATTAAAATTGCGCGGAGGACCTTTTGCAAAAGGTTCCACAGAAAGCTTTAAAATGCTTCCATGTAGCCAATTTGTGACTGATCGGAATTTTCAAAGCAAAGACTACAACAGCAATCTGTTTTGCGTTTCAGTATGCCTGCATAAATCAATACATATAATACCCATAAAATGACAGCACAATTTGTTACTCCTTTTTGCTTAAAAAAGTTACTCACAAAATGAAACATTGGCAAAGAACAAAGATTTAACTTCACATCCGGACAGAATTATATATGGTCACAACCAAACAAGAACAATATGACACCTGTTCGCTATAATACGTGTTAAAATTAACCACCATTATGAAGGTTATGGTAATTGAAAATTGATAGTTTTGATATCGGGAAAGCCATGGAGTAACTTTCCCTTTCCGCTTTAACTTTCAATTTCTTCACATACGGAAGGTGCAGTATCCTTGTGAGCCGAAAATACTGAAGGCGTTTCTTTTTAGAGCTGAATGTGTAATTTCTCCGACAATCACCTCCAATCACCTGCAGCCACTAACATGGTACTATCTGGTTAGGTATGTACATGTACTCATCTAGGTACTGTCATGTCCTCATAACAGACATACGTTGCCAACACAAACGTATAGACATTATTATCGGAAATAGATCCATGAAATTAACTGTACTTTTATTAGAAAAAATACTCATGAAGAGCATCATTTTCGAATGCAGAGTTTCTAAAATTAGTGTCTATTGTCTCCTGTTGATACATCCCCCTTCGTGGTAGAACAGCCGACTTCGGTTTGTGCGGATAACAGGGTGAGATATCACGCGTTTTCACCTCATCCGTCCTAGACGCAAGCATCTTCGGTGACGATAGATGCAAGGAGGTGCTACTCCCTGCCAATATTATACTCGTTGGTGAGACATCGCTTTTCGGTCACGTCATACCTTGGCTACTGGTATACTTTCTGGCCACAGCGAAGTCTACGCATAACGGTGACGTTCTCTGCTATTGTCTCGGAGAGTCAGAATTTAATAAGGCATCCTGCCTTGTGTCTGACTCCTTGGATGTCCCCGCGCTGTCTCCCAGATTTTTTCTTCATCTTGGAAGGGGTGTCGCCTCTCTGCTATTTGGCTGTTTTCGCCTGATGCACTTCAGTGGTGAACCGTTGTCATAGTAATTAATAACATCAGTAAAAGACACTTTATTTTTTCCTCAGCATTGAATCTCACTTCATAGAAGCTTTTACAATAAGTACTTTATCTGAATTGTTCAGTTGTTTTATTTAAACTCCACAGACCACGGATACATGCTTTTGTCGCGCATTTTCTCTGACGCAGTAAAACACTAGACATTATACCTTTGAAACATGATTTTCTGCTAGACCAAGGTTTATTCGGAAAATAATTTAACACTATAACTCTCAAGCAGTAAAATACCGCACATTATACCTTTGAAACTTGGTTTTCTGCTACATAAAGATTTATTCACCATAAGCGATCGAAAAGAAATTTTATATAAACTGGGGAAATTGAATAGTGCGCAAATGAGCAATCTGTCATCCATTAATGTTATAGATTAGTATTTCTACTGTGTGTTACGCCACAACACACACTTAGTACTAAAATGGGAAGGTGGTATTCAAAAGGTTTGAGAAACAAAACAAATGGAAAACATTTTAAGCGGCACCTTAAACCTTGTCTTTCTCAAAATCTATACCCACGCACCTGTAGAAGATGCGCTGTTCTATCAGTACCTCACTGCTGGCTAATAAATTCGCTTCTCGTTTTGTTGGTAGAATTCTACCTCAGGCAGGGAGCTGGACGGGTCCTTCACAATCACCATAATTCGAAGGTGTTACAAAAATTATCAACAAACAACACACCGTATAACTATCAACTTAATTCTACGGCTGCAACGCGTTTTGCATTTTAAATGGAAAACCAGTCTTGATATTAAGAAATGTGGACCGCAAATACAAAAAAAAAAGATAGCCTGACATATTCATTACAGTTGAAACAACGGTGAGCTCTCAGGTCAGGCAACAAGTAAGCATCATGCATTTAAAGGTAGAAAGAAAATAAAATATTACCAAATCCAGAGCGCCCTGTTGAGTCTTCTGGGTCAGTACTTCCTGTACATTAAGCACTGTAAAAACATTCTTGTAAACTGGTAGAAAAATTTGAAGTTTAATAATTAATGTTGTAAAAGAGCTTTAGAAACTTTAGCAACTTGCAAATAATATTAATGATAATAGTAATGATATTATTTTCTAGGGACGTTAATATACAACTGCATTGCAGGATGTTAATGTGATTTGAGCCACGCTTTGGAATTGGCAGCCCACGTCTTTTTATTTGAAGCCCGACTTAAAAGTTTGAGGCAAGAGTTTACAAATAAAAAATGAGGGCTTCAAATAAAAACACAGAGCTTTACATCACATTAATGCTCAAGCAAACGATGTGAATACTAGTTTTATCAACACATGCCATACTTTATCAAATAATGCAGTCATCTGAACAAATCCCGAGATAATCACGCACCTGCTGGTTAGCATGCATGTCCATAACTTTTTAAAACGTGGAATGCTAATTTTGTGCCCGCATTCCCCCCCCCCCTTCCGGGAAATGTTTACATGTCGGGTAATTTTTTGAATACATTGGCATTGACACTTTGACATCTATTTTACCTGACAAATGTATGGTTTTGCGAATATCCGACATGTTTAGAATTTTTGAGCATTGCTAACAACTTAAAAGCTTTTACATCTTTGCTGTGAATTCTTAATAAACTTGAAAGTTTCAATATATTGAAAAGAATTCTTACAACGTTCTGTACTTTCAACAATGTTTGCACATGCAGGGTTATGGCTAAAGAAAACGATACAGCACGCATAGATAGAGTGAAGTACTTGAATGATTGACAGGAATGAGTGCTTCATCTGACGTAACATCTTGGACGAAAAAACCATCCTCCCAATTGTATCAAAATTGCTTATTGATTACTTGTTTGACTGCTCAGTGTGAATTTAGACCCTAAAACTACATTTGACGCCTTTATTTTCCCGATATGAAGTCCACGTTATGAAATTTGAAACCTGTGTTTTGATTATATTAATAATCAACGAAATAATTTCAGCGGTATATAACAAAAATGACAAGCTTCTTCCATATTCTACACATTTTATTGCATTTCAGCGAAGAATCTTTGGAACAATTTCAACGAGCGCGAATACAATTATACGAAACGTTTCGAGCACTCCACCAACATCTCTTTCCTTCAATCTATTCTTACCTTTGTTCTAAGTAAAATCCCGAGTGCTATTCTCAACACTCCCAATTAGTAACCTACAGCCACTTTCCAAAGAGCTACAACACTGCCCTAGGCTGCATATGTTTGCCATGAGTTATCGTGAGCTTAAAGGGTATCATGATCATAATCACTACCAGAATATTTATATTACACGCCACCCTAAGCCCATTCTTAGTATTACTCTGAACATCATTTTGAGTTATCCTACACGCTATTCTAAGACTATGTCAGACGCCATCTTACGCGCTAAAGGAATCCAGCTAATGACAAAAGAGCAAAATACACTTGCACAAGCACACCCATCCCCACCTGGCATTGAATGTTACATATATACTGAAAATTAACTAAGAGCATGTAAACAAACGTCATCTAATGGACAGAGCTCTCTCACATACTGACACACCTCAGGGACCACTCGCCCCCTGGTGACGTCAAGCTATCAAGCCACGCATTCGATAGACTGTATAAATATATAGTGCATAGTTTTGGTATTTTGCAACAGCTACAATGACATCACATGTCCGTAGACATGTTATTGTGATTTGGATAATTTCCAATATACGATGTTAAATCACAAATGTTGCTTTCAATCAACCACTCAATATCAGTATTTGTATGGCGCTCTGTAAGTTGAACTATCCAGGCGAATAACAGATGATACTAAAAACACCGTTGAGCGTCTATGTGTAAGATTTAGCATATAAAAATGATGGGAGCTTTCTTAGAAACTTTGTCACTTTGTTCAGATCGTAGTTCGAGCGGGAGAGCATTCCACACACGGCAACTGAGAACGTACGATATCCATAGCGTTTAAGGTCAAATTGAGAGCGGGCCTGTGCCAGTTCAATCAAGTACTGAGGTATTCAGGTGTTAGGGCCTAAAAACAAGCAGGGCAACTTTGAACTCAATGCGTTCTCTTATGAGGAGCCAGTGCAATTTTTTCAACGCAGAAGTGATCCGGTCACTTCTTGCACTTTTGGTAATAATTCTTGCAGCAGCATTCATCACTTTCTGTAACTATCCACATCACATGCGTTGATATCATATAATAACACATTGCAATAATCGATTTTAGGTATGAGTGAACACGCGAAATACTCCTAAGATAAGCATAGCACTGGTGACAAACTATATTCACATGGACAGGCATATTTAATTCACTATCCATAGTAACTCCGAGAATAAAAACAGATGCGGTTTCCACTTAATTCTAACGAATCAAGTTTGCACATGTCTACGTTCCTTTTGGAACCAATTAACATGAATTGCGTTTTGTCTTCATTCAGTTTGATTTGTTTGTAAGCATCCACTTTTCGACGGATTCTACTGCATTTTGCAGTAAGTTCAGCTTCACAGGGGGAGGGGGATCAACCGCGTCTAAACGTTTACTGTCATCGTTGTAGAACTGGAGAAAATATTGAATAGTGAGATAACATTCCAAATTTGCCAAGTGTATTTCTTATAGGCCGGTAGACCTAACACTGTGCCTTGTGGAGCTCATTAGGTCGTCGATTTTCACGCGCTGAGACCGGTTAGTGAAATATGGCTGAAACCAGAGTATTGCATCTGAATTAATACCAAACGACTTCTTGAGTCCGTTGATTTCATAGTCCACATTGTCGAATGCGGCAGAAAGTCAGCAAGCATACCAAAATGATCTTTCTGTTGTCCATAGCCTGGATGCATTCTTCAAAAATACGAACCAGGGCAGTCTCTGTACTATAATATGGTCTGTATCCCGACTGCATGGGCTCCGCTAAACCATTCCTTGCAATATAGCCATCAAGCTGCTATGATTATATTGCAGTTACTTTTGACATATAACTGAGATCTGATACGTCTGTAGTTGGTATTTTATCTAAATTGCACTTTCCTGTTATGGGTGTTAGATAACTTGCTTGAAGGCATTAGGAAAGGATAACGATAACAGTGAAGTGTTACTAGTATCGGTAATAATTGGCGAAATTTCATTTGAGCACCTTTTAATAAACCATGTTGGTACCGGATGTAAACTGCAGGATTTGCTTGAAGAGCTGGGTATGAGGCGTTGTGCATACTCCTGAGACACTTCAGAAAACCCGTAAAAATTAGCAGTATTTGTTTTGTGGTGATCAAATTCATAGCAATCACCAGTGTCAGCAAATTTAGATCTGATTGTAGCTATTTTAATTTGAAAGTCCAAAAGTGTTTGCTAAATCGCGTTTAGAAAAGTGGAGAGGTAAGGGATTATTCTGCGTTTTGTTCATTAAATTGTTCATAATTTTGTTCAGTTTTTCTTGGTCACATTTGGTTGTTATAGTAGCTTTCTTTAGACTTCTTGAGTTTGGGTAATATTTGTTTTGTGTATGTGTGAAAGCTTTGTTTATTTCAGTGTTTTGCCTGTTTTTCTCCAGTTCCTGTCTAATTTTCGACAATTTTTTAGGCGTCTATATGAATCGTACGAAGGTTGATGAGGTCGATCAGAGTGTCAACAGTTTCCAATGTTCGATCGCACTTATATAAATTCCTAGGTTTAAGGATTTTGTTGTGATTCAAATGCTCGAAAAGAGATTGAAGGATTTGGATCCTGATTCAAGTATTCGAGGGTGATTCAGGAATTCGAATAGGGATTCATAGATTTGAAACATGATTCAGTTATGATTCAATAATTTCAATCATGATTAACTTGTTCAGTAATGATTCAAGGGTGGAATAATAATTCAATGGTTCAACTCATGATTCAAGGTTTCGGTATGGATTTTTTACTTACTACACTGGTATTGTTTATGAGTTTTTATCCAGCAAAAAATATAAAAATATCTTTTAACTTTCAAAAATTTCAGCTTGTAGACTACGAAACCATCACTATGGGTTTTCCAATGTATTTACACTGGTTATCGCGATCCATAATAAATAAAAAAATTCTTTGAAACACATAGCACCACATGGGTAACCTTGCCAGGTGCCCTGTTGCTATCTTTACTATGCCTGTCAACCAACCGACCAATCAGCGCACGCTGCAGTTCCTTTCATGTGATCGAATAATTCCCAACTTATCGTGATCCGAATAACAGGAGATTTTTCTTCGGTAAACATTTTGTTAAAATGACGGAACAAATCAAGGAAAATGCATAATGTTTTGATATTATTTATCTTGGATATCTTCTCTACGTATGGGTTTCGTCAGACCTGCTTTAGTTCGGTAAATGCATCCCTGCCATTAAAACGTAGTGTAGGTTATGTGTTATAGATAGTGAGGTGGTTTCTGGGCGATTTTCTCAGTTTCCATTTCGAGGGTTGTCGTCATTGTCAGCAAACAGTTTGCATTGAGTAGGCTCTGCAAACAGGAAGGTTTGTTTCTATCTTCCACTATCTTTCTTCCTTTTGCCAGTGATGGGGCATTGTAGGCAGTTAGACACGCAGTTATCACGGGTACGGGAAGTTTTGACTTTTATTACCTCGATACTGCAGCAACTTTTTGGAGAGAGTGGCATGCACTTTCCTCTTTCGTTGTTTTAACACGTCTAGGCAACCTGCTGACAACTCCTATGTAGTGTTCTCTTCCATAACAGGTGGTGGTACGGGATTAGCATGGGGATGTTTTCCCTGTGCGCGTTTTTGACACGGTGTATTAATCCGACGGTTACAATACAGTAAGGTGTTTGTGGCAACTTCTTATTGATTTGCCAGTCGTGTTGCCACCGACTCGCCGTGCTCACGGGCATTATTGCCAGCGACTCGCTGTGCTGACGAGTCATGTTGCCACTGATTCGATGTACGCACGGATCGGGTTGCCACCGACTTGCTGTGCTCGCGGGTCGTGTTACCACCTACTTGCTGTGCTCGCGGGTCGTGTTGCCACCGACTGTGCTCACGGGACGCGTTGCCATCTACTCTTTGGTACATCCAGCGGTGGCTGCAGCGACTTGCACCGATTCCGCGTGATTATGAGTCGTATCTGCGACGACTTGCCGTGTTCATGGGTTGTTATTGCAGCGGACTTTACGGAGCGGGCTTATGGCAACTTCTTGCAACACCACTTCTGTTTGTGGCATTTCTTGTTGTTTAAAACAAAACAACACAAAGTAAACAATTTAATGATGTATAACATTACGTTTTTATCATTAATGTACTCTGTTTATGACACATTGTGGTAGCAGCTTTTGCATGCTTTGTGCTGTTCTGATTGTACAGTCGCTGCAAATGCCAGAATCTTGTGCACACATCAAGTGTGGTGGTGATCCTCATTCACACTGCACCGCCTGCCTACGCCGCTAGGGCATTCAGCCGTGTTCCTTAGACCAGTGTGCACATCTGGACAACTCCGTGTTCGCGTTTATACTTCAGCAGCAAGAATCGGCAAGGGTTCGAAATAGAGGTTGCAGGCGCACCAAGAGCGACAGGTCATCGGTGTCGATGCAAGCCCTTTCATCGTTGATTTTGCTTACAGAGGTTATGTCGGATAAGGATACTCAGGATACATCGGCGAAAGTGACTCCTAAGATTATTCCGTTGCCGCTTATGCAGACTGTTGGTTCTGTGCAACCTGTGTATGTTGCACAGCAGGGCCAAGTCGATGTCACGTCTCCCATTGACTGCGTTAGTGACTGCGACGTCTGCGCTGCAGGCCCGTGTTCAATCGTTTTTGCATGTACCTTTGCACACGGATACAACAACTGATATCAATACGGTGCCACTTGATGCTTCGACGCAGCAATTGCCTCCTCCCGCGGACGTAGACGTTACAATCTCCACGGCGGGGAAACAGGCGTTCTCAGGGTCTTCCCCTCGGAGAAAGGAACTGTCTCCTCTGAAGAAGTTTGCGTTGAGTTTGAACTTACACCCCGACACGTTATGCCACGCATCGGATGAAGAGTTGAAGATGTTGCGTAATCTAGCATCCAATGCTAGATCGGTGGCGTCGACCATGTCTCGCCTTAACTCAGCTCCGTCCTCCACCATAACGGCTGAACCTTCTTCACCGAAGGACAGGGAGTTGCCACCGCCTCCTCTTCCTCTCATTGCACCCATTCAACCGCTGACGGATAAATCACGTACTGTACGTCGTAGCGCAGTGTATGAATCCTCCTCAGCTTCTTCGCCTTATATTTCCTCGTCGGAGAAAAGGAAGAGCAGCCGTTGATTAGTGAACAGGAACATTCTCAGCCGAATGCTCTTCAGCCCGTCACGTATCAGCACTTGCCATTTGAGTAGCTTAGGCCTTTCATGCCGGTACGAACCTTCACGCCGCCTGGAATGGAATTTCCGCCTGAAGAGTTGGAAGAGACGTCAACGGTGGATTTTCCATTCAAGGACAGTTTTATTGTCGATAACTCTTCAACGTCGTTAGTGACTTTGCAGCCGCAGGTCAGTAAGCCTGTTTTGTTTATTGCGGCTCAATCGCAGCCTCCGCAACGTGATGATTTCATGACGCTGTCCACAGCTCCATCCGTAGCCAACGTCCTACAGGAACGGATGAAAGAGATGAAAGAGTTACTGCGTCCAATGATGGTGTCCTGCCGATTCAACCTCTGGTCTCTCCTAAGGATATGGTACCCTGGAGGAGGTGGTCAGGAAATCAATGCGTACCTTCTATTTCCAAGATCCAGCGTTTCAGATGCTCCGTAAGTTCGTCGACCCTGGCACCAATGTACTGTTTGACAGGGTGTGTTTGATTCCGTTTTCGCTGCGTCATCGGATTTAATGAAGTTAAACGCCTATTTGTTATCGTCATTGGTGGTCTTACGTAGGGATCAGAGCGGAAGATGCCAGGAAACTGTGGTTCGCTCCCATAGACAGTCAGTCGGACTTGTTTCCGCCAGAGCTATTTAAGAGGCGGCACGGGTACGCTCGCAAGACGCATTAATGTGCGCGTGCAAGACACTTACGACAAGGGCCGGTTCAGCCAAGTAACGTCAGACGACCGACCTTCCTAGAGCTACGCCACGGAAGAGGGAGAGTACGACTTCAGTCTCGACGCCCCAGCCAAAACAAAACAAATTGGACACAAAAAAGCCGGCTGCCACTCCTAGGCAGAGGCAGCAACCAATTAAAGCATCCGCCGCAGATAGCACGACGATCTCTGCCAGATACTTTCGGTTCCTTGTGGAGAATTGGCTGGTCAGTCTCACGAATCGAGTATAAATGTGCCCGTAGGGGGAGGCTAAAAAATTATGGCAAACCTGGTGAGCTCTGATAGCTTTCAAAAATGTGCTCCGGTGGTTGCGATGGGGTTACCCTTTGCCCTTTGCAAGGGACAGGTCCGATTGTCAAAACGTCCACCGCTAGCCAAGCTTCCCGATCCTTCTTTAGTCACGACGTACGATCAAAATCCAGAAAAGCAACTTGTGTGGCAACGGATGGTGCAAGAGCTCTTAGATAAGGGCTGTAGAAAAGATGCGAGTAGGTACACCTGCATTCTTCAGTTGTGTCTATCTCGTTCCGAAATAATCAGGAGCTTGGCGGCTTGTCATAGACTTGTCGAAACGCAATCAGTTTCTCCATCTTATATCGTTCACGATGGATACGCCCCAGTTGATCAAATCGACGCTAAGTCAGGGGATGTGGGCGGTGTCGCTGGATTTGTCCGATGCATATCTCCACATTCCGATGCACGAATGCGCTCGTCGCTTTCTTGCATTTACAGTAGGGGATCAGAATTGTTGGTTTCTAGCCCTCCCCTTCGGATTGTGTTTACACGAGTTATGAAAGTGCTCAAAAGGTGGAGTCGTCAAGAAGGGTTGCTGTTGTTCCAATATCTGGGTTGTTAGTAAATGTGGACAGGCAGTTGCTCCTGTCACAGTTGAATGTTCTGTTAAGTCGCTGTGGGGTCCTGAGTTTGCTGGTCAATCACAAAAAGTCGGAGCTAGTTCCCAATCAGAAAATAGAGTTTCTGGGGGAGTTGTTGGGTTTTGCGTGTGCCAGAACTTTTCACACACAAAACAGAGTCCGCAAAATATTGTCACTCATTGCCACTATTGTCTCCACGCCCAAGCCTCGGGTAACTCAGCTAGAGTCTCTGCTCGGATGGTTAGTCGCAACAGAAAAATGGTCCAGCTGGGCAGGTGTCGGCACATCGCGTAAGGTTATCGTTGCTAGCTCTAATGGATCTGGATTGGTGGTCTTGCCAACCCTATCTCTTGGTCGGTGTTCCGTTTTCTCTCCCAGCTCCATCGAGGCAAGTGCAGACGGACGCTTCTTGCACCGGTGAGGTGTTGTTTTCCAAGGTTGCATGTCGAAGAGCTTGTTGTCAGATCACGAACGACGCTTGCATATCAATGCATTGGAAATGAAGGCGATTTGTCAGACTCTGCAGTTTCCAGTAGACAGTCAGAAGGTGGTGTCGTATTTGGCCATGCAGGGAGGCACTCGCTGATCCATGTTGTCTCGTCTCAAAAAAGAGGTCTGGGATAGTCGATTCTTCATTCAACCTTCTCACATTGGCGGCAGTCTCAATGTTCTACCGAACTTAGCACCCCGGACGGGTCAGGTTGTTCACAACAAGTGGGCGTTAGCGGATTACAAATTTCGATAGATTGCCTCGCAGTCTCCGTGGGGTGCACCTCAGGTAGATTTGTTTGCCAACAGGCTCAATCATCGTCGTTCGTACGTGTCTTCCTGTCTGATCTGGGGACAGTAGCGATCGATGCGTTGCTGTGTAACTGACCGGTGCAAGTGTTGTTTGCCTTACTTCCGTAGTCTCTCATAATGAAAGTTCTTATCAAGGTTTGGCACGAGAGGCCTCCTGTTGTTAGCTACCGATCTTCCAGAACTGTCTTGATTTCCTTTGTTGATGCGGTTACCGTGCGTCATGAGTCTTCCGGTTCCCCTGGAGTATTGCAGTCTGTGGCAACCGCATTAGGAGCATTATCATCCAAGTCCTCAGTTGTTTAGACTCAAACTTTGGTGCATAAGTTTTCCTTCTTGAATGGAAAGAATTCACAAGGATACCACCAACAAGGTGTACCTGTCGCATTGGCGTTTATTTGAATCGTGGTGTCTGGATAGAGGTATCGATCGCTTGGCTGCCAAGACTGTGGCTGTGGCCGACTTTTTTCTAAATCTGTTCGAGGTCAAGAGGGTATCGGTTAGATCGATGATGACTTACCGCTCCGCTCTCACCTTTATTTTGAAGAGGGCATCGGGAAATGACTTGTCATCTTATCAAGTGTTGGCGGATTTGGTTAGGTCCTTTCAATTGGAACGGCCTTTTCCGGATAGGACACTGGTGCCTTGAGATTTGTCATTGGTGTTGAAGTATTTCACATCGCCACTTTTCCATCATTCCATCATTTCGGACAAATTGCTTACTCAAAAGTGTGTGTTTCTGGTGGCATTGGCCTCGGGTAAACGCCGCGTGGAAAAACATCTGTTGCAAAACGTTGTTAGTCAGGTCAATGGCTCATGGGAGGCGGTCGTTCTCAAACCATTACCGTCTTTTTTTTTTTGCAAAACGCATATTGCGACTAAAGGTTTGGTTGCGCTTGAACAGACGGTGATTCCGGCCTTGCCGGGAGTTTGGTCACGTGGGAGTATCGATACAGCATCCATATGTCCCGTATCCCTGTTATGCGCGTAAGTTAAATGTTCCGCTACGTATCGCAGCCCGTTGCAACGTCGTCTGTTTACCTCATTTATGCGAAATATTACGCTAGATCTGTCGAAAGCGTCTATTTTGAATTATGTCAAGAAAACCATATTGTTAGCATATGATGATATAATGAAAGAGCTTGAAGATATAATCCAAAAGAGATTATCAATTAAAGCTCATCAGGTCAGACATGTGGCGCACTTCTTGCGTAGTACTAATGGGGTGTCAATGTTGCGCGTTGGTTGTTGGACGTCGACTAACACTTTTATTAAGCATTATTTGCAAGAGTATACAACTGATGAATTTGTATAGTCTTGGTCCCTTTGTTGCTGCTGAATCAGTAATTCATAACAGTCCTCAGCAGGACTCCTCAGCATTCCCGTGGGAAGAAGCATTACAAGAAGAAGAATGGGGAGTACAGACGTAGTATGGATCTGCAGCGGCAGAGTGGCAACTCCTCGATCACGTAACTGCTCTCTTGCCGTACCATGGTCTCGTTTTGGACATAGCGGATTTGCACACGGTACACTACGTGGCTGCGGCGGTTCGGCAACATCTGTAGTGTTTTCTTTGATGCTGTTTAAAATCCTCTCTTTGGCAAAAGAGGGGGGAGGAGCGGGAACAGGCCGAAACCCTCTGACCGAAACTCCCCGGGTCTAACCCCCGTCGACCCCCCCTCGACTAAAACCCCTTGGTGACCTAACCCCCCCCCCCCACCCTACCCCCCCCCCTTCGTTCTCAAAGAAAATGTGTAATGATAATTTCTTCATTTATTTTCACTTTCTCATAATCGCTAACACATCATGACAAAGCTAACATTTCAACTCTCCAACTACAAAAGCTGAATTCTCGAATTCTTTACTGAAAAAACACACAAGCTCTTTATTAAGAAACTACTGAAAATTACTGAAATAACCAAGCAGTCTTTGTGGAACTCGGAGTCGATGAACTGGAGCTGATCTCTTTAGGACCTGTTATTATTGAAGCTATGTACTAAATTACTCATTCAAGTGAATCACAATGGATATAAGTCACATCTATCGAAAGAGAAATTATAATTTGTAAACTCGACTGATCTCGCAACCGGCATATAAATTGCAATTTTTAATGAGTACACACTCATCAATCGTAAAAGCAATTGCAAATTCAAGAACTGAGTGCTATCATCAATGGATGATCAATTCCTTTAGTGGTTCAGAAATTGCAATTTTAAACGCCGTGTAATCTCTTCAATGAGTATTTGAAGTGTAATTAATAATGTATCGCAATAACAAAATATAAAATAGACCTGAGACCGGGAGGTTTAGGTCGCCGTCGGGTTTAGTCGGGAGGGGTTGACGGGGGGGGTTAGGGCCCGGGGGTTTGGCAGTGAAGGGGGGATGGGCCTTGACTGAAGATGAGCTCCCTCGTATCTGCGTGTCACTATTGTTCGAGTTAACAATGTTTGATAATGGGCATGTCGTGGTGACACCCCACTGATCTTGCTATTTGATATTTTTGAAATTAAAAATGAAGTATTTATATTTCCTTATGCTCATTTTTATGAGTAAAATATCTTGTAGACGTAGAAGCCATCACTCGAATTGTACCCACCCACCTCCCCATTAATTGGGATTGTCTCGTACGATAAGTTGGGTATGATTTGATCACATGAAAGGAACTGCAGCGTGCGCTGATTGGTCGGTTGGTTGACAGGCATAGTAAACATAGCAACAGGGCACCTGGTAAGGTTACCCATGGGGTGTTATGCGTTCCAAAGAATTTTTTATTTATTATGGAACGCGATAACCAATGTAAATACATGGGAAAACCCATAGTGATGGCTTTTACGTCTACAAGATGTCTTACTCATAAAAATGAGTATTACGAAATTAAACACTTCAGGTTTCACGTTGTAACATTAGGTAATCTTTTGAAAAGCCGGAAAATGGCCGTTGTTGACTAACAACCAACCTTTACGGCGGTTCGGTCTGTTTTTGTATAACACCTTTTACTCTGTAGACCCACTGAGGATTCCGTGCAAAATAGTACTTATAAAGAAGAGGAATCACTTTAAAAAAAGCCATTGAAATATAGATTTTAGCGACTTGGACACTCATATGCACCTTTTTCACCAATATACGAGAATACTCAACCCTGAGGGATGCACAGTATGGCTAGAGAGATAGAAATATCCATGCGCTCTATGTTTATACAGTACCGATAGATCTTCCTAGAGGTCAACTGATTTATAACAACGGGAAAAGAGCACAATATGGTGTCAGACACAATTACTTCCGCGTTCGTAGACCAAAATAAGGAAGAACTTATAAGAACAAATAGTGCCCTACTTTGACAAGTCATTTATAAGCTATTAAAGCAGCATTTAGCAATATAAGGACACTTTGAAAAACTGCGATAAATACTCTTAATAATACCTAAAAATGGTTGCTCTGGAGATCCAAACAATTTTGCAAATTTGATGAGAAAACTTGTAAAAATATTGCTTAGGTGATTCGGCTCCGGGGAATACCGAGGGGGGTGGGGGTATCTTATTCTATTTATAGCAAAAAATCCAATCGGTCAACCCCCATTTATTTTTATATTTTTGAGTTCCTCTTAGACTAAATAACAAAATGTAACAGCGATTTTGGGCCCATCAATGTTGTGCAAATAGCGATAATAGGGAATGTTATAATGTAAGCCTATGGGAAATTAATGGTGGTCCGAGGCCATATGAATTCAATGGGTACATTCTTTTGGGCCTCTCAGAAAACTGAGAATCCACTCTCCAAACAGACCAGAGAAGCTTCACAGACACCGTTCAAAAGAACACGCCAAAAAAAAAACACACACACACAATTCTAGTTATTTGGTGCTTATTTAAGATAAATATGTCATTTTATTCCCAAAAATATATCCTGTGATAATCGCTTGTTGGGGCATTGGTTGAAATGTGATCTGTTTTACCTAATAAAGTCACCACCACTTCAGAAGTGGTGGTGACCAACGGTGATAGAGATTCGACCTCAACCTATAGTTATTGAGGCTAAACCTTTGGGTCCTCTTATATTTCACTATACACGATGCAATCACGTCTGTATTTCATATGCATTAATGCAAATAAGAAATGCATTTGTTTACATTTCCGCCATCTTGTATCTGACCTTCTCCAGAGAAATTTTCCGAGAAAAAAGCCGTCTCTACATAAGGAGAAATTATCCAAAAGAAAACCTCTCCTTTTTCCAAGAGTCTTTTGATTTCTGAGACGGTCGAAAAGATTGTACTCGATGACGTCACTTCCTTTGCTGTCTATACCAGAACGCAGCTATTACCTTACTTACTAATTTTATTCGTCCTTAAAATATATGTAGTGGTAGAATTCCATCACTTCGACTCCAGACTGGTAACTGCTCAGAAATTTGACGGGGCGTGTAAATGCTAGACGACCTTGTGACGTCACAAAGTTCACCGCCATTTTGGAAATTTCTGCAAGCGGTTTCAGCTGGATTATTTTGTTGTCTCGACAATTTTTGCGGTTTTTATAATTGTACAATCAATGAGAAGACAGATTTTGGTAATGTTTAATCAATTAAATATTTGTTTGTGTTTCAGTGTAATAGAAAGGTAAAAGGAGAAAGGCGTAGCTCTTGAGAGAATTAAGAAAAAAATCACGTTAAAAACGGCAACTTCTTTACAAAATAAGTTGCTGTCAAACTTCAGTATGCTTTGTGGTGTCGTTATTATAGGGGTTGGTGATAGTGTTTAGTGATGAAACTGTCTGAACAAAGTAAAGACATCAGTGCGACATCTACATTTTATTGTTAAAATACCATTGTACGAGTAGAGGAGAAGGAATGGTTCAAGTACGAGTAAAATCTAAATTAGCCTTTTTTAACCTTTCCGATGGAGGTGTCGTTTCGACTGCAAATATGTGGGATAAATCATAAAGAAATAAGGGGGAAACATCAAAATTCTAATTTTCTTTCAACATGTACGCTTTCGAAAAACCCATCAAATCATCTTTTAAAAAATTATTTTACATCTTCTTCAGCCCCTTTAACAGCCAGCATATGGCTCTGTTTCTGGCAAAATTTTGTTGATATTTGGCAATTTCGTTCTATCAATTTTTTATATCCTTAACCCATCGTGGATTCAGGTGAAACGCAAATTTTTTTCGGCAGAGGTTTAAGTACGAATCCGTTCATTGGTGTAATGAAAATAATATATGGGCCATAAGGGTTGCCAAATTGTCACCTGACGTGCTTAGTGGAGTCGAAACGTAACATTTTGTTGTTAGTTATGCTCTGTGACGAATTTCAATCCCGGCCTTAGTTCTTCCTGCCGTATAGATACGAGGAGGGAGCCGCGACTTGGAGTTTATGCAAGATATTATAATTTACTTCCCGATATCGCGCATTTTAACAGTTGTTTTTGCCAGGGTTTGAACTGCAACTTGGCTTAATTTTAGACAGCAGAATGATTTGTAGCATAGTTTGCTGAGTGTACTGTTTACTACGTGTACATCAAGGATGTGATATTTAAAAACATTCGTACAAATGAGGAGTTCTGTTGAAGCATATCTTATTGAAGCAAAAAAAAAAAAGAGATTTTCATGAAAATGAGATATGGGATGGCACTGTAAAATATATCGCAGATGCGGGGAAAAATAGGTCGTGCAATGTTTGTCACGTCAGCTGTCAAACCCAATCAATTTAAACCCACCTCTTATTATTTTAATTTGTAACCGTTTATATATATTATATGTAAAGTGATCGCTGAAAGAGTGAACGGGCGTTAACTTTGAATTCCATGGTAGGATATCTCACCCACTGCCTTCGCTATGCCAGTTATACCGAGCGTCAATCGCCTGCTTACCACTCAAAGCCGGATTCGAGCCCCTGACTTTAGGATTACCAGACCAACGCTCTAATCAGATGAGCTTACCGTCACTACCTAACCGTAGTTTAGGTATTTTGTTTCTGTTAATGTGCAGTTTTTTCCAATAATTTAATTATTTTTGCAAATAATATTTACAGTTGAGTTAAGGTTGTGTGTCACTCGTGATTCATGAAAATGACATATGCGTCTGACTCTGCCAAATTACCCATCACCGGCCAGTCCCAGACAAAGAGTACAAACTGAAGACCTATGTGTTTGACCTATTCATTGTTTGAACCAAGTAACTCAAGACTGATAAACACAGTGTCCGAATAACGTTTATCTGGATAAATAGAATGGGGGGTGGGGGGGGGGGGGGGAGTGTGAAACATAAAACTATCAAAACATGCTTTAGTTCTCAAGCCAAATAGGAAGTGTCCGGTACACATAACACTACAGGATGTACGTTGTAATTTTCAAGCAAAAGACCAGTTTTCTCGAAACGGGAAGTAAATATCAGAACCAGCCGTTTTACTTCGTACGTACAAACTAACAACCCACTCCACAACAAAACACACTCTGTTTTTGTCCAAAAACCTTAATTTTGCTGGAAGTCAAAAACCAAATAACTTTTTCTGCATATCCCAGCAAATGAGAGAAAAATAAGTCTGTTCCTTCCCCAAATGGCTGTTCCTTACTCCAAAAATATTTATCCATTTTCCTGACTTTGGTGTCTTTAAATGTTCATCCTCAGGCCATCAGAATATCTTTTGAAAACCTTCAAAATATTTTTTGCTGTTAACCCAGACCCATTTTGTAAGCAATGCACTCTTCAACAAGACCCACGTGTTGCTTACATGACTTCGTCTGTGCAGAAGGCTTCTAGAATAAATTGCTGCAGTCATAGACCAATTAATGTGATTGTTGTATAAAGTCACATTGTCGAAGAATATTTTAAAAATTTTCCTCTCCGTCTTAAGTCTTGTATTGTGGTGAAACAGGGCTGTATATATTCAAACAAAAGCTGCAGTTCCTTCGTGTTGTTTTCACGTTGGCTTCGCCGTCAATTACGGAATTTACTTACCGTGATCCTGTGATTGTTTTCTAGAGAAGGGTGGGTTATTTACATTAAATCTATCTTGGTAGTTTTCCTTTCTTTTTTTACCCTGACTGTTGATGTCTGATTAGTCAAAATAGATGGACACAAAAGATATGGCTGGACAGCTTTTTTTTATAAGAAGGCCCTCGACTGAGATTCCAAGGAAAAAAAAAACAGAAAAGTAGGTTCACCACATCAGTTGATATTATTCTAGGTTCTGCCCTGAATTGTGGTGCTGTCCCATTTTACAGATCCGGTTGTAAAAACTGCCCGCTTCAGTTGTATCTGGGTCAGTTTTATGTCTATTTTGGTGAGGTAAAAGTAGTGACTCAGCTCTCGAAATAAAAACCCGGATGTTTACTTATGCGTATGTAAGTCAGAACCTACAGTGATCATCATTACTATACAATAATAGCAATACGCAGCAAAAAAAAAAAATAGTAAGCTGGTCGAATGGGTTCCTTAACCCGGGTCTAGGAAAACTCCCCTTCCCCCCTCCCCCCTGGAATACTACCCCCGACTGTTCCCCCCTGGAACCCCCCTCCCCGTAGGAATACTACCTCCGCCCATACTTGAAAAAAGGGGGGGGGGGTTCCTGTTCCCGCAACATCCAACCCCCCCCCCCCCCCCCCGCCCAAAAAAAAGAAGAAGAATGAACAGTTGTTTCGAGGTGAAAGTCTCCTCGTTTTCATGTGGAAGTGGTTTGACCTTGGTGAACGGCTAAGAATGCTTTTGACAGTGTCGCCTGCATTTTAGATGATGATCCTTTCATTCGTGAAAGCCTAGACTTGTTACGCCACCGTGGTGAAAAAAAATAATAGAAAAGTTGAAAGTAATAAAACGCAGTTCTCACGCTCTGATTCTGACTCCTGTTACCCGACTTGTTTTCGGTATAACCTCCTTACTACGAACAGGTTTTATATGCGTTTATTTATTTATTTTATTTATTTTTTTTTTTTTTTAGTAAACTTTCTTTGAAGGACGTTGGACATATGCGGCATATAACAGTGTGTGTATTTTTTATGTTTTTCCAGTTCTTTGGGCAAGTTGGCTACACATTTATGGAGTTTCTCACCAACAGCGGAGAATACTGCCTTGCTCAACACTGAAGTGTCACTGAGTCGTCATAGAAACGTCATCACTAAGTCAGAGATTACGTCATCAGTACGTCGCAACTTGCCACGATATTATTTAAAGTTCTAAAGGTGCTAGTCGCTGTCCCAGAAAAGGAGACTTAATATTGACATAGGCAACCAAGCAACACGTGGTCTGTTGTTGCCGTAATCCTAACCAGAGGTTGGTTAAGACTGAGGAACAACCAGACGCTTGTAGTGAGCTCGAGATCCTCCCCCTAGTGAGCGCGGGATCGATAATCATATGGTGTCAGCGCAGCGCGGTCGAGAGGTACGCCGCACGAGCCAGAGAGCGCCATCGGATGGGGTAAGCAGGCTGGCGTACGCAGCGGAAGTGAGCAGCGTGACGCCCTCGCCACCACCACCACCACGACACACAGACACACCGCCACAACTGGCGCGCTACCTCTGCGTGCAGATTGTCCGCTGGCGTCGCTCACGAGCGGCCCGTCCGCCCCTCCTCGTCTCCCACAAGTCCCTGCTTCCGCCACGCAACTGCCGCCACCGAGTCCCGCCACCGTCGCTGACGCCGACGCGCCGTGGTTGCCAGGGGCGATATAATAGCGCGTTTTTGAGTGCCAAAGACACTTGTACTTGTCGTCAGAGTTACGGTGCTAACGACGTCACACGTCACGTGACCAAGTCGTCCTTGCGTTGCCATAGAAATTCTAGCGTCACTGAAATCAGGAGCAACACTTAAGTGTATATAAGACATTTAGGCACATTTTGTTTTTCTTGTTGACAAGTATTTAGAGTGGAAAGAAATCCTGGGAATACTGTACGCTCGGCACCATTTTGTGTTTATTCAACTAGGGAATTTTTTTGTTTATCTGCACCCTAAAGGTGCTTGCACAGCGATCTTGTGTAGTGAAAGCAGATTGAACAATTATTTTTTAGGAAGCGAATTTATCATCACCACGCGTGAGTCATTTCTTCACTGACGGTTGTACAAAGTTGTATTCACGCGTGTCTTCCGTGTCACTACACTCCATTTCGTGCCAGCGTAGTGCATTTTGTTCCCCCCCCCCCCCCCCCTGAAACGTAAGTACAAAAATAGTCTAAAAATCGGTGACGTTATTTTCGGAAGTAGTTCATCAGCTGATCAACAGTCACTACGAATAGTTTCGTAAATTTTTGAGAATCTTCAAATCAGCCACTGCAACCCTGTAACAAAGATGAAATCGCGAAAACCCGAGCCGGCTGTGATCGAGTACAAGAACATGCGCTTCTTGATCACGGACAGGCCGACGGATACAAACATTGAGCGCTACATCGAGGTAAGTCACGTGATCAATTCCTGGGCACCCCCCCCCCCCCCCCCCCGCAAACAACCCCAGCTATAGGCTATAGCTCACAAACGGCCCGGTTACGTGAATCGTGGGTGGTGGGGGCAGGCCGACGGATACAAACATTGAGCGCTACATCGAGGTGAGTCACGTGATCAATTGCCGGGCACCCCCTCCCCCCCCCCATCCCCGCAAACAACCCCAGCTATAGGTTATAGCTCACAAACGGCCCGGTTACGTGAATCGTGGGTGGTGGGGGCAGGCCGACGGATACAAACATTGAGCGCTACATCGAGGTGAGTCACGTGATCAATTCCTGGGCACGCCCACCCCCGCAAAGAACCCCAGCTATAGGTCCAGGGTTGGCAAAAAAGCGGCCAAATCTAGATTTTGCCTTGCCGGCGGCAAAATCTGGCAATTGCCGGGAAAATCTGGCCAAATCTGGCAAAATTTAAAATCATCAATTATCGCCAGGTTTTTTATAATTGGAGAAACGGAGTTTCTAACTTTGATATGTATAATAAAAAGGTATTCAGTTGAACTTCTGATTACTAAACATCAAAACACTGTATTCAACCAGAGATTAAGAATGCTCGAGGGGATTAATTTGTCGTGAAGCCACATACAAAGAGGTTATCGCCAGGTTTTTATAATTAGGGAAACGGAGTTTCTAACTTTTATCGGTATAATAAAATGGTGTTTAGTTGATCTTATGATTATTAAACGTAAAAACACTGTATGATACCGGAGATTAAGCAGGGCTGGTATGAAATATTTCGAATGAAATACTTCTTGAAATATTTCACTGTAAAAAATTTCACACGTTTTGAAATTTTTATATAAGAAATAAGTTGGACATCAAGAATACCAAATACTTATGGATAACTATCAACGGACTTTCATCTTAAGTTGTCAGTTGACACACTGCGTTGGCATAACTCTACCAGCAAACAATGCATCCACAGAAATCCTGCGTAGTCTATGACTTTTGAGTAACAAAGCTGGCAGCTGCTGGCCTATGGCATCGTTGACACATCTACTCCGGGTATCTGAGCGGGTGTGTTTCTAAGAGGTGGGGAGAGAGGCGGGAGGGTTTATAGCAACTGCTGAAAGGGGGCTCAATGTTAACGGCACAGGGAAAGAGGTCACAATAGGTCAAAAATATAGGTCAACCTATGTATACGTTTAACTGGTATGCGATGCAGCCATTTTATCTGTCTATGCGTTTTGACGGTGGAATTTGTTAAATTAAACCAACAGATATTACGCATCGCCTGGAAATGTCTTTTTTTTTTTCTACTGTGCTTTGAAAGATTTCAAAATGTCAATTTTTCTGAAATATTTTAAAAATTTCAAATTTCATGAAATTTTTAAAAATTTCGAAATTTTTACCAGCCCTGAGATTAAGAATGCTCGAGGGGATTAATTTGTCGTGAAGCCACACACAAAGAGATGTAATTACCGGAGATGCAACTATTCCAAATTACTACTCAAATTTATTACTCCGAACTACTACTCCAAAGCATTCAAGAGTAAATCGACAGGGTAGTATATAACGTGCATCATCTGCATAGACATTCATTGTAGAATTGCGGATTAGACTTTTTACCCGAAAATTCCCCTTTTTATGTACTTAAATACTCTACTATGTACTATTGAATCTATGGGAAAGTGCATTATTTATGTAAATAAACGCGTGCTTGGGTGAATAAAACTAGTTTTACTACATTTCAAGAAAACTAAATTTTAAAATTAAATGAACAAAAAAATTGTTAAAAAAAATTGGGCGAAAAAACCAGATTCTGCCAGATTTGGCCAGATTGGGCCACTTTAAGAGATTTTGCCTTGCCGGCAATTGCCGGGCTAATCTGGCCGGCCAAATCTTGCCAACCCTGTATAGGTCACAAACGGCCCGGTTACGTGAATAGTGGGTAGTGGGATAGGCCGACGGGTTACGAACATTGAGCGCTGCATCGAGGTGAGTCACGTGATCCACGGTGCACCAACTCACACCCCCCCCCCCCTCCAAACCACCACCACAACTAGAGCTGATAACCGGCCGGCAAGTGTATCGTTAATATTCGGACAAACCGACGGATACAAACTTTGGGCGCCACATCAAGGTGTAGCTCAAGAAACACCAAACCATATGTTAGGGTGCCAGCAGTACAAGGGGAAAAAAGTGTTGATATTTAAAGTGTGTAGGATCGGCCTAAATTTACCATGTCGTTGACTTGTCATGCGAAAAGCCTTCTAAATAGTTATATTTTGTTATACTTACAAATACATATGTTTGTTAACTGAAGTAGATTTTTTAAGTTCTGTCCAATTCACTGCATTCTTTACGCTTGTTTACCGCCAAGGTCACGATATCGAATTCGAAGTATCAACCAGTTAAAGCGATTGTTTACACAGAGAACATTCCACACGTGTTCTGCGACAAAGAGCATGTACCATGCCATTTGTTGTGTAAAGCGTAAATTATTATTTTTCACTTCTGGGGGGTGGGGGGGGGGGGCAACTTGGAAGCAACGTTGGTTAATTTACACGGGTTCCGGACCATACCCCCCGGGACAATACTTCAACAGATGATACCCCCCGTGCCAATACCCCTCCCGCCCCCCACCAGAATATTTCCAATTTTCAACATTACAACTAAATGAGAAGAAAAAGTACTGCGACATGTTTTATTTACAGCGGCATGTTTTATTTCTCTCCAACACTATGCTTAATCTTTAAATCGATATATCGAGTCTGCGTCTCATTCACAGTCAAATCCACAAGCTCATAGTCTACATCTTTCAAAACTGAATATTGTGCGCTAGTCCACGAAGGTAGTCCAGTATGTTGCGGTTTGTGAAGTCGCAAACAATGTTCCTAATTCGTACACAGGTTTGCTAGCTTTGGTGGCGCTGCGGCTCCGGGAGATGGTTGGGGGAGTATTGGCACGGGGGGGGGGTATTGTTGGGAGGGGTATCATCCGGTGGGTGGGGGGTATTGTCCTAGACCCAATTTACACACCACAATCCATCCGCAGCTTTTTCGTTTTTATCTCGATATTTCTTTGTTCGCTTCGCCATTCATTTATGATTCTAAAATTGGCTGAATTTCGGAAGGGGAAGGGGGGGGGGGGGGTTTCTCCGCACTGGTGGAACTACAACCAGTCTCATTCAAACTGGACTCTGCTAAGCTTTATATATATATGTAGAGATATTCATATATATATATATATATATATATATATATATATATATATATATATATATATTTAATCATATAATTTAAAGCACAATTTAAAAACTGGTTTTAAGTTTCTTCCTGTTAAAATTATTTTCGAGTAGAATATACAGAAATACACAAGGGCGTTTTCTCCGCGCTACTTGGGGGGTGGGGGGAGGGGGGGGGGGGGAGGGATGGGGTTTACTTGCGTCAGCTCTTGTTCTTGTTATTTATGTCCAACTAACAACATTGTGGCCTCAAGGTGTTAACCACTGGTCAGGTCCCTGTCGTGCATACAAGTTATGTATATGATCGGCGAGTGATGACCCTGATGCCCGCATCTAATTACACAGCTGGTTCTACACGTATGGGTTGACAAGTACAGATGTACGACTAGAGTAGTCAAAAGGATTCGCTGTGGGTGGTGTCAGCAAGAAGGACTTTAAGTAGTCAATACTTAGAATTGGAGACATTAAACGTTTTAGTCACGTGTAAACAATATATGGAAAACAAGAAGATAATTACTAAATCCACATTCAACAGTAAGAGTGCCGAAATGTTTAATTTATTCTCCCCGGAAATCTGTAGCTTGCCGTGTCTTTAGTTTAAAACGTCGAATGTAACGGTTGTCCTTGCACTGTGATAATGATTATCAGCAGATACTGTAGCTAACGAGGAAGTGAGAACATAAGAAGTAAAACAGTAAACACTTGAGCTGTCGACAGAAAAAAGGGAGCATTGTATCGGGTCGCGGCTCGTTGTCATGGCTTAATGTTGTATCCGCGGGAATACGTGACTTAAAATGAGGCCCGGTGACGGAAATCACCGCAGTGGTGGCGAATAACTTAATCTGTACTGTGAAATTATAAAAAGTTAATTTCAGACAGAGATATAGTTGATTATGGGGTCGGGGTGGGGATGGGGGGGGGAAGTAGAACAAGGCATTCCACACGAGTTATAAGCTACGAGGGGCCTTGTTATCCTCACATTCTTGGCGGGGTGCATCGGTTAACATGGGCTGGACACGATTTCGTTTATTCAGAGGCATCCGTATAAAATATACAAACCGCCTGGTTCATGTAACGCCCCCCCCCCTCCCCACCTCAACCAAATGCAAAACGCCTGGCGTCCCCTGGAACTAAAAAAGGGTGGGCCACAGAACTATCCCCCCGCCCCTCAACCAACCACATCTCTGGATGCGTAGATGTGCAAGTGACCTGGTCGTGGTAGAATCCTATGCGCAATATTTATTTTTATTTTGCGGCAGGAACTGAAGAGACACAATGCGAAGGATGTGGTGCGGGTGTGTGACCCCACGTACAAGGTCGACAAGCTCCAGACCGAAGGCATCCGGGTGCTGGTAAGTCCTCCACCCGCTCGTTCTCCCGCTCCCCTGCATGCCCCCCCCCCCCATCCCCGGCATCTCACGGGTGTGTGACGCAACTGACAAGGTCAACCAGCCTGTGTATTGTAGATCGTGGGCATGTTATTCCCCCCCCCCCCCACCCAAGCCCCGTCCCCTCAGGGCCCCTGTGATTCTCTCAAGCTTTATCCATTCCACTTCCATGTCTTTTTCTGGCGATTGGTAGGTTAAATTCACTGTCTGGATCCTGCCATCACGCGCATTGGTGGCGTTTCTTCACTCCGCTCTACATCTGCTGCCGATAATTCCACCGGATTTCTTGTTACCTTCTAAATTTTAATGGAAACATTCCCTAGAAGAAATCCATAATTTTTTTTTTACCAGCCCTGTATACATATATGAATGGCTCAAACACGCGGAGCCTGGACCATAGCAAGAGAGGGATGTTTTCGAAAGCAAACCTGTCGGCTTAGTCTGAATCCTGGTTAGCCAGATGGGTGTGTGGCAACCTGGAGGTTATTGGGTCACGCCTGGATCTCGTGTTTTCGCCTGGATCTGTCGGTTGTTGGCCCAAGAGGAAGCAAACAAGTGTTGGCTTGCTCAGTTTTTTGGCGTGAACGAAAACAAGAGCAACTGTTCGATGGAGCTGTGCTACCTCTGCTCCAACACAGTGGCTCTCCCTTCCTTACTGAGGAAGGCCTAGATTTCGTCTTGGCGTTCTTGGGTTGCGATTTGACTAGAAATGAACAAAACTTTTGATAATTATATTAAAATTATCTACTCAAAACAGTATGGAATTAATTTTTTTTTTTTTTTTTTTTTTTTTTTTTTTTTTTTTTTTTTTTACTTTATTTTATTCAGTGATTGTTATGTTTCTGCCACTGTTCTTTCCCCCTGCCAGTTCGGAGCTGCAGCTTCCGACCCTTAACGGAAGACGCACAGTAGATGACATTAATATCAGTCCGGTTAACACAATAGATTACAGCTTTAAAAAAAAAAGTTACCTCGTCATAGCTAAATGAAATGTCTAAACCTCGTTATGGCGTAATAATTTATCCTCAAGTACGTGGACACGTGTTTTATTGAAAAAAGTCTTAGGGCAAGAGCGTCAGCATTTTGATCAGAACTTGTCATCTTAATCGATGAGTAATCAATTGTTATGTGATTGATATTTTCCGATCATGTGGAGAATAACAGCCGTTATTTGGCAGTCTTTAAATTTTTCCGGACGTTTCTCCAACCGTGTGTGCCCATCCATGTGGGGGAACCTGCTTTCTCACTGCGAAAATGTGTGCGCACCTTCTTAGACTGATTCCCAGAAATCGGTCAACAAAAAAAGGTGAAAGGAATTTTTTTTTTTTTTTTTCTGGGAAAGGTGAAGTGATTGGATCTTGTCCAAACAGTGTTGTTGAAATCTGGCGGCCCTATGCTATGAATGCCCAAGTGAATATTGATATTGGAAAGATGCAAATAAAAATTTCCTGAAAATATGAAGAAGTGAGATAAGCAAAAAAAAAAATAAAAAAAAACGAGTCGTGATTTAGGCGTACATTTGCATAGAAGGCTAACAGATAACTGAAGAAGGGAGCTTAAGCGTTCAATACAGCCCCCCACCACCCCCCTCACCACCCCCAGTCACACACACACACACCCAGTGAGGCGAAATGCCTGTGCAGTTGAAATCCTGGGACGGAGTGGTTTGTGTGAGCTTGTCGCTCGAGATCATGCTGTTTTATTGCTTACGTCACTGCGTGGGCGTGGATAGCCATTGTTTGCTTGTTGATTTATAAGTGCGCATTCCTTTTATCCATATAAGGGCTTGATTGTAAATTTGTCGTCTTTTTTTTGTGCACCGGATAATTTAGTTCAGGCTAAGTAGTTGGTGAGGAGTGTAAACACGATTTCACAATAACCTTGGTAGTCCGCTAAGAAACATGTGCTTGACAATGAGTGATGCAATTGCCAGTCAACGTGATTTATTTTGCTGATCTTCACTATGTAATATTGCGCAACAGACGCCGAAAGTGACTTTGCCTCGTGAGCAATGGTTTGAATGATGTATCATAGGTATGATGCAAAAAGCCCCCCCCCCCCCCACCCCGACCATTCTTTTTTTTTTATCATCCTGCTGAAGGGGGGGGGGAGACACGAGTGGGAAATGGCGCGGTGACCTTTATTTCGAAGGTTACTTTTGCGCAGCTGCCTTCTGGGGATGTTCTGCGCTTCAAGTTTTTCTTGCCAAAATGTCGATCATATTGATGGATAGGAAGGTGTTTTGGCAGCGAAACTTCACGTATTCAGTTAGCACAGCGGTTTTTGGTTTAGTAGATAGAAAGTCTGGTACTTTTCATTCGGGAGAGGGGGGGGGGGGAGTTTAATCTCTCAAAATCAAGGGCACTAAAGAAAAAAACAAGTTTTTTTGTGACGAGTACATCGCGTGTGACAGCACGTGTTACAGCGCATGTGACAGCACGTGTTACAGCGCATGTGACAGCACGTGTGACAGCACATGTGACAACCCAGGCGACAACACATTTGACACCTCTCTCACTTCGATGCAGTCATTGGCTAGGCAGTCAGGAAGTCAACTTTCTACGCAAGCTGTCTGTTGCCTCTTCACGCCTTGGCGCCCGGGTTATGGGGTACACCGTCCTTGGCA
Source organism: Protula sp. h YS-2021 (assembly GCA_949752745.1). Classification (NCBI taxonomy): domain Eukaryota; kingdom Metazoa; phylum Annelida; class Polychaeta; order Sabellida; family Serpulidae; genus Protula; species Protula sp. h YS-2021. The sequence goes on from OX457030.1 coordinate 71,968,804, forward strand.
CCTGATTATGCGGTACACCGTCCTTGGCGCCTGGTTATGCGGTACACCGTCCTTGGCGCCTGGTTATGCGGTACACCGTCCTTGGCGCCTGGTAATGCGGTACACCGTCCTTGGCGCCTAGTCATGCGGTACACCGTCCTTGGCGCCTGGTTATGCGGTACACCGTCCTTGGCGCCTGGTAATGCGGTACACCGTCCTTGGCGCCTGGTAGTGCGGTACACCGTCCTTGGCGCCTGGTTATGCGGTACACCGTCCTTGGCGCCTAGTCATGCGGTACACCGTCCTTGGCGCCTGGTAATGCGGTACAGCGTCCTTGGCGCCTGGTAATGCGGTACAGCGTCCTTGGCGCCTAGTTATGCGGTACACCGTCCTTGGCGCCTGTAATGCGGTACACCGTCCTTGGCGCCTGGTAATGCGGTACACCATCCTTGGCGCCTGGTAATGCGGTACACCGTCCTTGGCGCCCAGTTATGCGGTACACCGTCCTTGGCGCCTAGTTATGCGGTACACCGTCCTTGGCGCCTGGTAATGCGGTACACCGTACTTGGCGCCTGGTAATGCGGTACACCGTCCTTGGCGCCTGGTAATGTGGTACACCGTCCTTGGCACCTGCTTATGCGGTACACCGTCCTTGGCGCCTGGTTATGCGGTACACCGTCCTTGGCGCCTGGTTATACGGTACACCGTCCTTGGCACCTGGTTATGCGGTACACCGTCCTTGGCACCTGCTAAAGCGGTACAACCGTCCTTGGCGCCAAATGCGGTACACCGTCCTTGGCGCCTGCTAAAGCGGTACAACCGTCCTTGGCGCCTGCTAATGCGGTACACCGTCCTTGGCGCCTGCTAATGCGGTAAACCGTTCTTGGCGCCTGGTAATCCGGTACACCGTCCTTGGCGTCTGAACATACATAAAACTTGTATGTTTATGAGTTGTGGTGACGTACGTCTGGTTAGCGTGCTGTTGGCGAGGCGCACGTGACTATGCGTGCCTGGCACTGCATGACAGACCTTTTCCGACACGTGACTTTGTAGCCGATTGGCAAAATGTAAAAGTTCATGGTCGTTAATGGCCTTTCGCTAAAGCTTGCATGTCTTACAGAATGTTGCCTGTGTCAGTTCCGTCCGCACCGTAAATGAAGTTATACTCGTGATAACAGGGAGCGAGTACTGAAGTACTGGCGGTGTGAGTTGAGGTACTGGTGCGCTGGCGGTGTGAGTACTGAAGAACTGGCGGTGGGAGTTATGAGGTACTGGCAGTGTGAGTACTGAGGTACTGGCCGTGTGAGTACTGAGGTACTGGCCGTGTGATTAGCGTGAGCTGTCGCTGTTTCAGGACTGGCCGTTCGATGACGGCACGGCGCCGCCGCAGGATGTGATGGAGAACTGGTTCAACCTGCTGAAGAGCCGCTTCAAGGAGGATCCCGAGTGCTGCATCGCCGTGCACTGCGTGGCTGGCCTCGGCAGGTGCGTGTAGGGGGGGGGGGGGGGGGGGGGGGAGGGATGGGGGGGTGTTAACGGGTGCTGCAAGTCCTGTAAAAAATTAGGCCAAGTTTTCTAGACGTTGCAGTTGCGGCTTGTAGGGCGGTAGTTTTGGATGGTTGGCTGTGGGCGACACGATGGGGCGTGTGACGTAAGGGAGACAGTCACGTGTTGGGGCGTGTGACGTAACGATTGCGCCCCATTCTGTGGGTCGTACAGCTTCACATTGACACGGGTGTGTGACGTCGCGTGCGTGCGTGGGTACGGCAAACATGACGTCACTCTGACCGGGGCGTGTGACGTCACGTTTATCTGTATGCGGTAGGACATATGACGTGGCACGCGTCTGTGTGCGGTAGGACGTGTGACGTCACGCACGTCTGTGATCGGTAGGACATGTGACGTGGCACGCGTCTGTGTGTGGTAGGACGTGTGACGTCACGCACGTCTGTGTGCGGTAGGACATGTGACGTGGAACGCGTCAATGTGTGTGTTGGGGCAGTTGACGTCACGAACGACTCCTGCACAGATATGAATGCATGTGTTGCGACACGTGACGTCATGCTGACACTTATTTTGATGGATTTGATTGATAGGGCCCCTGTGCTGGTCGCCTTAGCACTGATTGAGCTCGGACTCAAGTACGAAGACGCCGTGGACCTCATCAGACAGTGAGCTTCTTTCCACATGCTAAACTCTGCCCTTCAGTCTGTGTAATTGCTCAAAACTAAATTTTAAAAAAAATGAGTTTTTGCAATGAATTAATATTATTGATATTTTCCATGAAATAAGCTCGTCTTTTTATACTAAAAGTAAATAAAAAGTAAATAAATATAAAAAAAAAAAAGGGCGTGAAAGCAGATCAGAAATGTATAGGACAAACTGCTGGCGTCGTTGCAGGAAGCGTCGCGGCGCCATCAACGCCAAGCAGCTGGGCTTCCTGGAGAAGTACCGCCCGAAAGCGCGGCTCAAGAGCAAGAACGGCAAGCGCGACGGCTGCCTCATCATGTGACCTCGCGACGTCATGTCATGACCGCGTGACGTCACCGCACCGCCTCGTATTACATTGGTTGTCGCCTCTATTCCCCCACGTTCTTTTCTGTCTTTTTTTGTCTTCGACCAATCAGGCTTGACTGTTATGTGACCGCGTGACGTCATCGTCCCGTATCCTCTCATTGGCTGTGGCCTCTTCCCACCCGACCATATATATCAGGAAATCTTCACCAAGTGACATCACTGGAAAGATTGTGTTTTAGAAAAGGGAAAGTACATCAGAAATATCGATCTGTCACATCTTGAATAAAGTATTCAGTTGTTTTTTAGATGAAAACGGGGATGCATTTTTCTCGTCTACTATAGTGTTCTTTCGTAAGTCAGTCTAATAAAGGATATACAAAACAAAGTCAATAAAATGAAAATTAGTTTGCTTGGTGGCATTGAAAGATTTTAAGATATATCCAGAAAGGTTAGATTTAAAATTCAACGAACAAAATTTTTAAGCCCCACCCCCCCCCCCCCCCCAAAAAAAAAAAAAAAATGGCTCCTAAGCGGTGGAAAATTCCACTTCTCAACATAATCCTGCTGGCTTCTCTGGGGCAACGGTTAAAGGTTAAATAAAAAAAAAGAAATAGTAAAATAAGTTACAACGAATGCAAGTTTGCCTGGAGTATTATCGACCGGGATCTTTCAGCTTTCATAACGAGGGGGTGGTCTATTTCTGTGCGAAACAAAGTGAGATTTTTTCAGTTTAACGGGAAAACTGTCTTGTATATTTAACCTTTCGGCGATGTGTCACTACATTTTTCGGATCTTTTGGTTGTCCGTTCTCAAATTAGAGACCAGTGGAAATTTCCATTTTAGTTCTTCGAGTCAGGAGTGAAAATTTCCATTTTAATCCTCAAACTTCAGTCAAGTGGAAATTCCCATTTCAGTGGTCCATGTGTTTAATTTTAAAAGAGCTTGACGTTTCGTGTCTGCCCTGCAGTGATGTTCAGTTTTATTGCAAACTTAGATTTGCTTTTTGTTTTCTCGTTTTTTTCTCTGTTTAAAATTTATTTTTTGATGTGGTTTCTTTTTACTGCTGTTTTACTTTTTTTTCGGCAATTTTGTGATTAACACACGCGGTGATTTTCCTGTGCTGTTAGCAGGGCACCCATTGTAACTATTAGTGGGGAGAAGTTTGGTGCAGGATGACATCATCGTTTCTGTGCACGTGACGTCATATTTTCGCAATGACGTAAGCTTTAGCACCACGTTGTCCTTTTTTGGTTCGGCATGCATGTTGTATGTATATATCAGCATTAGTGTTGTACAAATTTGTCCTTAATATGTTTCGCACCGTTACCCAAGATATCCTTTCTTGTAACCCCACCCCCCCTCCCCCCACCCCAACCCCCATCTATATATTTTAACTACTCAGCGAAACCAGGCTGTCATCGACAAAAGCAGTTCCAAATCCACTGAATATTCTACAGTATTAAAAATGTCACCCTTTTGTGAAACTGTGAAAAGCAAACAGTAAGCTTTGTTTGAACTTTTTCGAACTCCTGTCAAATTTCACAACGGAGAGTTTTTGAGTCATAACAAAAAAAAAGTGACACGAAATAAAGAACTGACCAAAAAATAAAAAATAAATGAAAAAGGACGTGTAAAAGAAGTGTAAAATATGGACTTCGTGAAACATACTGTTCAAAAATGGAAATATGCATACTGTTTAACTTATGACGTTGTTATCTAGCTACGTAGTACCCAATTATGTATGTGATATATAACGCCAGGCGTCTAGGAAATTATGTAAGTGCGTGACATGTTTGTGTACCCTGTATACGGAAGAGAAAACGTAACCAATAAAACAAAATGAAACAGTACAACAAATGTGTTATTTAAGTGCCTACTTTGTGGGTAGTCACGTGGTCCTTATTAGTCCCCCGCCACCGCGCGTGGCGCGGAGCGGGGAACTTATGAAACGGAGCGTTTCCGTCCGTCCGTCTGTCCCCATCTATAGTGGTAAGTTTATATGCGCCATATCTCAGTAATTAATACAGTTATTTCATTTCTTTCTTGCACAGAGAGAGTACATATATTGTAGGTGTGCAACGCGTTATTATTTTTTATTTTCTCAAAAAATTGCCAGATTTTTTAAATATGCAATTGCCCCGATGTAGAGTGGTAAGTTTGTACGCGCTAGATCTCGTCACTATTAAAGGGATTTTATTTTTCTCTTGCACACAGAGTGTATATTGGAGGTGTGCAACGCATGGTTGTTTTTTTATTTTTGCCGAAAATTGCCAAAATTGAAATATGCTCTCATTAGCTATTGATCGATATAGATCGGGAGCAGCAGAGCAGTTGGATGATTCTTTTGTTTTTTTAGGCTTGTATCTCAAGTTTAGCTGGACAGATTTCATCCAAAATTGGCAGGTAGAATGGTGGGCAAAGGCACTTGACCTGGTTAGGTTTTGGTGACCTTGGGTCAAAGGTCAAGGTAACTTTTTTAAGGTCACTGAAACTTTTAAATTTTTCTTTTGGGGACACGCTATCTCAGGTTGTGCGTCATGTGCACGCTGTTGTTGACATGATATGTCAAGGTCGGCTGGACGGATTACAGCTAAAATTGGCAGCTGGGTTGGGTGGCTAAGGATCTTGACCTGATAAGGTTTTGGTGAGCTTAGGTCAAGGTCACTCGAACTGTTTTATTTTAAAAAAACGGAGGCGCGGCGGGGTACTTAACCAGTTCACTGGTATACTTGTTGCCTCTCCTTTTTAGGGAGGAGGGGGGGATTGGTTAGCTGTTTGCCTGCAAAGGTTGAAAGATGTTAGGGTTTTCTTCACGTCATCTTTTCAAAAGTATTCAGCCTGAAAATTGGAAATTATTTTTTCTCCAATTATTTGTACCTATTGGTTAGGAAAGGGCGGGGGTCGTTGATATTCTAAAAGTAATTCAAGGAAGAATTGTAGTTTTCGCAACGCAGAGGTTTCTCCGTAACAGATCGCCTGCGTTATCTACTACTTTCATTATGTCGATTTAAGAAGGTCTTGCCCCCATCCCCCTCCCCCTTCCCTCCGGAGAAAGTTACGGATTATTTTGAAGTTCGCTAATATATACGGCTATGCTTTCATGGTTTGTTCGGGTATTAGGGGGGGGGAAGGGGTTGCGAGTCACTGAATGAAACCACGTCATCATAATGCTGATAGTTTTTTAAT